>VZZY01002861.1:381279-411665 GCA_013400335.1 Eurystomus gularis
AAGATGATGAGGAAGAGGACAGCAGCCCTGTCTCCAGCAGTCCTCAGCAAGGAGAATCTTTCTCAGGGGGTCTTGCAGCCCCTCAGATCCACTCCCCTTCCTCATCCCACACAACCATGGGCCGTGTACCAATTGAACAGCAGTGCTGTTCCCAGGTTGGGCTTGGGGTCCCCCTTTCATTAAGAATTTCAAACCCTGGTGCACAGCAAATCCTCTGCCCTTACAGGGAATTACAGCAAATGCAATTGCAGCCCAGTCACTTCATGTCAATATATCGTGACAAATTCCCAGGATTACTGTGATTACATGTTTATCTCATGTTACATCCTGGGCCGCAGGGTGGAATGATCCCTGTGCCCCACTACATGTACAGTTGTGTACTGCTGAAGCCTCAGAGGTCTGATGTTCCTGGGGACCATGAAGTCTTCTGAGTGAAGCATTGCTTTTTGTACGCCTGACACCAGGAGACGTTGTATTAAACATGGATCATTGTGGCTGGAAATGCTGGCTGCAGGGCTGGGTTTGTCCTCTGCCAGGCTTCCAGCTTCCATGGTTCCTATAAAACATTTGCCAGTCCACAAATACAATGTACAGCCCAATTTAACAGTTGTGGGAATACTACTCTTCATGTCGCTGGTGGTGTATTTGTTGACCTGGCCATTCCTGTAACCAATTTGCAATTTCCACCCATTTCCACCATTGCACAAGAGATTTACAGAAACAACTGTGTCATTAGGTCAATTGGACTATCCCATCTCTGTTTTGGATAACCCCCAGGCAAGCTGGGGTGCCTTATGACACCATCTGCAACCTGTCCTCTGTCTTCAGAGGCTTAAACATGGAAATCCAGTCCTGCAAAGAGATCTCTCTGGGCACATCACATGCTCCATTATAGTGGGAATTGAAACAGTCTCGGCCATGGCTGTGAAGTATGTTCAAGAAGACAGTACAGTAAATAGTGTAGTGCAATTTTTGTTCAAGTGCATCCAAATGGCTTTAAAGGAAAAAAGAAAGCACCCCAACAGATATCAGCCCTGAATTGGTCGGGCAGTTGGACTAGATGATTGTTGTAGGTCCCTTTCACCTGAAAGAGTTTATTCTACTAAAAATATCCAGGATTTGGTATTTTGTGGTTCAGTCCCAGACACATGCAAGTAAGTTTGTGCTTCTTACAGGAGTAGCGTGAAAAAATCTGGGTCAGTTTTAAGTCTTCATTTCCTCCTTTTAAGGTGTGTGTAGTCCCAAATGCTGCCATCATTCTGGCACTATCACATGTGATGGTGTCTTTTGGTGGCCCTGGGTAGATCGCTGAAATAAGGGTACAACAACCGAACCCTTCCCCTGGCATCAAGCACTGAATACAGAATGGAGAAAGCTTCATTTAAGGTCTTTGATAGGTATCTGTGTACTCAGGGGGTTTAATTAGAGACGTGGTGTGCATGAGCAATAGCTGCCTGCCATTTTGGCAGCAGAATTATTCAGAGACGACCACTAGCAAGAGTAATCGGATGATGAGCCCGTTTGCACCTATAGCTCATCTGGAGGGGGACAAAATGTTACGCTTCAGCTTGAGGGAAGAGGGGAGCCACTGGAAGAAGTATTCAGCGTACAGAGTGCAAGAGGTATCAACTAGAGTGATGCTGAGTGTGTATGGGATGGATTTTGTGCATGTAGGTTTGCAAGGAAATGGGGTCAGGCACTGCTGTTAACTTACCAGCAGAGAAGCTGTGCAAAGAGAATAACTCTCGTGTTCAACGGGCATGAAAAAAGAGTGAAAAACACGTTACATTACTTGCAAAGATGAAGCTGGCACCTATGTAATGGTGAATGGCTATTTTAAAGGCCAGCAAGGGATGTTCTTAAAGCAGGGAGTGGATCATGAGATAGAGTTAAATCTTGATACATATAAAGTCCTGGAAAGGAAAGGGTGGGCTAACAAACCGAGCATGTACAGCTGCTTACACTTTCTCACTAACCTTTCCAAAACGTGTCCTGTGGGCATTCCCACAGAACATCAAGCAAATCGCTGATTCAGGAGGAAGCCACGTTGCTGAACGGCTGATGTTCAAGTTACCACTCGCCCTCTGCCCCCTTGGATGGTGAGGCTGCTGGGGCCTTGCTCCAAATCCGCCCTTCCCTCCCCTTTTTCCAGTCCCCTCACCCAACCTGCGCTCAATACAAATACTTTGATTCATTTTTCACAAATACCACTGTGTGCATATTAATGTGTGTAGTGAGAAAAGACAGACCTTAGAAACACCTGGTGGATACTGCTGGGGTAGAAATGCCTTCAAGAAGGTGAACCTTGAGCATTTTTTCCCCTGCTGTATACCAGGTAACGGGGCACAGGGCTGGGAATGGTGCTGGGGGCTGTGCATCCCCTTTACACCCTCCACCTGGAGCAAATTGCCTTCAGCTGGAGGTCTAAAGTGCTCCTGCTGGTGCCAGTGAAGAGAACAGAGGGTGGGACAGGAGCCCTCTGGGAGGGGGCATGTGTCCACCTGGGAGGTGGCAGATGTGTGCAGAAAAAGTCCCTCAGGGAAGGGCAGCATGGATGAGTCTTTGGGATGGTGCCAGTGGGGTTATGGTGAGCCAGGGTTTGCTTTTCTCCATGAATGTGGCACCTCAGATGGATTCAACCTGCTCCCTTTTTCCCTCATTGCAATTTTTATCACAAGATTGAGCTATTAAAATGTTAACACAAAATATATAGTTAGTCGTGGCTTGCTTTATGCTTCTGCCCTGTATGATATTTCCCCTCCGTATGCAGACACCCAGACCATGCCATGTGTGCCTGCGCATGTCAGGGAAAGACAGTTTGTGTGTAGCATCAGTCTGATGGCCATCGCTCTTCTAAAACTGTACAGAAAGAGGAGTTAAAGACACAGGGTTACAAAACGGAATAAAAATTCACAGTATCTCTTTTGCATAATATTTTATAATAAGAGACCACACGATCCTCTTGTCCTAGGGAAAGATTGATGAGATACTAGATTGGCATTATGCTAGGCCTAAGGGAATAGTAGCTGTAAATTAGCATAACAAAGATAAAGTTGCGTAATGGTTTCCATTCTAATTCATTTTCAGTTGGTGATTCCTTACCATTTTCAGCTTTTGGGCTGAAATTTTCTAGGCTTGTTTTCCACCTGGAAAAAAGCATACGCATGTGTGTATACTTATTTAATCCAAATACTACTAAGTCATCTCTGCATCTAAAGAGTGATAGGAAACTTTTCTCCCGTTATTATTTCTTGTAATTACTTCAATGAATGCTGGTAGAGCAGACACAGCTGGTTTTACACGTTGAAGTGTGGCCTGGGAATGGTCCTTGCAAAGCAGTGTCTTTGTTAGAAGACTGCCATAAATCTGTTATAACAGTGTAAGTTTGCGGTGCAGTAAAGTTACTGTCAGGGAGCTGAGCTGCAAATAACTTCTGGATTACAGCTCTTTACTTAAAGGTGTCCACAAAAAGCTCCTGTACAGAGCAAAAGTAATAAATAACTTGGTTTGTGCTGAGCCTGGGAAGGCTTCAGCTAAAGAAGGCTTGGTATTGATGCCTAATTAAAAGCATAATAATAAATGTTGTTGCTATATATCACTTAGAAACATCTGAGGTGAAGGAAAGAGGTTCCTACAAGGAGATGAAAAGCTGCACCCACATTCCTGAGACTTTATATGGGGTATACCAGGGCTGTGACAATATCGCTGTGTGAGCCTTTGCATTGGGCACCTTTCACTGTCTGCAAGATAAAGAGGAGCGTTATCTCATCTCCCCAGACTGTCTCTTCAGGGTCATTCTCTGCTGTGTGAGGTAACTTCTATGCAGGGTGGATGTTGCAATAGCATGGCCAAAAACATCCTGTGCATGGGGCCTGATTTCATATGAGCTATCACAGTTCTTTTTGGTATGAGGATTTCTTGAAGGTTTTCTTTTATTATTTTTTACAGGTCTGCAAAGCTAACAAATTCAATCAGCCACAAGTCTGATTTCTGGGTTGCATCAATTGCTCAGGAGTTTTTTGTCATATTATTTTTATTAGAAAAAGTCACCCCAGGAGATTCTGCTGTAAATCCCATGTGCCTCTGCTTCTTCTCCTTTGGATGCATCTCAGAGAGGAGCTGGTCTGTGGTGCCCCAGAGAGGGCAGTCAGCTTTGGTCTAGCAACTCTATGGCACTGGGCTGGTAAATGCTCATTTCTGTCAGTGCAGCCCAACATTTTGCTTTATAACTACCAGCAGCATGTCAGCAAGGATGAAGAGACCTAGAACTGGGCTTGATCAATGGCGTTGGTAAATGTGGAGCACATGATGCAAGAAGCTGTGTAATAGACATTTGAATCCCAAAATGTGTCTCTTCAGGTCATAGATCTACTGAATCATAGAATCATTCAGGTTGGAAAAGACCCTTGGGATCATCGAGTCCAACCATCAACACTACTCTACAAGTTCTCCCCTAAACCATATCCCCCAACACCACATCTAAACGACTCTTAAACACATCCAGGGATGGTGACCCAATCACCTCCCTGGGCAGCCTATTCCGGTATCTGACTACTCTTTCTGTGAAAAAGTTTTCCTAATGTCTGGTCTAAATGCACTGGCATGCTTCGGGAGAGCTGACTGGAGAGGTGCAGGGTAGGAGCATTGACAAAGCCTCTAGTTCTCATGAATGGTGGTTAAAAGCCCTTTTGCTGGTAAAAGTGTTCATTGAAAGCCCTGTACAGTATGTATACAGTCCATGTGCAAAGCATGTCTGAGCTGGGAGGTTTTCCACCAAAGTCTGGAGCTTTTTCAGTGTGCACAGTGCAGTACGTGTTTCTGTCCAGAAAATCTCAGAAAAAACAAGTTATCCTGGAAGCCAGAGAGGTCATCAGGCAACTGCTGATTTTCCTTCGCTGGCTTGCAGTGCTTGTGCAGAGCCTCAGTCTGCATGGGGACATGTCACTGCGGTCCATCCATGCAAAGAAATGTGAAACTGATTTGAAAAGTGGCAAGCTTCAGTAAGATTGTCAAAGTGGAAGGACATGCAGTGCTGATAACCCCAGAGGCTTCTGCAGGGATGCTGGCTGGAGCATGCCCTTTGGCGGGACTCCGCAGCAGCCCCTTGCACACCAGCTCTGAGCGATGGAAACCCCCATGCTGTGCCCAAAGCCAAGGCTTGCTAATAATGACCTGCTCATTTTGCATTTTATTTTAAGTACAGAATTCTTATAAAAAGAACTTGGGTGAGTTAAGTTCCCATCTGACTATTTGGGGACCCACCTCCCCGTCCCAACTGAGCAGTTAGACTGCATCTCTGCTTGCCTGTCTCCGTGGGTGCAGCTGAACTGGCATTGACCATGACCTCCTGCACTGAGGGGGTTGTGGTGCATTAATACTAAGTTATTGTCATAGTGTGATCATAATAGAATAGATTTATGTCTGCACCAGGTATATTTTCTAGTATACCAAAGCAAGTCTGAATTAATTTCATGGGTTTATTGTACTCTTAGTGCCATAGTTCTAAACCCAGTATGAGATGTTCAAACAGCAATAGTAAAAACAGTGAAAGTGGGTTTGCAAATCAGTCCCTTATTGCTTAAATTAGGTTTAAATGCTGATCTTGACATTTGAGCTGGTGGAATTTTCCAGTAATACGTAAAATTAGATCTTTGTATTTGTTTTTATTTGCTATCTGCCATTCATTATGTTTTTCTTGTTTAAGTTTCCAATTTTCCTTTTATACAGTCTCTGCATACTGATTAAACATACCTGGTGGGAATTTTCTTGCTTGGTGCCTGGTTTGTAGGAGGATGCCTTGCTAAGCAGGACCTGCACAGATCCCAGACTGTAAATAGCTGCCTTCACTCGAAACTCAGGATATTTTTTCCCTCTTGAAATCAGTTCCAGTAGCAAATATCACAGCCTAACTATCACACCAGATAGAGCCAGGGCAATAGCCTAAGTGCTTTATTTAATGGCTAAAAATGCAGAGCTGGAAACTGTATTCTTGCCTCTGCCAACGACAGTTTCAGGAGTTTCAACACATCATATGTCCTCCCTGTGCCCGCTTAGACTAACAGTGGTTTGCCTCTGCATGCTGTCACATACCTCTTTCAGCTCAGACTTGCAAAACTCAAAATCCTCAGACAACTCAAAAAGATTGTGTTCCTAAACTACTGTTTTGATCTTCAGCACTGCTTTTGCTGTTGCTGAAGGAACTTTTTTTCATAAGCAGGAACTTCTTATCAGCCCCAAATTTTTGCTGTTTGCTCAAGAAATGGATTTTTAACCCCCATCATAATCTATTAGTGAAGCCACTGAGACTTCAGGTGCAACCCTGCTTCCAGGCTTAGAAGCTCCGTTGGCAGAAGAAAATGAGTTCTGAGGAATAAAACTCTTGCTTCAGTTGCAATTAGCTTGTGTTCAAAGCCTGGAACCATTGCAGGGGTTTGTTTGATTGATCTTTATAGATTAGATAGAGCTGATCTTGGTTCCAATTCATATCTACATTGTGGTGAGTGGATAGTAAGGCACATCTTGAATATCATGGATAACCCCAAGTGCTTGTATGTTCCAGTAAATTTCTATTTAATTTGAGAGTACTTCTCTGGCTTGTGCTTACTCAGAAACGTGTTCCCTTTCTGCTCTGAAAATCAATATTCATGCAGTTTGAGGTTTTATACAGGTTGTGTTATCCATTCCTAAAAATAACACAGGAATGTGTTTAATAGAAAGCTAGTATGGCATCCTGGAAGGTAATACTTTAGAGGACATGAACTACTTTCATGAACAGTTAAAAGCAAACAAGCATTTTCCCCACTAAGGCAGGCAACCCTCTGCTCGAGGCAAATGTATTTCATGGGAGAAGGAGATGTTGTCCCTCAACTCCAGTCCTGAGGACATCACAGTGAGGTACAATTTCATTCTTAGAGGAGGTCAAACGACCAAATAAGACACCTGTCTGCTTTAGTAAGTGTCCAGCATTAGGGAAGCTGTACTGGATGGTAGGGCACTTGCCTGGGTTGGACACAGCACCTGCTCCCAGCTAGGAGATGGATGCTTTCCACAGAACACAGGTTTTAATTAATAAATTGGCAGACTTTAAACAGGGAGCATGCACTGTCCATAGAAAAGATCTCCTGGCTCCCACTGAGCACAGGCAGTGCTAGCATGTCTGCACCCAGCTTTCAGCATGCCATGGGAGATTTGCTTTTCACAGCTGGCTCGTCTTGCCCCTGCCAGCCATTTGGGGTGTATAAACACCTGGAAGCAAGAATGGGAAGGAGGGGATGAGGTCACCTATTCCCAAGGGATTTGTGGTTGAGAGTCCTGGTTTCTCAGCTCTACTTCATTCAGTCACCTCAACTCTCACCTTGTGATTGCAACCTGGGGCACAGCATGGAGACATGGCAACAAAGTGGAAGGAGAGCGCAAAGCAGGTGCTTTTCTAGTTGACTTCTTTCAGGTTTTTGTAGAAGGATTGTGTTATCTGTAGGTGTACTCAAGACTGTGCTAAGGAGGTCACCTTGCCATGACAAGGGAGTGACTGTCACATCCATGTGGTAGGACTCTATTCTTGTCCAGCATAAAGTAGATTTTAGTATTTACTTGATGTTAGGGTATTGCCCTTATAAACCTTAAACATGTATTGAACTTGCTGAAGGGACAGGGAAGTGGTTATATGGCTCCAATCCTTAGAGGCTTTGAATTGTGCATTTAGCACTGTGAAATATAATGAATCTGGGGTCATGAGATTTGTCCAGCACAGGACATTAGGTCTGTGGAAGGGAGATACAACTGGGACATCTCTCCAGGTGGTGGCCTTTCAGGCCACTGGAATAAAATTGATTGTCCAAAAAGCTCCTGGGCAGCTGGAATTTCCCAGGGAAGCTGAGAATGAGATGCTAACAGCGTGGGCTGTGTGGGTCCTTCACTATGCCACCTCAGAGGAGCAAAGTGTAGCCTAAACTGCACTGCAATATGAAAAGACCATAAGGAGAGTTAGGGAATGAATGAACCAGTCAGACATGTCTCCGTACATACAAAGTGGTTAAACAACAAGTGAAAAAGTGACTGAAGCCGCAGGAAGGAAAAATCTGAATATGATGATATGAGAAGGTCTGGCTAGTGCAGGTTGTGAAATGTGCTTTCAATAAACTGCTTTAACCAGGAAAGGGTTGTAGGCAAGGAAAAGCTTTGCTCTGTGCATTTCTTCAGTTGAGAAAACAAATAGAGGTGAGGGAGAGGAATGAGGTGGAGACTAAACAGGGAGAAGATTGTATTGCTTGCTATGATAAGTGGCATGGCCTCATATAGAACACAGCCCAAGGTGCTGGCCACCACACCCTGGAAGATGAAGGAAAGGGAGCATCATGGTCATGAGAGAGTTTTTGGTTTTCCTTTCAGTACAGGCAAAGAGAAGTAAGGAAGAACTCAGTAAAATTAAATAGTGAGGAATTAAAACTCAATAGGAGTGGATACTTTCACGCAGCACAAGCCTGGTAGGTCACAAATCGATATCCGTGCCACTCAGTCTGGTCCAGACAGTGTGGATAAAGGAAATCAGGAGCTGGACTGAGAACACTTTATTTGCTTATATTTTGCATTCATTAATTCAGTCACTCATTCATTCATGAGATGCCTTAAGGTGTTGATAGGGTTAAATCCTGAAAGGGATAGACAAACAAACCCAACGCGCAGAGCACTTCCTCCCGGCTGTGCAGAAAGGCAGCCCCCAGGGACTGCCGAGAGGAATGCAGCAATCAGGGCATAACTCACTCTGTTAGTAACTTTTTGCCTCTATCTCATGGAGAGTTTATTTTGGCAACTGTGGAGCGTGAAGAGAAAATGAATGTTCCAGTTGTAAGTATTGTATATCTTTCCTGATCTGGAGAGAGCTGTCTAGATGGGATAGGACAGGATCATTTTCTGAGAGCAATGGATGGAGTCCATGGATGGAAGGACAACACTTTCCTGCTAAAACCAAGAAAAAACTTTCTTGGATGCCCAGCGTAGCTTGGCAGCAGATAGAAAATTACAGATCAGTGTTTGTATGTGGAATTAATCCTAGTGGAAGATTTGGGTAGAGTTTGACAGTGACTGTGGAGCTATATTCAGTTCCGGAAAGGACAGAGTTTTTTCTACAGTGTTGTAGCTTACACATGTCAGAAATTGTGGGTTGGGTGATGGTTGAGGGAAATCTGCAGAACCTGGTATGGCTCACACCATCCTTAGGTGCTCATAGGGCAAGAACGTCAAGCTCAAAGAGAAGGGCAACATCAAAATAATTCTTCTGTTGCCACTCTCTATTGATGTGCAAAGAATGAGGATCTTACAAAGGTCTTTTGAAGAACTAATCCAATCTAACAGTTATTTATAGCAATTTGTTGCAAAATCTTGTGGGAGTGCTGTGTAAGCAACATTATCTGTTCTTCTGCTTTCATGTCCTTTTATGTGGCAAAGGAGTTGAGAGGGTGTCTCTGTATCAGCCTCCCTTGTTTGGGCCACAGTAGCAAGGATGATGTAGCAGGAAGTATCTGAAAGCCCTGTAGATATCTTCAGAGCATTTGTGTCCCTTGAGCAGGAATGACAGCCCAGACCATCCTTTGGTGGAAAGACGAAATTATGAGCAAATCCTGGATTGTTTTTTCACCTGGATATGCACCTCCATATAGCAGCTACAGGACCTGAGTATCTACAAATGTGTGTGCTCCTGCTCTACAACAGCAGATTAATGTATTTTCTAGTTATCTGAGCGGCAGGTACTGTTGAGATCCTTTAGGCCAATTAACCTCAACAGAGGAATAATAGGTGGTAGATGGTGCAGCACACTGTGACCAATCTGTCCATGCTACAAGTGGTTGCATACTAGAAACTTTGCTCCCTAAAGCTTGTCTTGAACCTGAATGTGAGCTGGAGTTTGTGAAATAAAGACAACTAGTGAGCTTGGGTTTGTGTAGTCTTCAGCCTGTGCTTGGTACCCAACTGAAACATAGATGTAGGACATGACTGAAGGTACAGTGAAGCCAACGAAAATATAGATACAACTGATACTAATGCCCCCAGAAAAGACCCATGGGGTAGAACCTCAAAGGAGATGTTGGTTTAAGCAATTGTCTCCTCACAATCTTCATCAAACTCCATCATTCTCAGCCTGAAGTAAGAAGTTGAAATTCATCAAGCCTACTAGATATCCCATTATGGTTAGAGGCATTACTTTACCTTGAGCTTTGGTCAGTGTGGAGAACAGTTCCCATGGTTATCTTGTTCGTTTAACCATCTCAAGCCTTTTTGCTCACACTGCTCCACAGCCCTTCAAACTGACAGCAGTGGACAGTGAATGGTTAAATATACTTAAATGGCTTCTGTGTTTTATATCAGAATAACACATTAACTGCCAAATAACTAATACTTCACGGACTGCTACAATTACACATGAAAGCTATAAGAATGCCACTGATAAGCTTTATCTTGGTCAGTGTTTATGCAAAGAAAGCCACTTCAAATGAATTATTGCAAGTTTCCTCCTTCCCTGAGTAAATTACCATAGTCACTGGAAATTATGTCCCTGCAAATTCTGAATGATTTGCGTTGCTGTGAAAAGGTTTTTGCTCTGTACACTCCATGCACTCCCTGTCATTCCACATCCAGAGAATTTCTTTCCAGTGACTTGCATCGCCCCAAACCTATCGGTGGCCTGTGCTGACAACTGATCATAGTAAATACTTGGATTGTTTCAGCTGTGTCTCTGTGTGTGTATTTATCCTGAGCTTGGCTGAGCATTAATACAGATGAAATGGGAATAGTTTGTTTTTCTGTGACTGTGTCCATTCCATGGGTACTTCCATGTCTCGTAGATTTTCGTCTGGTTGAGTATTTTAGTGAAGTAAGGTTTGATGAATGTACTTTTTGAGAAGAATCTGCCAAAGTAATAGATCATTGCACACACACCCACATATGACATAGAACCTGTAAATAGCACCTGTGATTATCAGAAACACAAACATTTTACACATGTAATTAATTGGTTGCTATTTAGTGCTGTCATAATAATGTATGTTTCTGTTCCTGATTTTTGCTGATTATTGTGAACACCACAATATTTTGGCTTTGTACAGCGCAAGGAAATAGTAAAATGAAAAGCTGTATAGTTTCTAAAAGCTGTCATGAAAAAAATTCCATCAGTGGGTGGCCAAATAAAAACATATTTAGTAAACATTAAAACAGGCATATAAGGGCATGCCGGCATAGATGGATGCATACAGATGTGAGCTCCTCTCTTGCTCTTCAAGCCAACTGGGCACAAGCCAGCTTCATCCAGAAGCCATGAAGCCATGTTCATGAAGCCAAGTGTTGGGCTTAAGTATTACACCCTGTCTGTTAGGAGCATGGTTTTTGGTTCCTCTCAAGTAGTCAGATGATAGCTCATGCGAGCACAGTGTGATGCTGAAGCCAGCTTGAGTCAAGCTGGCTTGGAAGGCAGACAGAGGAGCCCGTGTGTGTCTGTGCCCACCTGTGTAGACATGCCCTAAGCCAGGCTGGGTGAAATGTGGAACCTCAATTAAAACCGATGTTAATTAATTCAATAGGCCAAAATTTTGCCTGCTCTCGGCATGAATCTGTATTGGACAAGAAGAATGTTTTTCCACTTCATCAGCAGACAAAATAACAGAGCTTGTATCTTTGAAGCTGGAGATGACAAAATTTACTTAGATTAATTCTGTTTGAAAACGCCTTTCTTGGTGGTTTCATCTCAAGGTGGGTGCTTGTCTGGTTCCTGTCCCCACAGCACCCGGACACCCTGTGGTCTTTGATGTACAACACTAACAACACCCCTGAGAGAAGGGAACATGCGGTTTTTCCCATTGGGTAGAGGGGGAATGGAGGCCCAGAGACAAAAGGGAGCTTCCCCAAGGCTACGTGCTTCCTCATGCAGTGGCATCCTGAACCAGCTCCTCCAAAGAGTTATTTAGTGTCTCAACCCTCCTTCCGAACTTCTTTTTGAGCCTTTTTCATACAGAAAACTCAGTGCCTTTCTTTTCTAAGCTCTGTCTGTAACAAGTCATACACTGATTTGACAGCATGAGGTCATGCCTCTGCTCTATGACCACTAGTAGACATGCTTGACCAACACGTGGTCTTGTGCCTTGGCCTGTGGCTGTCCACACAGTTTCAATGTTAGCACATGCCTTGGCACAGATTTGGCTACTCACACTCTCTGACCTGGTGTCCTGGCACTGTCCAGGGAAACACATGAGCATGGGGCTGTTCCCAAAACTCATCCTCTTGGGATGGGGAGAACATGCACTCCATCAGCCTCTCCTGTGTACCCAGGGCTGGGGAACAGTCCCTTGCCCTGTTCTGTTTGGTCTTTTAGGCATGGTATAACTTTCTTCACAAAATGCCCCCACAAAATGCTCAGGGAAATGGAGATGCTGCTTGGCCTCACACTTGGATGGGACAGGATGGGGGGAGAAACACCACACTGTGGGAAAACACCTGAATTATGAGCCCCTTTGGGGGTGAGTGACTTCATACTGATGACCTGTGAGTAGCAAAGCAGGCTGAATTAGTGCAATAAAGTATTAATTAAGGAGATTGCCATAATGTTACAAAAATATTTCTGTGCTGTTTTTCCACAGTGGCTGTCAGGGAAGGTGAACTATCAAGCCGTGCATCCCAGATAGCATTATGCCTTTACTCATTTGATTATGGGTGTTTGACTCTGGTAAAGCCTTTGGGCTGGCACAGCCCTTGAGGCAGTACGCAGTGGGAAGAGCTGGGACGTGATATGAAGTAGCAGGGACTCAGACATTTGAGGACCATGAAGTTGGCAAGTAGAGCACGGGTGTTCATCTCATCTCATCTTAGGCAGCGCGAATGGGTCACCAGCACTTTGCAGGTGCGGGGGGGGGGGGNTGATTCTCAAGGTAAACAGATGCGCTTTGAAGCAGCTGAGGTTTCTGAGCTGTTCTCATGGCTCCTCCACTTGCCTAAGGACAGGGAACGGGGCCCGGCTTCAAACGATGAGTTGAATCCTGCCCTCTTTGAAGTCATTGGCAGAAATTCCCTGTAGCAGCTACAAGGTCTGTGTGTCTGAATGAGCTACAGCAGAGCTGGCCAGTTTAACTGGAGAGCCTGGGACCACTTGTTTGGGAGGGACCTTATGAAACACACAAGCTACGCTGGTCAGACTGAGGTATAGAGTGTTTCATGGACCTGTGCCTAGAGGTCTCCTTAAAACACCATGTATTACAATACAACCCATCACTATTTCCTCCATCCCTTGAGAACCTATGTGTAACTGCTGTGAACAGCCCTGAGTCCCGGGGTGTATGGACACAATTCAGTGGGATCCAGGAAGAGTTTGCAGTGCTGAAAATGAGAAAAATGGAATATCTCATAGAAATAGAGACAATGGATCTGGAAGCTGTGGAAGTTAAATGTTATCAGCCTCTTGGTATGGGGATGTTTGTGCTTGTATTTGCACCGCTATGCTTCCGAGAGATATCTCCAGCTTCTACATATGCTGCCTGGCACAGCCAAAGTGGTGAGATGTAGCAGTCAGAGGAGCTCATGTGACTGATGGTGGCTGGCATTCACTTTTCATATAAATCAAGTGGCCTTGATTTCTCAACCTGCTCCTGTAGGCTTGAACTGTGCTCCAGTTCGCATGAGCTGACACAAAGCTATAGGTGTTCATACACACTTACTATGGGGCTACGGCAGTGCAAGAGACAGGACTGTGGAGCATCACAGCTCTGGGTATATTGCATTGGCCCAAGCATATGAAAATAATTGTAAAACTTTGCTTGACTCTGTAGTCACTGACAATACCGAGCAAGCACCCCAGATATTGAGCTTGTCCTCAGGCTGTCCCCATGTCCTCTAATGTCAACAGCACCATCATGGTCCAGAAAACCAGAACTGGATGCCGCCCAAGTCTACCTGCATTTCTCATGGCTGCAATGGCACAAGCTGCCTTGGGTCACTGCTTCGAGAACAGCTGTGTCCAGTGCTGCTCCCAAGGAGTCTCTGCTTTGTCAAGCTGGATGGTGATCCCAGCTGGGTTGAAAGGCAACACCATGGCTCCACGACATGTCCACTTCTTGTTTCCCATTATGCAAAATATGAGGCGTGCCTGATGCCATCGTACATTTAGACCAATATAGTAGGTGTTTGCAGGACTGCAAAATCTCAGTCTGAGCAGCCAGTAAGTTGCCCTCAGCCTATTTGACTGCTGTTGCTCTCTGTAGTCTATTCCTCTCCCCACCAAGACAAATTTTCTGCTATCAAAGTCCTGCAGCTGCCATATTTCTAACCATCCCTTCATTGTAGTCTGTCTCCTGCAAACAATTAGTGAACCCTCTTTGGGATTTGGAGTTGTTGTGCTAACTTCCTAATTACTTGGGTTTTTTTTTTGGCTCTTGCTTGGCAAGAAAGATTTAGTGGCCAAAAGACATCAATGTGCTCAATCTTTAAGTCTGGGTAATCACTCCAGCTGAAATCTGTTGATATTGGATGATTTCTGGAACTTTATTTTGTGAATCTTTATAGTACATTTAACAAAGGAGAAATAAATGAGCTAGGTGGCAGACATATTTCTGTGATGGAAATTGTTTTCCTCTTTGGGACAGGGTCCAAAGACCACTGAAATGAGTGAGATTCTTTCCACCAACTCAGTCAGTGTTTGCTCTGGTTGCTGATGGAGGGTATCAGGAGGACTGTCATACAGTCACTTATAGCTGGGACTCCTTTGCTCTCGTTGGACACTGAGCTACCCTTGGTTGCCTGATGGTCCTGGACAAGAGCTGTTGCTGAAAAGCCTGAGTTATTGCACATAGATCTGCTCTTGGGGGTTCAGAGGTACCTAATCAATATGAGCTTTGCTCAGTAATTTTGCTTAAGAAAGCTGTTTCCCTCAGGAACCCCAGCTTTTACGTTGTTGTTCTAGGCTAACTTGTACAAAGCAAAATGACTGTTAATGTATTTTTGCTCCTGATGCAATGGTGATTATGGATTACAACTTACACAAAGCCAGAGTGTAGCCATTAGTTAGGTTTGCTGCATAACATCACTCAAGGAATCTCAAAATCATCTTTGGTTGATCTCAGATACATCCACCATACCAAAATGCCTCAGACTAGCCTGTTTGGACTGTGAACATTGGCCCTCTCCTTTAATCTCCTTGGGCTGTGCCGTCATTATATCTACATGCTGCGAGCTTTCTTTGTTAAACTGGTGAAAACTAGTTACTCGTTAGCCTTGGAAGGGGTCTGTTGCCTTGTCCTGGCAGGCTGCCACCCCCAGCTAGTCCAGGGCACCATGTTCTTCTGAACACTGAGGAAAAGGGATTCCTCCCACCATAGTTCAGACATTACATATTTCATGTACTCTTCAAGACATATCAGCATTGCTCTTTTTCTTGGTTACTCCGTATTATAGTGCTATGTCAGCATATTAGTGTGTTTCCTTTCCCAAGGAGCTTCCAAGAGCTTGGCTCAATACTTTACAAATGTTAGTGCTCTCATCTGGCCAAAGTTATGTGTCACTGTGTGAAAAACCTTTACGCAGGGAAACTGAGCATCCACACAGTGCACTGGGCACCTAACAGGATTAATGAATTTCAGGAGGGGAAGGGCTGAGGAAACAGTGAGATTTGGTGCCCAGATTGCCTACAGCAGGGGGATTGGAACTAGACAGTGTTTAAGGTCCCTTCCAACCCAAACCATTCTGTGATTCATCTCACCTTGTTTCAGCATGAGAGGTTCCTTGCCTTAGGACTCCGGTGGACAGAGATTCTTCTTCCTTCTGTGGGAAAAGACAGACCCCTCTAGAGGGAAATTTTCTTCAGTGGATGTGTTTGCCTTCTGGAGAAGCCAGTCTCATGGCCATCAACCACAGGGGAAGCTTAATGGGACCTTTATCACCCTCACCACCTCAGAGAAGTGTCTACCATTGCCTTTGGATGTTACTTCTGCATGGACTAGACATGCCTGTTATGACTGGAGGCCCAAGGCTTGGACTTGGTCAGGTGCCCAAGAAGAGTTAATCACTTCTGTCAGTTGAATAACTGGAGAAAGCAGTAGTGCTGTGCTTCCTCCTCTCCTCCCCATGCCCAGGCCAATAATTACAGTATTCATCTGGGGTATGGGAGACTCCCATGAGTGATTTTCCTCTGCTTGATGGGACTTGAACTTGCTTTCCCCAAAGAAATGTCCAAACGCAGCCTCTCCCAGGCTCCAAAACTATTAAAGATGTTCCCATTTGTATAAAATAATTAAATTGCCACGGGGACAGTCCAGGTCTCTCCCCTTACCAGCTGAAAGGCCTAATAACAGGGTGTAATGATTCAGGAAATCTGCCCACACAATTTGTGGCTTCTGTTTGAAGGTCTGAGATCTCAAAGCCTACCTCCAACAAGAAACTCTCTCTGGCTAGGTTACCAACCCCCTCCATGGCCTTTCCATCAAATAACAGGGTGTGTTGAGATGGTCCTCCCTTCAAATGCAAGCATCAGGGACAGTACGTTAGATCCTGTGGAAAAGTTTGTTATTCAGGAAATTCACCTTGCCTGTGGGGACACCGGGCACCTCTCTGCAGTGGATGGCACCCATTTGAGGGGAAAGTTTAAAAAACCCAGCAGGTGTGGAGGGCAGGCTTTTCCCCAGCTCAGAGAAAACTGCCTGGCTTGAGTCTTATGAGGGCAAAAGGACGTCTCCAGGAGTGTGAACTTCATGTGCTCCAGCTCAGTTTTGATTTTCAAGCTTGCATTTGGTGAGGCCATGAGTTTTCTAGACCTTCTGTACCATAGGTTTGCTGCTGAGGACAGCTTGGTGGGCCATAAAGACTTAGGCCCCTTCTCTAGCAAGCATAATATTTCACTCTGAATGAAATTTTCCTACTAGCAGTGATGTAAATAAAACAGTAAAATTTTTTTGTGCAGTCAGTAAGAAGCACTGTATTTCATCGGCATTTGAACAGGGATTCATTAATGTTCTAGCTTTATTTTAACACATTTTTCTAAACGTTAAAATAATCCATTCACTTTGCAGTAAAATATTTTATTTTCTGGTTGGGGAGTTCTATTTTAAACACACGCATTGTGTGTAAGTTTATATATTTTCATACACATGCGTATATGTATATACATAAAATATGTGTAAGTGTGCGTGCATATTTTATATAATATAGGCCTCTGTGTGTCTATATTATATTTGGCCTGTATCCACTCTGGACTGACTGCCCTGAGCTTAGAAACTAAACAGTTGCAGGCTTGGCTGGTGGTGGGATGGGGGACCACCTGGGAACCTGGGTGCTGCGGGGACTGGCCAAGGAGTCGTGGTTAAACCTGTGGTGAATTTTAGACTGCAAAACTTGTATGAGTGGAAAGACTTCATTTGGCACCATTGTTGCTGTTGAGCTGATGGATGGGAGCTTAAAAAAAATTAAATAAAAAAATATATATATTAAAAAAAAAAATCCCTCCTCCTCATGGCTGGGTGTGGTGCCTTTAGATGTCTGAACAGCAGAGCCTCCCTACCCTGCGGATCTTACACACCAAGGCCTTGAACCTGAAAAAACAAAAACAAATATGCTTAATAGTATGCATGTGAGAACTTGCATAACCGTTTGCAGGTCTGTAGCCCGGTGGGGAGCTCTGTGGAGGGAACCAGAGTAAAGCTCACGCTGGACATCAGGGCAGGCTTCAGTCTGGAGCGGTGTCACCATGGGCTGTCCCTGCTGTGTTTTGCCTTTCTGGTGCGAGGATGTCATCAGTGCTGGCAGTGGGGAGGAAATGTGGCCTTGGAGCTCCTCTTCTTCTAAGGACCGAAGCTGGTTTTGCTTTTCTATGTTTAAGTGCATATATGGGTGTGTCTAAAGAGCAGGGTGTCCATGTTTCCTGCCATCTCGTCCCCTCACAGGCACCAGCGCTGGAGCAGGCAGAATAGGTGAGAGCATCATTCCAGGAGAATTGACAGAGGTTCAAGGGGAGAGTTTTGCTTTGATTTACATCACTCCTGGAACCTCTTTTTCTTGGCCTTCCCTGTGGATAGTTGTGTGCATGCCCTTAAAGAAGCCCAGGGGCCCACTGTACATGTCTGTGGGACAGTCTGTGAAGATGCTTGTCCTGACCAGGCTTTGGGATGCTGCTTGTCACCCCACCACCCCTGCAGTAGTGGGGTGTGTTCTTGGGGATGCTTTGTTGAGCTGGGATCTTTGTGAAACCCTTTGCACAACCTGCTGCCAATACTCTGACAAGGATGATTTCATACTATATAACTCACGACTAGTTATTTATAGCTATATATATAGTAGGGGCTGGCCCTGGTGCTGTGTCTGGCGGGTTTCACCCCTGGTGAATTGCCTACAAAGGCCCATGGACAAAAGCAGAGATATGAATAAGGGCCAAGGATCATTACCTTGGGCAACAAAAGCCATCCCGGAGAACAAAAATAGCACAGAAAGAGCCTACAAAAGGCAGAAAATCCTTCCTTCCTGCCAGCTCCTCTCCAGGCCTTGCCTCCAGCGCAGGGGAGTGCAAGGGCAGGCGATACCCTCGGCGAAGAAGCTCCAACAAAGAGCGCATCAGCACGTCCCGAGCCCCGGGCTACCTTTGCAGCCCCGCCATGCCCTTCCCTGAATGACGCCCCATTGTGTGGGGACACAATGGTGGAGAACCCCACAGTGACACTGAATGAGTTACAATGCCAGCATCTGTGTGACAGTTTCTTTGCCGGGTGATGGAGAAGAGGCAATAAATTCCTGATAGGCTGACTTGGGAAAGCAGTCACCCATGGCAGGGCCAGGGCACGCAGGGACGGAGCCACCTATTTAATGCTGCTGCATGTGTCCCCAGCTCCCTGCCTGCGCCTGGAAACGGGGGGTCAAATGCTGCAGCCCCCCTCTGACAAGGCGCTGGCAAAAGTCAACAGAGAATTAGGGACAGGCGGCAGCCACCGAGCCATTTAGCTCATCTTCTTGTTGCCGTCTGCTCTTTGTTCGGCTTAATGTGAATTGACCCCGCAATTGTTGGACTGTCTAATTCTTCAAGCTGGAGCCTAGATGCCTGCTTTTGGGGTTTGGGGTTTTTTTTTGTGAGTTTTTTTGTGTTTTTATTTTAATGAAATAACTTTCTCCAGCTGCCTCGTCTCCTCTACAGGGGTGAAGCAGCCTGCAGGGGTGATAGGAAGTAATGACAGTTTGAAGTCTGAGGAATGTGGGTTGAAATAAAACTGAATACAACTTAGGTCTGGCCAGAGCAGATATTTGAGTTCCCCCCTGCTTGCTCACTTGGATATGGAGCAATACGAAATGCATATTTTCTGTTTTAAAAACAGCTACTCATGACCTTAAAACTGACTATTTCTTAACACAGCCTCGCTCTTTATCTAGTGCAGGCTGTGTGGTATCACTCAGTGATTCCTGCAGCAGGGCCATCCCACCTGGCTGAGAGGCAGCCAGGAATATAAAATTTCAACTTTGGGCTGAGATTGTATTTTCTTTTCCTGCCAAGTGTCCACCTATTCATTATCAAAGACGAGTTGCCTACTGAAAATCAGCCCTGGCATTTGCATTTACCAGTTTCCTGAGGATCTCTTAAGAACATAGAAGTGCTGATTAACAATCATGTTGCTGATTAATTATCAAAGTTTTAAGAGGCCATGTCTATCTGCACGGCAGCACAATCCCATGGATGTTTAAACATTCTTTCTGCTGCGTTATACATCACCCTCTTGGGACTACTCCCCATCTGACTTGGGAAGCATTACAACTTTCAGCTCTTGTTTTTTCCAAAGATCAACCTCCCATGTAATGGTTGAACCTGTATAAACTTGTGGGTGAGCTAAAGCAAGTTTCCCTTCTGAATTTAAATGTCAGTATTTAGCGATGTGCAAAACTGTTTTTGGCAAAGTTCCTCACAAGTCAACATGCTATCTCAAGTTAATTATTATAATTTGACCTAAAACTGTTACATGTTCTCAAAATTCTCTGAGCTTGAAGGGAAATTCTTTGAGTTCTTAATCCCCTAGCGTGCCATCTAAAACCAACTAAAAGCTGATGCATTGATCTGTCTTTTGATCTTTTCTCTCTGAGAATAGAATAAAACTGCTGATCCATGATACCCTCAATTTGTCAGCAAAAACACTGCATATTTCTTTATTTGTTGTTATATGGATCTTTAATTCAACCTGGTCTCCCTAACCCTCTTATCTCCTAGTAAAGATACAAAAAGAATTGCATAGGATCTGAAAATAAAAATCACTTCTAAAAAGTAATCCATTGATGGATTTACAGACAGTAGGACCAGAAGGGCCCATTAGATCATCTAGGCTCATGCCCTATAAAATACAGAGATCACAGAACTTCACCTGTTTACTTTTGTATTAAGCTCCATACTTTGTGTTTCACTGAATTGTATCTTTCAGAGAAGTAAGCAGTCTTAATGTTAACATTTTAAGAGAGAGATAATCTCTCTGGGTAAAAGGCTGAACATGCACAGAAACTAGAGATTTAAAAAAAAAAAAAAGCCTCCACTGCCTTCTATTAACATAGGTTTTTATCTAAAATATATTTTGTATTCTTTCATCCAGTGTCCATAAAAACTTCTGAAATGTGACTTCTCAATTTTCTTTGACAAATTACTCCATGATTAAAGGATCTCTGGAAACAGCAATTGATATGAAACCTAAATGTATTGTATTTCATTCGGTTTCCTTAAAATGGCCATACCTGTTGTTATTATTCTCATTTTATCGAGCAAGTGCTTATATTTGCCAGTCAGGAATTGTGGTCCCCTGTACAGTACAATGCAAAGGAAAAAGATGATCCTTGCTTTAAACAACTCATACTCCATCATTTTTTCTCAATCAACCCCCCTAAGATTCCTTTGCATCGTTGGTGACTAGAGCGTCTATCTACCTGCTTTGGCTTCACTATCTAGAGACTGGAGAGGACCAAGGCACACAATTCCTAGACGGCTCAGAGGAATGGTTTGTCTCAGGGAAGGAAGCTCCTTTGATCTATGTAGACATGTCCCTACTTGAGTAGGGAGGTTGGACCAGATGACCTCTAGAGGTCCCTTCCAGCCTAGAACATTCTATGATTCTATGATCTGCTTGAGTCATTGGACTTCTGGAAGATCAATGTGACCTTCTAGATGGGATTTTTTGGCCTGATCATGGACCCACCACGCATTATGGTGTGAAACATCCTTTGTATGGTGCATTTAGGCTGTAAACACCTTGGGAAAAGGGATTGTCTCTTACTGAGAATATGTTCAGTTCATTTCAGGCTGCCTGGCCATTCTCAACTAATTCAGGAGGTTTAACAGGTAAAACAAAAGCTACATGTGCAAGCAAAGCAAAACAAGGAATTCATTCACTAATTCCTATTGGCAGGCAGGGGTTCAGACATCTCCAAGAAAGCAGGGCTCTGTCACACATAATGGTTACTTAGGAAGACAAACACTATCACTCTGAACATCTTGCTCTTCCTTCTTCTTCCCCCAGCTTTCTATGGTGAGCATGATGTCATATGGTCTGGAATATCCTTTTGGTCAGTTGGGGTCACCTCTCCCAGCTGTGTCCTCTCCCAGCTTCTTGTGTACCCTCAGCCTGCTCGCTGGTGGGGTGGAGTGAGGAGTAGAAAAGGCCTTGACTCTGTGTAAGCGCTGGTCAGCAATAACTAAAACTTCTCTCAATATTATTTTCAATAATACTATTAATAATACCAATACTATTTCCAGCACAAATCCAAAACACAGTCCATATGAAGAAACTTAACTCCATTCCAGCCAAAACAGCACACCAAGGCATTTAGGTGTCTGAGTCATTCCATTAAAATCACTGGAGGCAAAGCACTGAGGTTGCCTTTTCCCAAACGGCTGATTTTTAAATTGTTTTGGTCTCCCCTTTCTAAAGGACTGAGTGCTGCAGCCAGGAAGCTAAAGGCAGCTCTTCCTTTTCTGCTCCCATTTTTGATCATCACTTAGCACTTCTGGGCTGCAGAGTGGTCTTGGTGCCTGTGCTGGACATTTCTCCCTTAGGCTTTTTCTCAGGATGGTGGTTGAGGCAAGCTCATGAGAGCAATGGCCTTGAGACCCCTCACCCTAAGGAAGGAGCTAAATCCAAATTTGTTGTTTCTTGGTGAGGTGCCGTGGCTGCCATGGTGCTGAGAGCTTCCACCTCCCCCTCAGGATGTGTTTTCAGTGAAGGTGCCAATGGCTGCTGTGCATCATGCCAGCACACCATGTTCAAATGGCCTTGACATTAAGTGATGGTGGAAGTCCCTGTTCAGGGGGCTTGTGTATCCCAAGTGGATTTGGGCAGGACATCATTTTTTCTCATTTTATCCAAGGAGGTGGTAGCTCTGCTCATGCACCAAAACAGAACTTTGATTACCCACTTAAATATGATGAAAATGTAGTTGATTTCAGCAACTATTTTTCTCATCAAATAGGAAATGGAAAACATTATGTACCTTCAGAGTTGCTGTGTTGTTAATCCAATGTTGTGGCAACACAATTACAGCTGCCCCAGCACGGGGTCGGCACAGCAGGATCCGGATATTCGTGGCAGAGAGTGTGGAGAGGAGGGTCAGGAGACCTGGCAGGGCTGTGTGGCAAGTCAGGGAAGGCTCTAGTCCTTTCACTTGGGAAACTGTGAGCTAATGTACAGGCTTGGAGGAACAGACTAGAGTGAAAGCTGCAGTGATGGTAACTGATGCTGACGTTAATAATCAGAGGACCAGCAGGATTAATATTCTCACCGTTCTGCTTACTCGGTACACAGGTTAAATATTTCTTCCTGCAACCTGTGGATTGGGATACAGCTCCAGAAAACTGTCCCAGATACTGGGGCATTGGCGCTGGCCATTTCTTATTTATAACTCCATTTGGACCTAATGAATGTGTTTAATAATCCTTCAGAGCCATTCAAGAGGACACATTACTTGATGTGTCACACTGGATTTGTTGGGATAGGAGGGGAACCACGGTGTCCCTGGGGAACTGGATAGATATCTGAGCATCCCAATTCACATTGTTCTTGCCGCTGCTAGGTGTCTCAAGGGCTTGGGCTTATACCCATTTGTTTGTGCCAAAGAAAGAAATGGCTCAAAATACAAAATCTGGTTGCAAGCAGCAAGTTGGGAGCTGGCTTCGAAACTGGCCATTCGGGCATGTCTGCACAGAGAGAGTGTTGATCCAAGGGATGAGAGCTGTCCTTGTCTTAAATAGGAGCCCTCACAACACTGTCATGAAAATAAATATCTTTGTGTTCTTTGGGGATCAGATTAACTGGTCCCTCATTCCACATTAAATTGAATTTGTACATTCCCCCAGCCTTTTTATTGTGTCTCTTCAGGACTGTATCAGCAGCTGCTTGGGTAAATGCCAAGTGAACGGGACTGCAGACACTTTGCATGGAGAAAAACAAGCCAAGCAAACCCTGTGCTTAAAGATCAGTTATGGTATTGGTGGAGGCACATGAAGATGCCTAGGCTGCGTTTGCTCTGAGCATGCAGGATCCAAAATGCCAGCTTGGGTGCCAAAACAGCTATAGCACCAGGGGTTAGCACAAGAAGAGCTTGAGCTCTTGGAAGGTGACCCCTTTCCTCTCTGTCTCTGTCCCTCTGGGTCTGGCTCCTATAGTGGTTCTGCTGTTGAACACAGTTTAGCTCCCACAATAGCATCAGTCTGAGGAATCCTAGTGCAGAAAAGACTCCACGTGACCACAGCTGCCTCAAACACAATCCTCAGACTTTGCTTGGAGCAGGTGTAAAATGCTGGCAGTTGCAAACTACTTTCCTAAACCCTTTGGCTTTGAAATGTTCCGTTAGAGGATAGTTGTTTTCTCTCCCAAAGTATTGCAGCACTGAGCTGCCCTCAGAGCAAGTTCCGACTCCTTCTCCTCTCTAGTTCAGCTGTTCTGCTCCTCTGGGGCTTGTCCAGGCTTGGCGCAAAGGTGCTAACACATTTGTACTGACACATTTCCAAATGAAAGATGACATATTTTCAACTGAGCAGTTTTATCTTTTCCTGCTAACACCTGCTAAAAAGCAGCTCCTTCTGTCCACACTGGGATTTGAAAACCTGCTTGCTCAAGTATTTTAGATGACATGTTTCAGAAATGCTCTTTTCACCACCATCAGGACAGAGGGGGCTGTGGTCCCACCCCACCTGTGAAGCTGGGGCTAATGACAAAGCCTGGCTTGATTTGATTGGTGCAGGATCAGGTTCAAAACGAGTGAAAAACCCTGTTCACTTTCACTCAGCAGCTGGGTTGGGATGGGAGAGGAAAGCTTCACAGGCCAGGCTGTTATCTGCATACACCAACCTCCTGCAATTTAACACCTCTCTTCAGCTGAGCTTCCAAATGAGAACAATTTGTCCCAGCATTTACTGTTCCTCTTCCACTCTGTTCTGATGATGCCTTCAGCTTTGACTCATTTCTCCTTGCCCATCTAAGAGTATCTAAACTTAATCAGAAGATGATTAATTCTTTCTTTTCAAAGGAACTGGCATCAGGTATCTCTGGCAAGATGAACTGCCTCCCAAGCCAGTTGGATTGAACTCCTTCCTCTCCCTTTAGTGAGTCAGACCAGGTCAAGATTACCTGAGGTCTCATCCCAAAAATCCTCCAACCTCATGCACACGTGGAACTGCTTGTGTAAGTCAAGGAAAAGCTGTGGGAGTGATGATTGCAGGGCTGGGCTCACAGGTTTCAGGTATCATTGTTCACTGTTCTCTTCACTAGTTACGCAGGAGCAAACCAGCAGAATGGCTCTGCTAATTCTTCAAGTTAAGGTTCAGTAATGATGTCACGTCTGGGCCAAACCCTGCCTGCAGTGAGCTCACTTGTAGCACCTCAATCCTAGGAAGCTCATGTTGAATGTACCAGGTACCTTCTTGGGAACAAGGAACAACCCAATGTGAAGGAGATTGGCAGAGTCCTGCCGTTAGTTAGTGAATGAGTAATGAGATACTCACTGCTCCCCCCAAAGCATAAGGATGATAAGATACAAAGCTAGACCCCCTGGAAAATGGCAAGGATTATGACAGGATCTATTTCAGGGCAAAATCTAGTAGAACCTAGTTGAACCACTCTTCATATGACAGTGCCTTCCAAGCCTTGTGAAATCTCCCGTCTTGAGCAACACCACCTCTTTCCCTCTTCCCTTTCATGCCGTGTCTCAGTCTGCATCTGCCCAGGCCTTGCTTTGCCAGCCTAGAGCTGCACAACACCTTGCTTCAGTGGGAGTTCTGCTGAAGATGGTGGATTATTCTTGGAGAGGATCCCAGCCAGTGGGAAGTCCATGGGGGTTTTCACAGGTCTCAAGGAAGGTGATGGAAAGATGCTTTGGATTGTGGGTCCACGTGGGCTTAGCTGGTATGTGGCTTATCATTGCAAAAAGACAAGAAATCTGGTGAACATACCTTCCTTAAGACCACCCCTAGGTTCTTATATCCGTGTGTTCAGCTGGTGGCAAAAAGACCTTCACTGTGTATAATCTAGAAAGAGGACTTTGCTTCCCAGTACATTTCCTCAAAGTTACTAGTGTTCACTAATATTAATAAGGAAAGGAATGAGGAAAAACTTCTATTTACAACTGCAGTGAGGGCTAACTTGCATTAGCTGGGTATGTTGGTCTAGGGTGGATTTTCTAAGGCCAAATATTTTCCCCTACAGCTATTGATATAGGCAGATAATTCTTATTGGGACAGCTTTCATAGTTCAAGGCTAGTTTTCATTTTTCATAGGAACAGGACTGAATTGTTTTGGAATGGTGTCCTAAAATAGAATTTCTCAACATTACTGGTTTTGGGTCAAAAAGCTCATTAAAAAAAAACCTACACCATACCACGATAGTTATCTTGGCTAGAGATTCCTCAAACTTCCAGAAAAATCCCCAAATGCATTGTCAACCCCAAATGACTTCACAGGATGGCGGTGGCAGACATTTGACAAAATGGTGATGTTCAGAGTGTTTCCCTTGATGCCTTGAAGTCCCTCTGTACATAACACTTGAAATCTCACTTCACAAACCTCTGTTTCTAACAAGTACATCCATGGCTCAGGGCCTCCAGTAAAGATCCTTGGGTACATCCCCTCACTGGTTTCACTAATTCCCAAACAGAACCTCTTCTCCTGGACCTATCTGCAAGGCTGTAAATCCTGTTCAGCCATTAAAAGTGGATCTGCTTGCATTGATGCAATATATGCATTTCCCAAGCAGACAAATCTTAGGGGGCTGATTGTGCTCTAGTCAATGGAGCTAGGCCAGTTTGCCCCAAAAGGCCCCTTATTTTAAATGAAGTGATGAAAATGGGTCACACAAATAGTAATTGCCTGATGATTTTCATTGCCCTGAGCTCACTGGTTGTTCAGTGTGTTTTATGATCAAAGTGTGGTGTGGTTGGGAATGGTCGGCTGTTTCTCACACACATTCCTCTTCCAGTTCTTGCGTTTGGCTGGTTTGTTACAGACGCGTCTTTGACTACTCACACCTCATTTCAGATGTGGACGTAACTAGCAGTTTTTATTTGATGTGAAAAAGGGAAGCGATCGCAGTGTTTGGAAGCAAAAAGCACTGTTTGTTTTCCACTGCACACAGGGATTCCTGTTTTGCAGCTATGATGTGCGTATTTCATAGTGTTGTAGACAGCTTCTGTCAATTAATGTGAATTATGGCTCCAGAAGCATTCGTTTACCATAAACCTGCAGTACATTAACTCCTGAGTTTCAGCCCCTGCCAGTGGCAAATTCATTGCAATGCAAATAGAAATAATTTTGAAACTTGTGACTGGAAAGATATTTCTCTTGTGGGACTGCTGTTTCTGATGCTGTGGGGCGGCTGTCTTTGTATAGCTCATGACTCTGTTGGGGACAGTTTGCATATTAGATTCAGGCTGTAAGCCCCTCCTGGAATGTGGGGGTTCTTGCCTCCCATTCTGTTCCTATCTAGACAGGGAAAACCATCACCCCTGTCACGGCGATGGTGCCACAGGATGATAAACCTGGCCTATACACTCATATGGAGAGCAGCTGAAGGATGAGGAGAACCCCCCCTAGCACAACCCGGAATTCCCTCCTAGAAGAGTACAAGAGACTATCCAGACACAACCCAAGAGCTCACCTAGGAAAACCTGCCTAGCTCACTTCTCTCCTTCCTTCCACCTCTACCACAGGCTATGTGGTCTCACAGCCCCTTTTGAGCTCTGGAGCTTGCCAGACCCCTCTCTGAGCTCTTCACTCCTAACCCATCAGTGAGCTGCCTGATTCTTTAAGAGGTAGATTAATCTTCTGCTGGTCAAATGTGTTTAATCATCCCATGGAAAAGTCTGATAGGGGAATAGAGCAAGCGTTTGGGGCTAGGAGATGGGGTGAGGGGATTGATGTGATGCCGCAGGGTTTCAAAGATCATGAGTTGATTGGCTTCATCTTTCTGGCATTGCAACCTGGGAACGTGGGTTTTTGAGAACTCTGTAGATCTCTTGGTAATGTTTGTTATGGGGAAAAAGACTTACAGGTGTAAACAAGAGTTAATCTTAGAGAGCAAAGGGAGAAGATTGCCTGCAGGGGCTGTATCCATGCAGATAATCAACCAAGTCTTGTCTTTTAATATCAAGGAATGCAGGGTTTACTTATTTTTATAGGCAGAAAGAGTTCACAGAGATTTGTAGAGGGTTTTCTTTCCTTTTGGGTCTACAGATGGGATGCTGGTCTGTAGCAACATGTCTAGTCAGGCACTTCACTGTGTAGGATAAATAGATTTCTGGTGGAGGTCCTGAAGTGGTGCTCCACTGAACTCCCATCTCCACTCTCCTACAGGCTTTTTAGAGTCTTTGGTCCTTTATCTAGTTTAGCTTGCGTTTCAGTTAGCCATCTTTAAACTGAAGGTAAGACAAAGCACTAGCCCAGGCATATCTATTCAGTGTGCAGATCTTCTGCCAAGGGTATCCATAAAAGCACCTAGGCTGTCAGACAAGGCAAAGGTTGAAATGCTGGTTAGAAATCTCTCCTGACCACAAAGGAGAGGTAGCTTCTCCTTGCAGCTTCTCCATGCAGGAAAAGTCCTGCATGGACTTTTCAGGCTGTTGGCCTAGGGTCTTTGCAAGACCAGCTCTCTGTCTTTTCTCAAGACAGAGTAAATCTTTCTGAAACATTGACTTTCATGTCTGCTCCCATAGTAGAGTTTTCCTAGGCCGCTGGGTAGGAGTCAGTCAGCCAGAGTAGCCACACCAGCTGCTCTGTTCCGCTATGGCAACGCAAGGCAAACCAGAAAAACTGGCAAAGCTGCTAAGGGAAAGAGTTCCCATGGATAGAGGAATCCTCTGGTGGGATAGAGTCAGTGCAGGACAATTCCCACTGCCAGCACCTGGACTGAATTACAGCTGGGGCAAGTGCTAGTAGTGTCTGTATCCTGATGCATGATGAGTGAGCTTATATAGATGTAGTTCAGATGGTGACAGCAGCCTCCAGAGACCTCTGATGCTGGCCCGTGCATTGGCAGAGTTGGCTTTGCACAGTCTGTAGCTCATTGAGTGAAGACCAAACGGTTGTGATGCTCGTTGGTTGGGTCTCCAGTGCTGCTCTAATGTGACTGTGTTGATTTCCGCCATGGCTGAAGAATAGTTTCTTTGCTGCAATAATGCACTGTTGTAAGCTTTTACGTCTCTCTCTATGTCCTGTATGGGTTACAGTGGGGGAGTCTGTATTTTTGACCTACAGACACTTCTCACTTGTTCCTGTGTATGCAAGGCATAAGGAGAAACTTGAGGAAACATCTTACAGGCACAGCAAAGTTTGTTGGCTCCTTCAGACAAATAAATTATTTCTAAGTATGCTGGATATTCAACTTGAGTGTTTGCACCTCATCAACAACCTGCTTGCACAAGTAGAGTGTCTGTAACCACCAGAGAGGGAGTCTTTGAAAGATAGAATGTTTTTTAAGTGAATAATGTGAGACAGCATTTGCAACTGAAACCTTCACAACATCAACTTTGAGAAAGCATGACCAGAGTGGAAGTAGCACTGTTTGATAGAACCTGGTGTGCTCCCAGGTCTAGGAAAGTGCACAGAGGGGAAGGCCATGCTTGTGAGTGCAGCTGCAGCAAGTGCATGGACACAAACTGATCTAGTGTCCAAGAAGCCTGTTGTAGCAGGTGTGCCTTGCTAGTTAGCTAGAAACCTCCCAAGAAGTCCCCAGATATGCTAGAGGTCCCAGCAATGACCAGTTCTGTATTTCAAGCTTTCCTGGGAGTGCACAGAGCTCCTGTTGATGCCAGTGGCATGGTGCTCTAGGGCTTATTTCTTCAAATTGCCATTGCATAGGACTGCCCCTGCTGTGACAGGCTCCTGCTGGGGTGGGTGTTGACCCGTCCCATATATGTAACCTCAGAAAGACTTCTATTTATTCAGTGACCACCAAAACTGGTTCCTTTGCTATGGTTCGTCTGTTGTGGGAGACTGCCTCGTGCTGGGAAGTATATTATCTGACATGCCTTAACTAGCATTATGTTAAATGCTGCTTTGCCCAGCTGTCCTTGCTGTTGCCAAAGGCAATGTAATATTGAATATTGCGGTGGTGTTGATCTAATCATGCTAACGAATATATTTTCTAAGATGAACTTTTCCACTGTAGACATAATCTGTAGTTCCAGACAAGTAAAAAGCACATAACTGATTCATCTCTAGTTGGTGTCTGTGTTCATTATAGTTCTAATTACCAACCTCTTTTACAGAGATTTTTGTTGGAGAGGAGAGGAGAGGAGAGCATTCACCTATCTATGTCAACATCATTCTTAGTGGGAACAGTAGGGGAATTTAGAGAAAAACTTGCTGCTCATAGAATCATAGAATGTTTTAGGCTGGAAGGGACCTCTAGAGGTCATCTAGTCCAACCTCCCTACACAGTAGGGACATCTACCTAGGTTAGGTTGCTCAGAGCCTCATCAAGCCTGACCTTGAATGACTCCAGGGATAGGTCCTTGACCACCTCTCTGGGCAGCCCGTTCCAGTGCTCTATGACCCTCATGTTAAAGAATTTTTTTCTAATATCCAACCTAAATCTATCTTTTCCTCGCTTAAAACCGTTGCTCTTTGGCCTATCACTACAAATTCTTGTGAATAGACCTTCCCCTGCCTTCCTGTAGGCCCCCTTCAGGTACTGGAAGGTCAGTATAAGGTCTCCCTGGAGCCTTCTCTTCTCCAGGCTGAACAGCCCCAACTCTCTCAGCCTGTCTTCATAGGAGAGGTGCTCCATTCCACTGATCATTTTGGTGGCTCTCCTCTGGACACATTCCAATATGTCCACATCTTTCTTGTGTTGAGGGCTCCAGAACTGGACGCAATACTCCAGGTGAGGTCTCACCAGGGCAGAGCAGAGGGGCAGAATCACCT
>VZZY01002861.1:412086-422951 GCA_013400335.1 Eurystomus gularis
AACTGATGCAGTCACTTCATTGTAGAAGGCCACTAGGTTGGTCAGGCAAGACTCGCCCCTAGTAAATCTGTGTTGACTACCTTGGATTACCTCCCTATCTTCCATGTGCCTTAGGATGTCCTCCAGAAGGATCTGTTCCATGATCTTCCCAGGCACAGTGGTGAGGCTTACAGGTCAGTAGTTCCCAGGGTCTTCTTTTTTACCCTTTTTAAAGATGGGCACAATATTTGCCTTTTTCCAGTCTCTAGGAACTTCACCTGACTGCCAGGACTTTTCAAATGTTATGGAGAGTGGCTCAGCAACTACATCAGCCAATTCCCTCAGTACTCTGGGATGCATTTCATCAGGTCCCATAGACTTATTTATGTTCAGGTTCCTCAGGTGATCATGAACCTTGTCCTTGCTTAGATTGGGAGGGACTTTGTCACCCTGTTCCCTGTCCTGTGGGTCACCATCTTGAGGGCTGCGAGGAGAGAGGTTGCCAGTGAAAACTGAGGCAAAGAAGTTGTTGAGTACCTCAGCTTTCTCCTCATCAGTTGTTACTACTCCATCAGCGGTTACTGCTCCTTCAGTTTCTCTTCCAACATCAGGGCAGGTGGAATGCAGGTATTAAGAAGATGGTGAAGGCCATTGTGGGCCTAAAGTGAGGAGCTGAGAAGTGTGCACTTAGCCTCTCATTCCTTACATTTGCTAGCCTAACCTAGTGCAGTGCATACACTTCTAAGAGAGTTGCTGAATGTTCTAGCCTGAGTCAGGAAAGTGGATTTTGAAGAGTATTTATCCAAACTCTTTCCCTAACCAAGGCTAACATGGACACATGCGTCTACAGCCTGTACCTGGACAGAAGTTATCTGCTGGTCATCCCAGTTCATGGCTGAAATTCCAGCATTACCACTCTGGTACCAGGGAAGCTAGAGTGAGCCATGCATAACCAACCATTTAATCTTACAGAGGAATTAAGTGATTTATGGAGGTTATTAAACATGGCAGAGATGGGCCTTGAACTGGGTTCAAACAACTTGGTAGCAGTTGTTCAGCCTAAACTTTCTCCTGCAAGCCAAAATCAACAAATCAACTCCTACGGGAACCACTTCTGAGAGTCACAGGGGAAAAGCATGGCTGATAAGATGCATGGCTCTGAGGGTGACTTATTTCATAGGGCTTCCCTGCATGTGGAGCTGTTTCAGGACAGTCCTCGTGATCATAAAGGCTTTTTACAAGATGGCCTGGAATCTGAGGGAGAAATGTCCTTGCTCAGCTTCTGGCAGCCACCCAAAGCATTTTAGGAGCTAAAGATGATGACATAGTGAGTGAAGCAGTCCAGTGAGATCTGAGGTACCGACATCACTTATGCATGTATGTACTAATTGGTAGGAGATTGGAGGCAAATCTAAATAAAAACGCACTGCACAATTACGAGATATTAAATTGGGTTGGATTAACTGAAGCTGCAGGAGTGAAGAAGTGTGCTGCTGCAGTTTGAGCAGGTTTTACCAAAACTTTGTCCACCATATTTCTCAAGCCACTGAGCATCTAACCAGGGGCAACTCTTGAGTAACCAGATGGCTTGAAGGCAGCTCCTACAGATGACCTCTTCTGCTTAACACTTGGACCAGTTGGGTAACTCTGCAAAGGACTAAGTAAAAGGGTTTTCAGAGATGTAACTAGAGGGCCCTGGAGTTCAGAGCTGGGCTTTTTGGGTGCTGGAGGGTCTACGCTCTTTTCCTGACTTTCTTTTGTGCAGTTTACAGCCTGGTTTTCCATCTCAGCTACTGCCACTTGGAGGACAGGGGTTGGGTGCCATGTATTTGTGCACTGCCCAATGTCATGAGATCTTAGTCTTGTGATACTTAAGTGCAATAGTGAGAGTAAACTCAAGAAGCCCAGGAAAGGCTTTCTGCCTATGTCTGCTCAGACAGTGACTGTTGTTTGCATCTTGATGAGAAAAACACACAAAACTGCAAACTCAGAATGAAACTCCAAAGAAGAGCACTGGGTCACCTGAGAGAAGAGGTCCTAACAACAAATGCAGCACAACTAGCCATAAAATATTAATCACTCACTTGCTTTCATATGGCTGAAGATCAAGTGTGAAGCACAGGCATAACTGAAATACCACTTCTCACAGAGGTTTTAGTGGCCTGTCACCATGACACATCTAAAAGGCCATTGTACTTCAAACAGTGCCAGCATTAGAGTGAAGGAAAGAGAAGGAAGTGCAGTCAGAACTGAATCACTAACTTACAGATATTTTCATGTCTGAAAATTGTCTTTAAAAAAGCCAACCATAAATTTTACATGATATTAAATGGGAGTGAGATGCAGAACTGCTAACTCTGATGCTGCAGTCATGCCATTAAATGACATTTAGATTTTGTAGTTACAAAGAAAAGCTTTAAATTGTCCTTGGAAAGTACCCTCCAAATTTATCAGTGAAAAGTCAGATAAAAAGAGCTCCAGCTGGTGGCTTAGACTGAAAAGTAGTAATTATTAGAAGTCCTGCTTCTTTAGGCTGGAACTGCAAATGCAGGGGTCTGTTAGTATATAAAACTACTATAAACCCTGTATCCTGCATTTGTCTGGCACAGCACAGTGTCTTCTTCCATGCCCACCAGAGCAGGACTCTCACTTTTCCATGCAAATTCAGTCTTCGGTGTCAGGTATGGAACACCACCAAGGAGCTAAGGAAAGAGAGTTGTTCCAGCTGGCCAGAAGCCAGCCCCAAATTCACAGCCCATTTCACAGAAGCCAAGGTGGAAGGACAGGTAGAAATCCATTCCCTGGTCTCTCACTGAGCATGGATTCACATGCAGGGAGTGTGGTTCCCAGGGTGCTGTATAACCGCCCGGTCATTCAGCCCGTTAGTGAGCCGGGTAAATTACCATAAACACTTTTTGAAGCACATTATGGAGAGGCAATGACAGATATTTCACCTTCACTGACTCAGTTAAGCTTCTTTCCTTTTGCAAATGGTTTTCCTAAAGTACAGGAGTGTTAGTTTGCTCCTCTTCATCCTGCAGTGAGAATAATTTATGAGGAACTCACTTTCCCTCCTGCTAAATATTTTTTCTTAGCATGTCAAGCGTGTACATTGCTGCTGGCAAAAAGCAACCAGACCTGTAGAAAGAGAAATTTCTGAAGAATGTGTGGGGTGTTTGGGTGGAGCAGAAATGAGCAGATGTTCCCACAGAACAACAGGGTTTTATGGCGAATGAGCAGGGGTAAAGCCCTGGCTTCAGGGCAGCTGCATGCGTTAGGCGTACTCCAGCACAGGAGTCACAGACGCTGCGGGACTGAAGGAAAAATAACTACTGGGATGTGCCTGAACCTTTGAAATGCTGCGTATGTGGCTTTCCTGCTGAGGGAGCTGATTGGGATGGTTGTATGTGGGATTACTGGGATAATCTGTGTCCAGTTTGTAGCCTCCTTCAAATGACAGCATTTGGCTTTCTGAAGCAAACACTGAGTAATGTAAGGCTTACTGTCAGGCAGAAAAATGCCTGTGAAAAGAAAAGGCAAGAAGTTTCAAACCCTAGCATTTGAAGATGAGCCAGCTAAATCCACATGTTAGTTGGCAACAGTAAAATGCCATTTTTTTTGGCTTGTAATTCTTACATTTTTTAAGGGAGTGGTCAAAAAATATGAAATACCTCTGCCACCTCACTCAGGCAAGGGTGAAGAGCCTAGAAGCTAATCCTCCATGCTGGTGTGGTCTCTATACCTCAGCTCCTATGGCTACTGCTGCAATGTGTTTCATGTATGATCAGATAATGAAGCTATTGCTTTAAGTTGCATCACACTGGGAGCCTGTGCTCTCAGCCTTCCTGAAAATATGCGCCTTAGCTTCAGTGTGTGTAAACGGTGGTAATTAGCTGGAGAAACCCATCTCTCAAGTTTAGCAGCTTTGGTATCATGCTGAAAGATTATGAAGAGATCTGAAAAGCCCCTCTTGTGCCCCAACTTGTCACTGGACCCTGTCTACCCCTGTGTACCTGGGAGACATGCTGCCAACTCGCCTTGTTTCTTGAGCTTGCATTGCTCTGGCTCTACTAAATTTGCAAAAGTCTTACTTGCTTCAGCACCTTTAAGACCTGAAAATAGAGAGATTGATGATTAATAATTTATTTCACTGCTGAAATTCCCACTTTCTGCACATGAGGTGTCCCACCTGAAATCTGCTTTCATTGGTGCTTGACTTCAAGGTGCCTAAGATAAATGGCATGGGTTATGCTCCTTGAGTGTTACTGAGAGCTTGGTGATATCTGATTTCCTCTGTCTTGGTTGTATCTTGCTCGTGCATGCATTCTGCACAGAAATCTGACAAATGCATGGCCAGACTAAATTGAGATGTTTCGCCTCATCTGATATTTAATGTGAACCACTGGCTCCTTTGAGGCCGGAATCAAGTATTAGATTTCAGTCACTGTAATTAGCAGTTGTTTGAAATGATAGTTAAATCCATTTTCTAAGCCAAATGAATCCCTCATAGAGGAAAGAAAAATAAACAAAGTTCAGATCAGCATTAGATTTGATCATTTGGAATTATATACAAAATAAGATAGAAAGTTTGAAAGGCAAAGGGATGTTGAAGATCTGTCCCTTTGCAGCCACAGATACTCACTTCTCAAAGGGGGAAAAAATCTCTTACCAGAAACTGTGGGACTGTGCTTACCCTGGCTGTCTTGCATAGCTGAATCCTGAGAGGTGATGTGGACTTTATAAGGGAGTATCTGCAGCACCATTTTCAGGTGCTCCTGCACTTGCAGGAAGGGACAGTTGGCTTGATATGTGTCAGCTATGAGGAGCATCCTTGATGAAGAGCTGCAAAACAGGCAATTACTGAGTAAATAATGAAAAATCAGATACTGCAGTGCAGACACAGCTTCCCCGGGAGAAGATGAATAGGAAAGGCTGGTCCTGCAACGTGCTGTGTGTGGAGTGGCAGAGACAGTGAGGGACACTCGGCTCCCCGGTGCCCATCAGTAGAGCAGGTAGGAACTAAAAACAACAGTGACTGTTTTAGACTCTTATTTGGATACTGGCATCCAGACGGAAACACTTTGTGGTCAGCTAAGTGACAGTCTTATTTTAGGCATAATTCTCTGCTGCTGAGAGTGTGGAGTGACCCCAAGGCATGGCTCACGCAGACCTGGAGATCAAGGACAAAGTGTGGCGCCATAAGAATGGTGAGGTATCAAATTAAAGTGTTGCTTTCTTTTTCCCCCCTTGCAGGATAATCACAGCTTGAGTTGTCACTGAACAACCCCAGCTATGGCATATTTCACAGATCTTGCCTATTGCATGGAGTCACAGCTATGTGTGAAACCACCCTTGCCGACACTTAAATATCAGGAGGCAACATTACAGCTGAGCATTCAACCGTACCACTGCATTGCTTGATGGCTTGGTTTCTCAACTTTAAAGTTGCATAAACAACTGTTTTTCTGCCCTATTCTTCATGCTCCCACATGCACAGAGGCCTTACTTCTCCAGTCCCTCCCACACAAGCAAACCTCCCTTGGCCTTGCTGGAGACTTTGCCTAACAACTAAAATGATGGCCTTTTACATGGTTTCTTGAGATTTGTTTTAATGATGAGGATGAGTGTCTCCGTTTTGGAGAGCTGCTCATTCTCCCTGGGCTCATACTGCTCTTATGTTCTTCCCTGTTCGTAAACTTTAGGTGATACGCTGATCTGGCCAAGGCAAGGATGAGTTAGTACCACCTACATGAGGATTGTGGCACATTTAGAAAAAATAACCAGGTTTTGGTCAGCCAACCTAAATGATTTTGGATTCTGTAACCTCAGAACCACCCATATTGCCAATAATTTCTAGCCCTTTCCTCTACCTTGTAAAAATTTCTTAAATTCTGTATTTAAGCTGATGGAAAAGTCATGACTATTTCTGTGCCAACATAGCATTGTAGTGTTGTAATGAATACGGCACGTACCTTTCTGTTTTCTGAATATCCAATAACAGCCTTGCTTTTCCAAACCTAATTCCTGAAAATGTCATTAAAATTACTCTCAAAAAGTGAAAGTTGATAGTGGGGCTTTGCGTGAAATGGACTTGGCATCTCAAGGCTCCCATTGGCTCAGGTTTCTTGACTCCTGTTTATTTTTTAAAAAAAGAAAAAAATGTGATCCTCACAATAAAGAATAATTTGGAATAAAATGTGGTGCAAGCGTGCACATAACTCCTGTGCTCTGAGACCCTTTTGATAAAAAATCTCATAATGAGGTAATTCGAGGGGGTGAAGGAGGAGGAGGTGTACCCAAAACGTTTCAGCCCATCTGAGACTTCCTCTGGTTTAAGGTAAAACTATGACCTTAGTAGTAAACATCAATAAAACTTGTAAGCAATATTAAAAGTATCCAGTTTCTCTGAATATTTACCTAACAGCAGAACCCTTCATATGCTGAATTTGTAACCAAGAAGCATATAGATATAGCTATATATTAATAATATATATTAATATTTGATAACTACCAGAAAAAAAACACCATTGCAGAGAAAAGGGGAGTGATGCCCACTTGTCACAGCTCCAGTTACAGCAGCCTGCCCTCTCCACAAATATTGATCTTAGCAGAAACACCAATTTTTTGCTATTATTGGACTGGAGGAGATCCAGAGCTTGGTCAGGTCCACTCACCCACCATAAATATCTTTGCTCAGCCTGCATAAGGAGAACTGGAAGCTCCTTTGCTTTCCTCACTTTCATCCTGGGACCTGCACCCCTCTCTGGATCTTGGTGTTTGTTTAGCATCAGCCTTGCACAGTGAGTTGCGTTTATCTGCATTTTTTATCTAGTAGTCACTGTGCTGCTCGGGAGCCAGGTATGGTGGTTCCAGACCTCAGTGACTGCCTTGTCAGATGAAAGACTCTGGTCATCAGGGATGTATTGCACAGCCTTTCCTCCTCTCTCCTGGGGTATTTGGAAGGTGGTAATACTTGCAATGGTGTTACCTAGTTTTCAGGCATTTCTGGTATTTGTCCTGTTGGGTATGAATAATATTTCCTTGGGTAGTTTGTGAAGGGCTGCTTGGCAAATGATTTTTATTTGTTGGGTGTTTACATACCCCAGGCTGAGCTGATGAGGGTTACTCCGAGTTGAATGGTTTTTGTGAAGAGGGAGACTCTGCAGGGTCTCATTAAGATTATCCAATTTTGCATTTATCTGGTGTTCTCTGAGAGTATGACCATAAATGCCTTTGGGAGGTATTTGCAGAACTTTTTAATGTGCAAGCCATAAACCTCCAACTGAAGCATTAGGTAGGAATGTATTTACTGACGAGGACATTTCCACAAATGTGTTTTACAATGCCCAGATCAACCAGTCCTAAAATTTACCTCCTCCTTCTCTGTGTAGGTTAGAGTTGGCTGCATGGTTTCTGTTCAAGGAAGAATAATCACCAGAAATCTGTATTACTTGTATAACAGGAGCTCTGAGACAACATTCAAACTACCACGACTGAAATTCTCACGTGCAGGCTGTAAATGAGTGTCCCTTTCTGACAGTGGCACATTCCCAAGGGCTGAATTCATAAGTACCTGGAAAGGTATTGCATCTTATTAGGAAACCATCTGGCAGCTTGGTCCTTTCCCTCCTGTGAAGATGACTCAGCTTTCACCATCCATGTGCCCATTTCTGCTCTTCTCCTTTGATTCCGTACTGCCCTCACCACCCAAACATTGCAGTGCATTTCTGCTCATGTGTTCAATGCTTACTCAGCAATTTCCTAAGGGTTCAAGTCCATGGTCATGTAGTTAACCTTCTGCTGTAGTTCCCCCGGCTGGACCAGACAATGTGCAGTGGAGGCCAGGCAGCTGTTTGCTAAGACAAGATGAACTCCTCATGGACATCAAATAAGAGAAGACATCCCTAGGAGACTGTATAGGCAAAAACTAACAGAGAGCTAGGAGTCCTCTGAAGCCACTGACCAAACTGAATTAGATGCATACAAGAACTGATCTAGTTCAGCTGTTCAGCCCTCATGGTGGTGCACAGTGAAGGTGTGGTGGGCATCATCCATGTAATGTCAGCACTTGAGTGCATGTTCTTCTCATGTGGAAGATGTGTATGCGTCGCTCCAGGACAGGAAGGTGATTGTTTTGGGACCCTGTAATAAGGTGTGCAATGAGCCCCTATCAGTGCTCATGGAGTTTGTTCCTCCAGAATGGCCTCAAGCACCATCAGCTGTGAGTCTGCTATCTTCTGCAGGACAGAAATGGCTGAGGGAGCTAAAAGCTGTAGGGACACACAAGAGGATGAAACCAGATCTGTCCCTCCTGTTATAACAAGTGATTACCTGTCAGCATTTAGTTTCAGGTTTGATTCCAGGGTCTGATTAAAAACAACTTTGGAAAAGTCTAGCTAATTTTTACTTTGGGAGAAAATGGTATTTGTCTCCTTCACATTACTGGTGTGGAAGTGGAAAAATTGACATTGACCGTCTGGAATCAACAAATGGGTTTTCTGCTTTGCTGAGCAGACTAGATAAGTGTCTGATGGAAGTTATTTGCAATGTTGGGAAAAAGATACCCATGGTACTACCCAGGAGAGACATGAAAGATGTCTCTTGGGTTGGGTTCAGCTTTTTTGGTAGGACCAGAGCGATCTCACAGAGCAAACATGCTGGCTCATGGGGAGGTGGCAAGCTGCTGGCTGGATCCTGGTTGTCCAGGCAGTCATCTTGGGTATGCATGAGTATGTCAGGAGCGCACAACAGCAGTTCTCCGCAGAGCTTCGTGCTATATCTGTGTAGACTGTGATCACTGTGTTTGTAAAGTTACTCTCCAAAGCGGGTAGTTGCTTGAAGCAGCTTCAGTGAGGGGTTGTAGGAATTTGTTTGGGGTTTTTTTGCCCAGTTCTACCAGTCTGGCAGAGTCTTCAGGGGATGTGCTATGTTTTATATTGCCTTTCTCAGCCTTGATTTTGTACCATCAATACTTCAAGTTTTGCTCCTTTCAAGAAGTCTTGTCAGCATGAGTCAAAACACAACAGGTTTCACCATCCCTCCTTGCAACCTGTGTTTTGATACAGTCTCTAACGTTAGTCTAGCAGTCTCTGATTACCCTAACATCCACGCTGACTTTGGCTCAGGGTGAACTGAACCCAAACGCAGTGCTTGCCTTTGATGTAAGGTGGTGCTACCACCTTCCACTCTTGTGTGAGTCTAGCATGTCCTGAGAGCGTGCAGAGGGTGGTGAGTCAACCTCAGAGGAGAGTGTGTTGGCATTTAGCTGAATGCCAGTAATGACAGCTGGACAGGGTGTGTTATCACTGGAGAGGCCGTGTGCTGATTATCCATGGAAGTATCTTGTTCTGCCCAGCGTCAGTTTTAGTTTGTGCTGCCTGATTGTCTGGCCAAATGCGTAGGCAGTGCACCCCAGTGCTGTAGAGGTGTGGAGGTACCTAGCTGTGCTGCTGCAAAACTTCCCCTTGCTTTCACTTCTCGAGTTTACCTATTTGAATGTAGCCCTTGGTTGGAAGATGCACAAAACTCTGCCCCTTCTCTCTGCTCTCCCCTTCCAGCCGGGCTCCTTTCTTCTTGATGGCAAAGCCACTTTTGTCTGCACTGGTGAGGAACTTGGCGCAAGCCATGGTTGGTGGGTGATGCATGGCAGACTTTGGCCTTAAGCAAAATCATTCCTGGGCAAATCGCACTTGCACATTTGGTGAGGTATCTTTCTTCTGCTTGCATACTGTCTTTTCCCTTCCCCTGCTCCTGCATGCTCCCGGACACCCCCACAAGGGCCTAAGACAAGGTCTGTTCTTTGGTGGGCACCAGCCAGGAGAGCTGATCACACAGCAGTGCATGTGGGCACAAATGTCCCTGCAAGGGCTCAGAACCAGTGCACCAGGACACTGATTTCTTTCCTGGTTTTAGATAATAATCTTCTTGGGGCAGGGCATGATGCTTCTTCTGTTTGACGTGTTGCCTATACCCAGGGTGTTGCTTGTGAAAAACAACATGATAGTGATGAAACAGAGAAACTAAATCAGAGGCATGAGAAAGTGAAACCAAGATTAGAACTAGAGTGGCTGAGAAAGTGGAGGAAGAAGAGAGTACAGGCAAGTACAAATCCTTTCCCTGTCTCTTGGAGAGCCCATGGTCCTGGGCTGTGAAGCCCTAGAAAGCACTTCATGTCCTGGCATCTCCTCTGGCCGTTCCCTCATGTCCTCTGTGGAGCTGAGCTGATCCGTCATTCAACTTTTATATTCCTTTTTCATGTTAACACAGTCTATGTCTCCCTATTCCCTTTCTGCAGGTTATGTAGCCTCTGGAAAGGATGAATTAGCTTGGAGGAGTCCACCAGCAGGAGACACCTCCTTCAGAAATTTTAAATGGCAGTGGCCATGAGGAAACTTTGCTATTTTAGTTTTAGTTGCCATCTCTTACTGACCCCTGCAGGGCTTCAGACTTTTCCTTTTGCCAAGTCCTCCCTGTCTCACCATGGAGCCACGACCCATGGGAACACATAAAAAAAAAAAAAAAATCACAGTTCTAACAGTTTGTTTGAATGCTGCTATGGAACAAGTCACAGGGGCAGTGCAAGGCCCTGCTTCTGTAGTCACCCACAGAGGAAAAAAGACATTTGTTCTGCTTTGAAAAATAACCTTCATGTGTAAAGGGCATATGGTTTGGATGGAAGGCTGTGGGCACTAAAGGCGAGGATGACCTGTGTGGGACACGTGCTCAGCGACGCAGCCCAATGGAACAGTTTTGCAAATGTTCCTTGAGATTGTTTTGCACATTGCTCAATGCACATCACACACTGCAGCCAAATATTCATCCTAGGCTAAGAACTGGCTGCATTGTAGGGCAATTAAAGTAAAATATTATCCCCCCCTCCCCCCCCC
>VZZY01002861.1:423013-481477 GCA_013400335.1 Eurystomus gularis
ACAAGCAAACAGACTGCGGGTGAAGGTCAGCAAAGGAAGAATGACATCATGAAACCCAAGAGGAAAAGCAAAGATCACGCCAGTTCCATGCGCGAGTCAACCTGCGCCAGGACAGAGACTTGCCTCTTTGAGACTTCGGCTCTCTGTGTGCTTGGAGGACTTTTCCTGGGGCAGCTATAAAGCGTGGGTATGCTACACACATCACAGCTAACTGCAGAACGATCCATCCCTCTCCTGCTTTTCAAGTCCTGATGGCAAATGGTGCACAACTTCCTCACCACCCTGCTATGATAAAGCCATTTCCACTAGACAGCAAAAGACCATTTAGCTGCACTCTGACTGCTGCCCTGGATGGCCAGGGATTGTCCCCTGGCCCACACTGCTCCTGCTGGGGTAGGCTGCAGGCCTGGCCACCAAACCGTATCCTTAAACATTGAAATAACCCATTCCAGGTAGCAAGGACTTTTCTTTCCACAATACAGTGCATCTTAGTAGTGCTAAAAGAATGTTTTCTTCTTACAATGGCGAGGAAATGACCTCAAAACCATGTCATTTTTATTTATTTTTTTAAATTCTCCTAGGATGAAACAGTGGTAGTGCCAGTCCCAGCGCCACAGATGTAACCGCTACCAGCAAGGCAGGGATTTACAGAGCTCCCTTGCTCATCTCCCACAAAACCAAAGCCAAACTTGGGCTCCCCTTGCTCCTTGGGAGCTGGGCAGAATGAGGTCCCTCACACCCATCCCACCAGGCACTGGGTACCTGCTCTGATGAGCCCACCTTCCCCCTTTCCTAGCGGTGGGCTCCTCTTGTGGACCTTGCACCTCCAGCAGCATCTGCATAGCTGACTGCAATGTCATGGGCACCACCATCATCTTCTGGGAGACATCCTGGTCTGGATGGAATCCTAACACAGGTTTCATGAGCAATTCCTACCGCTGTGCTACTGCTATGTGAGAGCTGGGCTTAAACACCTCACTACCTGCACGCACATGATTGTGTGGCTATAAATATATCCACTAACAAAGAAATTACAATACAGCCCTTAAACCAAAATTGTTATAAATTTATTATGCATATAAAACTTGTGTTGGCCAGGACTCGCAAAGCAGTATTGTAAAACATAAACCCTCCTGGCAGCACAAATCCCAGAGCCTAGCGGACTAGGTTTTGCAAAGGACCCTCACAACTGGGAATAGACCCCAAAATTTAACAATTTGTTTATTTATTATTATTTTTTCTGTAAAAGTAAGTTTGCCATGTTAACAAAAGCAGAATAGTTTTATTTAGTGTTCATACCGCACCTTCGACAGCTGCAGCTGTCAGGCACAGAAATACAGTATTAAAATAAACTGAACGGTTGCTCCTTGAAAAAATCACACTATGCAAACCTGTGGATTGTAACATCAACAGTATAAAATGTAACAAAATCGGAATTTTTAATTTTTTTTAAGCTTTTAAAGATAATAGTCCAGGCTATAAAACTATATAAGCATTGAATAAGAAATGTTAAAGTCAACAAGTCTACAACAGATACATCTTGTAAAAACTCAATAAATTATATATATATTTATAATATCTAGTAACATTTGAAATCATGCACAGTTTTGTACATTTTCTTTTTTCAGTACAGGAAAACTCAACGCTTCCAGTACTTGGAATGTACACAATTAGCAGACATTTGTAAGAAAATACCAAAAAATTCTTTTTTACTCCAACAAAACAAAACAAAAATCTATAGAAATCTACCTTCTCAAACTTCCATTGAAGTAACCTCAAACTATAAATTATTTATTTTAGCATAAGGATTTTTGTGGCTCTAAGAAGGAAAAAAAAAATTCTTAAAATGAGATGTTGTCATCCTGTTATTCTGAAACGTTGATATGCACCAGAGAAAAATGGAAAGAAAGAATTCAGGATGCAATTTGCTTTTCTTCTTCGTGGTAGTAGATAAAGTCTTCTGGACAAAAAACCCCCCCCCCCCCCAAAAAAAAAGCCCCCATTCCCAATCTTGTCAGCTTGATCCATGCTAAAATTCCCTGGTTCGCTCCTGTGCTTTTTAAACCGCTGACATTGAGGAAGAAAACAGCACAGCATGTTAAACACAGAAAATCGGGCATCACTGGCATTTTCCAATGTGTAGACGCAAAAGAAATACACAGTCATTGCACCTCTCCTGCAAACACTGTCACTCTTCTTGCTATTTTGCTCACATGGCATTTCTGAAGCCCAAAATACAACAGTACTGGCAAAGGGGGAAAGAAAAAATTACCCCGCATCATCCAAAGTCAACATTTAGCTTTGCTGCATACTTGTTATTAAATCAACCACAAAGAATACCTTCATTTGAAAATAGAAAAATAAACACCCACGCCCCCTTAATGCACAGTGGTTAAACTGATGGAAGAATTCTTGGCCTTGTTTTTCTGAAATATGTAAAAATCATCTCTCTGCTGCTATTTGTTTGGTTTAACCACTGGTGATGTATTAAAAAATAAACTTACCTTTGCTCACTGCAATCCAGGATAAACTAATATTTTTTTAATGAATACATATATATATAAAAATTTATAACATTAAATGTAATTTGTTAAAGGACTGTACATCTATACATTCTTTCAATATTTCCCATAAACACAAAAGAAAAACTTGATTAATATATTTTTTCTCCATTTTTAATAAGTTAAAAAAAAAAAACACCCTTAAGCTCGGTGAAATTTAAAGTTTACAGTAACACTACACTATTTAAACCAATGAACAGATATGTTAATGTCTATAAATAACTTTACAAATATACATGTTAAGGTACAATTTTTAAAACAAAACTGTGAAGATATAAAACAAACACACAAAAAATCTTTTCTCTCGCCCAGATCAGTATATCCTAGATTGCAATGCTCATATTTTGAGACTCTCTCTATCAGTACTGCTTTATGTTGCATTAGTATTATACATTCTTTTTAATATATTTATTTATATATATACAGGATATATTTATAGATATATACAGAGATTCTCTGGAATAAACCTTTTTGATATAAGTTAAAGGCTCTTGCCTACAGGTACCCGTAACTTCTTTCTCCTAGTCACTGCACGTAGATGGAGCCAAACCGCTGGCGTTGAGGGGTGGATGGAGGAGCTGCTCCCCTCCCACTCACCCCTGGCAAGCAAAAATATGCAAACCCCGAAAAATGAGATTTTTTTTTTTTTTTTAATCCCCAAAACAGCTGTTCCCAAAGATAGAGATGTGGTTTGAGATGCCATGTGGGCACCCAGGCGCCAGGTCCCCCGCTGCTCTCAGATGGGTGATGCTCTCCTCTCCGGGGACTCCCATGGCTGCTGTTGGGTCTCTGCTGGTCCCTGGGGTCTGCTACCGCCTCGGCACAGCCCCATCGCTCCCAGCCCCATGCAAGGGCTGGTGGCCGCTGAGCCTGGCCCAACTGCTGCCATTTCAGATGACTTGACCGGTTCTTTTTTTTTTTTTTTTTTCCTTTCTCCATGACGATTTGCATTTTAATTAATTTTGTTTTCTTCTTCCAAAAAGGATTCCTTCTATGTAGCTGGGTAGTATGATCATGAAGCTATAAAAACGACGACAACAAAAATATAGATATTTTTATAAATATATATGAATCCCTGCAGGCAACGTGGCTTTTCAGCTCCACCAAAAAGGTTCATGTACAGATTGCATAAGCAAAGAATTTCTACATTCTTTACACTTTTTTTTGTTTGTGTTCTTTTTTTTAAAAAGGAAGATTTTTTTTTTTCCTCTTCTTTGTATTGCAGGCACAGAACGGCTACTCTGGCACTCGAAACGCAAGCGTGCAGGCTGGGAGGTCAGTGTCCCCCAGGTTGAACATTCTGCTTAGTAAATAATAAAAACCACCCAAAATGAAAAATAACCAAACAAAAAAAATTGTGTATGATAGATCATCTTGGCAAGAGATTAGTTCCTTCAGGCCAAACAGTGCTTCTTGACTTTTTATACAGCAAACGGGAAAAAACCCCAAAAAAAACAAACAAAAAAAAAAAAAAAAGAAAGTTATGTTTTTTCTTTTTTTACCCTGAACAACTCAACAACAAGAGACATCTCTGGGCACCACCACGCAGTTCCATTGGGACATCCTTCACTACGGTTTCATCCTTGGTGCCCCTCATTCGTGCCTCCATGGGCACGTTGCCCACACGTCCATCTGTCCGTCTGTCTAGGGGATCCTCACGTCCGGATGACACCATTGCAGGGGGGGTGCTTGGGCAGGCAGGGCTCATCAGGCAGCAGGTCATGTGCAAAGACCGAGTCGTCTCCTGAGGAGCAGGTGCTGTGAGTGTCCTGGCCAGCTGGTGAGTACTGCTCAAAGGGCACTGAGAGGTCCAGGTACTCCTGCCAGGATGACAGCCCCATTAATACTGGATGCCACTCACCAAGTACTGAGTGACCCCTCCCCGCACCCACCTCACCACACTCACATCGGTGGACGTCACGGTGAGGACCCTGTCCAGGTCTTCCACCAGCTGCTTGAAGGTGGGCCGCTGTGAGGGGACAGCATGCCAGCACTCCCGCATGATCATGTACCTGCACAAGAAAGGACCATCACCCATTTTGGGGCCAAGCGGCACCCACCTGCCTGCCCACCCACCACCAAATTGCCTGAGAGAACAGCTATGGCAAACCCAACTTCAGCCATGGTGGCCTTGGTGCACAGCCAGCTGTGGGGATGAGGGTTTTGTGGGGCCACATTACTGAACATCTCATGTGTGTCTGTGCTCTCAAAGCAGGAGGATCCGTCTTAAAGATGACATCCCCAACCACCACCCGTCGAACAAGGGCAGGTGCTTTATATATTGCTCAGCCGTCCTGGGCCGAGCCGAATGGGGTGGGTGAGCCTACTTGGCGACACCCCAACAACTCAAACCATGGCCTGGGGTGGTATTTGGCCACAGAGGGAAGGGAGAGTGGGGGGAGGATGTCACCCCCCCACCACACACTCACAGATCATGGGTGCAGTTTGCGGGTTTGTCCATCCGATGGCCTTCCTTCAAGAGTTTGAAGAGTTCCTCAACAGGAATTCCTGGGTACGGAGACCCTCCCAAAGTGAAGATCTCCCATAGTAGCACTCCAAAAGACCAGCTGGAAACCAAAGAAAGATCTTTAAAATTCAATGAGGTTTTTTTTCTGAGCCCCCCCCCATATCCCTTCCCCCCTGCTCCGCTTTATTTCTGTGCAGCCATGCATAGCTAACAAAGTCATCAATAGCATGACTAATTGCCTAGGCCATTTTTACTAGTTACTTGGAGATCTCTGCTGATCCAACTCAATAGCAAAGAAATCCCAGGCACCAAGTCTGAAATTGAAATGAGCATTTAATCAGATAGGTGACAGCCCATCTATCACCCCCAGCTCTTTGTTAGGTCTTCCACCAGCTCCACTGAATGGAACAAATCAAATTATTCATGCACAGCTTCACTGAATTGCAGGCTTGGAACCACAGGCCACTAATTGTGCAAGCTGATACCAAAACTTGCTTGTTACAACACTCATTTCACTGGCCAAGCTGGGAGAAAAATACCCCAACAGAAATCAGTGGAGCACTAATGTTACACACTCCAGTCCCGCAGCTGTGCTCTGGTTAGAAGTCCTCTTTTTCAAAAATAGCTTTTGCCATCTTCACTTTCTTTTTAAAAACAGGGATTATCTGTCTCTGTTTCGCTTTCACGCACACTTGCTCTCTCGTTCTCTAGCTTTGATGTATGTCATCCCTGCTGCAGTATTACCTAAGCACGGAAACTACGATTTAAGATCAATAAAAGCCAAAGTACGTGAAAAATACAGATATAGAAAAGACTCATTTGTCCAACTGCAAGCAGTGAGCCTTGGGGAGCAGGCAGGCTGGCTGCTGAATTACTGTAAAAATGCCATTATCAACTAAATATTGAAATAAAAAAGCAGGTGTGCATGCTGAGCTACTTCAGCCCTTGCAAAGTTCAGGTGGGATACAGACTGACACGTAACGTGGGCTCTGCTGTTTGCTCACCGTGCAGAGGCACCAAAATGGACAAGACAGGATTAAGGAAAAATAAAAGCAAACAAATGGAGTGGCAAAATTAATCTGAGAATTTATTTGTTGAATATTCTCTGATCAACTCTACTAACAGCGGATGGAATATTTCAAGCTCGTCCCACGTGCTCAACTGAAGCGTAACTATCTGGGGCAAAACGTGGAGGAAGCTGAGGGTAATTTTTTTTGCACACATTTTTTTGACTGCAGGATGAATCAGCTCATCTATAAACTGGACAAGAAATACCTGACTGCCTTCCAATAATTTTTTCAGCAGCTCACTAGAGATCTTCAGATGAAAGCAACTAGATAATGGTAAAATAAAACCACGTGTGCGAAGCTGCAGCTTGGAATCGATTCCTGTGCTTTTGTATCCCCAGGCACCCAGCAGTGAACAAGCCCTGCTCGTGCTTAGCAGGACGTTTGTCTTTAAGATACTATAGGCGTTGATTTCCCTGTCATTTTATTTTAAAAAAAAGATGTGGGTATGGGATATGCTTACACATCACTCTGGTGAGTATAGACCCGGTCAAACAAGGCTTCTGGAGCCATCCATTTCACAGGCAGCCGACCCTGTAATTAGGAAGACAATGGGAACATCCCATCAGCATATTCCCCCAGCCACAACGGCACCATCTGAATCTGCTTTTCTAATCCAGTTTGAAACATTTTCATTAACTTCCACATCTGCCTTCCTGGTCACTGGGCAAAGCAGCAGTGGCCACATATAAACAGATTAGAGCATTTGATCCCTGGATCTTCACTGACAATCTCTGCAGTAAATGCTCTCTGTAGAGGACTGCATTTCACTGCCAAGGCAGGTTTAACGTATCAGAGCATCTAAATCTTTGCATGGGAACAGTATCCATTGCTCATAAATGCAGCAAGCTCTGCAGCAGTGCATGGGACAACACTTCTCGTCTCTTTGGACGGGAGAAGCAGTGTGATTCCAAGTCCAAACCCAGCTTAGGCTGAACTTGAAGGGAAGCTTCCAAGAGGGAAGGCAAGGGCCAGATCCTCTAAGAAACATATCCTGATCCTGTTGAAGGCTAAAGGAGGAGGCCTGATCCCAGTTTTCCAGGGGAACATCCCACATAAGGGTCATAAACATGGGCTGTCACAGGTGAGAGACATGAGATGAGAAAGACCAAATTAATCATAATACTTGGGGCTTTGCTTGGCCCTTGGAGGGAGTCAGAAAGGACTGTTTTGTGTCTGAGGCATCATTTGGTTATGGGGGGACTTTGTCCTCTTCTGATCCACTGTCTCACTAGGGAAGACAACTAGAGGTGAGGCATAATCAGGATGCACAAATGCTCCCAGCTGTCCAACACAGCTCAAACAGAGAAAATCCATCTGATCTACGATTAAAATCCCCAGGAAATTTTATTAATTTATGATTAAGAAATCATGTCAATTAAGGATGATTTCTGCTATGATATTGGAAAGGATAAGTATGGGCATGGTGGGCTTTGTGGGACTGTCTGGACATTTAGACCCCTTGCAGTCGCCCTCAACCCCTTCCACTGCCATCTCCACACTCTGTTGTAGCTGTGGGTTTTGCTCAGAGCTGAACATCTGCTGCAGGGCTCTGAACCAAGACATGGGTCTTCTCACCAGCCCTTCATCCATAAATTCATCTCTACAGAAAATATAAATGACTCTGGGACTCAGTCCTTATCCAGGACCATCTTCTCACCTTTGGCAGTGGAGTCAAGGAGCTCAGTTAAAAAAGCAAGATAAATGCATGAAAGCCAGGTAGCTCCAGGTATACAGGAAGTGACATTCCTCTGTCAAGGGCTCTGGTGGGACAGCAGTTGGCTCCTTGGAACCTTTATGAATAGCAGTGGAGCAGACTGGAAAGGGCACCACTCCCCTTTAGTAAAAAATTCCGTTTCTCTTAGTCTAAAGCTGCCTGCCCAGAGCTCAGAGACCTCACAACCAGCTGCTAGCAGCAGTGGTATCTGTTAGGAACAAAAGAGATGGTGGCTGAATTCTTGGGATCATCTTATCTACAGTCCCTCACTAGGTGAAGCCACTGGCACATTTCTTCCTCCTAAGTCCCTCTAGAAACGGAGATGTGAGACAAGGGCCACTTGGTGCAGGAATGACCCAAGTTCCCTGCCAGGAGGAGAACTGCATGTGCTTGGCAGCTCTGTACTTACGTTGGTGGTTTTCTTGTAATAGTCAATGTTGTGAACGTCTCTAGCGAGGCCAAAATCAGCTATTTTCATCACATTGTCTTCAGTGACTAACACGTTCCTGGCTGCCAAGTCGCGATGAATGCACTGTGAAAGGTGAGCAAGTCAATAAATAAGGGCTTGTTAGCTGCTCGTGCCTGGAACCAACAGCACCGCGTGGTTTATGAGCTGCCGTTTCATTGACTCCCAAGCTCATAAAGCTGTGGGCACTGCTTAACTCCTCGCTTTCTGTGTCACTGCCCCATCATGCCTGCTCAGTGGGAGCCACCTCTTAGCAACACCTAATCATCAGCCTCAATGCTGACACAGCCACGTGTCTTTTCTCTCCAAAAGGGATGTCCAGATGAAAAGCCAACCCTGCTCTTCTGTGAGCGCCTACTGGGACGTGAAGCTGTCTTTCTGCCCTGCTTTCTCCAGGAAGAGGAGCGCAGGCTGATGTTTGAAGGAAAAAAAAAAATCCTCAAAACTAAAACATTCCCAAGACATCCAAAATACAACTTGGTTGTTAACTGAGGAAGAAGCTAAATTAGCCTGCACTGTGCAGACAGGGAATTTAAAGCTGCCACGAACCACCCACCCTGAACTGCAGTCACAGGATGAATACATCCGACATCTGAAGCTGAACCTGCTCTTGCCATCATGCTCCTTGCCTGCAAAAAGAGGTCACGCTGGCTTTCATGAACCCAAAGCCTGATTCTCCACTTGCTGATGTCAGGGTAAATCAGACTTAATCCCAGGGTATGACGTAAGCAAACACAGCAGCCAGCTCAGTGCCAGCAAAGTGCTCCTCAGGGAGCAGCCTGGGCATGGCCATGCATGGAGCCAAAGTCACCGCTAGCTCTGCTCCCACCAAGCCTACGCATGCTGGCTGGTGATGGCTACAAACACATGTGCTATACACACAGGATCTCAGCTCCTGTGTTGCTGTTCTTTACCAGTCTCGGAAGGGAGATGGGGGGGATAGAGGTCCATGCAGCTCCTGACTGTTGTCTAACGTAACGTCTCCCACAGTAGAAGATCACAACTTGGCATAATGCTGACCCTGAGCACTGCTGCCTGAGCCTCAGGCTCACACATCTATGAGTGGTAGAGGCTGAATTGCTGAGGCCAGGCACCCAGGTCTGGGTTGCTTGTGCTTTTGTAAGGATTTGGGGGATGCTAATGGGCCTGCAGGTGACAGCAAGGGCTGTACAGCTACATAGTTCATTGATGCAGCCACCATACAGGAACTTCTGCACACAGATGAAGCCTCCAGCAAAAACCCCAAGATATTTCATACTGAAAAATCAGGGAGAAAATCTGAAAAAAGGGAGAAGTCTGAAATGCTTTACCCAAGGTTGTCCTACACACAAGCACAGCATTGCATGCCTTTGAACACATGGGTCTGTCCAAGTCTTCCGCCAAATGAGGTTTCTCAACTCACTTTCTGAGATGCCAAGTACTCCATGCCCCGGGCCACCTGGTAGGCACAGGAAACCAGGTCTTTAAATGTCAACTGCTCCTCAGGCAGCTTGCAGGTGTCGAAGGAATAGTCCATGCCAGGTGGGCGACGTGCCCTGAGGTATTCTCGCAAGTTCCCCTTTGACGCATATTCCACCAACACGTAGAGCGGTCCTGCAAGCAAGAGCACATCAGCATCCAGCAGAGGAACAGCTGACCACTGGAATCTCATCCGGAACATTTTGGGCAGCCAGTCAGTGATTACAGAAAAAGGACAGTCAAACCTGAGCCTCCCGCAGCCCTGTGAGCACCAGGCTTCTTTGCTACCTACCGTCCTGTGTGCAGGCACCAAGGAGGTTAATTATGTTTTTATGCTTCCCAATCATTTTCATCATCTCCATCTCAGAGACCAGGTCAGAAAGGTCCTTGTCTGTGGCATCATCTAGAGAAAGTAAAGACGAAAGCAAAACATTGTTAGAAAGAAAATAAGTAGTTTTTGGAAGTAGTTAATACAACTGCTGCGTAGCCACGCAGGGCTTTGATGAGCAAATAGTACTCAAAATATGGAAGTGTTTGTTTTTATTCTACATTGGGAAGAAGAATCAAAATAAAACCAAAACCTACTACCACAAAAAAAAGATTAAAAATCAAATACATAGGGATAAATGTTCATATGGAAATCAATAAAGCCTCTCATCTTCTGTTTCTTCATGTTAAGTATTAAAGAAAAAAAGTCAGTTTTGGTACCTGGTATCATTCTGCTTTTCTGATTTGTTTCCCTCCCTTGTCTCCAGGGGCAAAGGGTTTAAGGATGGTAGAAGGTCACAGCTGGGAAAGGGGCTACAGAAAGGAATGTATTTTTTGCATGGAAATCTGCACTTTTTCTACAAAGGTATAAATTTTTTTCTATAAAAGTAGAAAAATGGGAGAAAGCCTCTGCAAATAAATGCTTTGGTTTGGAAAGATGGAAATGTTCCTGCTTCCAAAACCAACTTCGGAATGGACTGAAGGAAATGTAAATTAAATGCATACTTTTCTGATAAGAAATACTATTTTTTTTAAAGATGTCACCCCACGTAACCTCAACCTCAGGCTGCTCACTGCTGGAGCATCTGCCCTGCTTGCTCCAGCTGAACTGCTCAGGGTGATTTTGTCTGGGTGTTGTCTGTGGTTACTGTGCACAGAGGAAGGATGGGAAACTGAGACTTATCCAGAGCTTCCCAGTGACTCCCCCATTTCTGGCATCCCTTCTAACCTCTCAGGTGTTTAGGATCAAGTTTCTCCAACGAAGAAACTCCTCAGGAAGAAGTTTGTCAACTGAATTTCTACAAACTCCACCTGAGCTTGTACAAGCTTTTGCTAGAACAGGCAGAGCTGGTTACAGGAGAAGCAAGGAGTGGGCTGATTCACGGAGCTGGCTGGAAGCGAAGGGGGTTCCCCTTCTTCTCAGGGATGCTATTACCCCTTGGCAAAGAACTGGGTTAATTCCCAGTCCCTCTTCCCAATGGGATTTGCACTTCTAGGTGCTCTCCAAGGAGGCAACCCTCAGCCCCAGGCTATGTGGGTGAAGGGGTAGAAAGGCTGTTCCTGCTTTCCTCTACTGTATCTGTAGATATTCTTCACCTGTATGAAAGAGAGGGTAGGAGAGGAAACCCCAGTGCAATATGCTGCTCTGCCCTCTGTGGACTCCCCATACCTTTTAACATCTTGACAGCAACCGTGATGGCCTTGTTTGGCTTGTCCTTATCAATCCCAATTGCTTCTGCCATCACCACTTGGCCAAAACACCCCTCGCCGAGCGGCTTCCCCAAGGTCAGGCTGCAAGGAGGAACAAGCAAGGACATTAGTGGTTACTGGAGTGGTGACACTACTGGCAGGTACAGGGACCCCAACCCGTGGGTTGACTGACCGAGAGCGTGCCAATTCCCACTTGGGATCTGGAGGCAGTTCCAGCTCAGAGACATTAGCCAGCATCGGCCCGTCACTGGAGGAGAGACGCGTGATCCGGACCAGGGGTGTGTTGGAATTCATGGAAGAGTTGGACTCCAACGACACCTGCTTGGGTAGAGCAAATGAAGTGTTATTGCCAACTGTATTCCTAGCAAAGGCAGTGTCTGAGATGGATCACTGAGAGGTTTGAGCTATCTTTGCCCACTGATCCCTTTCTGGTAATTTCTAAATGGGAATCCACCCCTCTTCCATCCTTGCAGAAATGCACTGATCTAGGCACTTGAGGTCAGGTTTTTAGCTGGTGGAAAAGAGGGACAGGTCAGCCAAATGCCCTCCATCAGACAGGAGGCAGAATCTGTTAATTTGCTCTGTGTGCATCTTCATAGCACATACAGGCTACGGGTGACTTCTCCTGTGCTGGCACTATAAACGCCCACCATGAGCTTGCAGCCAAAAGCTGTCAGATCTGTATCCATCATTATGTGGTTTTACACAGTGCCTTTCGCTCCTGCCCCTCCGCAATTACAGACGGCAGAGCATCTCTAACTGCACGGAGAAAGAGGACCCTCTATCACCTCCATGAGAATTGGTTTTGGTTCACCAGTGATCTCTACGAAAGCAGAAACAATCACAATTAAATGTGCTCTTGTTCCCCAAATCCCTGCTGCACCGGTGAGCCTGGACTAGACTGTTGCCCTGCAAGATGTGCTTTCTGTGGCACCCACAGCTGCACTGCCAACCCCTCTTGGACAAGGGTGACAGAAATACAGCTGCTTGGGAGCTGCTCATGAACCAGAGTCAGCTGCCACCAGAACAGAAACAGATCAACAAAGGGGGTTAAACTCCTAGACTGCAGCCAACTTTTGTCCCTCTTGGGCAATGCTTTTCAGGTAGAGCTTCTCACCTAGAGAGAAAATATCAGGGTGGGGGGAAAGAGGGATGACCATAGGGGGGAATAGGAATCTTGTATCTACTTTCTGTTACCTGTCTCTTGAGTGGAAATTTGGAGACTTTCTGTACAGTGGGGGTGTTCATCGCTTTTTTGTTTGGCATTTTCATCCTGCAGATAATCACGGTGACCACCACCAGGACGAAGAGAACCAAGCCAGTGCCGTAACTGAGAATACCAGCGTACACTGAGCCTGAATCATCCATTTCCATGAGCTCCTCTGCTGCGGGGTGACAGGAGACGCAGTCAGGACAGGGTGGGCAGCTGTCCGCATACAACGACACACATGCAGCACAAAGAATTTGGGGAGCACTTGCTCATCTATGCCAATTTCCTGAGTGATTTCAGTGAGGAGACTCACCTAGGCCAGTGGTTTTCCACCTGTGGCTGCAACTAAGACATTGGTTTGGTTTGCTTTGTTCAGGGTAATTTTACTGCCCTTTGATGCAACACTAGGGTTTCTAAGAGCCTTCAGCCCACAGGCTGAAAACCACTGCTCTAGACTGAAGGCATCTTCACAGGTCTGTGCTGTCCCTCTGACCCAGATCTTGCTTTCCCTGCACATCCACACCATGTAGCTGGATGCCTTGGATGTGCAAAGGCTGCAGGGCTGGGGTTTGCCGCATTTTGCCGATTTGGCTTTTCTAGTAAGGATTTTGACCAGACCAGTGCCTGCCCTGAGGGACCAAGGGGCTCAAAGGGCACACGGGATCGAACAAGGAAAAAGCCTCACATGAGCAATCTGCATAATTATTTCTTGAAAACTTAGTTCTGCTGGGAAGAGGCTGGAAAGTCTGGCCAAGAGAGGTGGCAGAGCCAGGAGGGTGATGGCATTGATGGCATCAATGAGCCCATCACTAGTTGCTACCCGCTAGCCAGACTTTTCTGGGATCAGCAAAGCTCAGCTGTGTTTCTTCCCTTATTCCCTTCAGGACAGGCACATAGAGGACCAGAGGAAGGGGCCATGGTGGGACTGGTTTTCTGTCCCCCAAAGGCATGCTGGCATCAGAGGAACAGTCAGCAGTGGGAAACTTTATAATGAAGTCATGCCAGCATGGTTAGCTTGCTAATAGCTGGTGTACACCACTGCTGCTCCAAAGCAGCGTCTTTGACAAGCACCAGGAGCTTTCCCCTGGCAGCAGCAGGCTCCACATCACATCTTCAGTCACCGTGTCCAGGGGGGCATGAGGAAAGAGCCCCCAGTGATACTGGGGACTGCACCAGCCTGTGTGCAAGCTGTGCAGGGCCTGATCCTGCCAGGCAGCCATCTCCTCCTGCAAGGAAATGTTACCAAATCTCCTGGGATCAGGAACTATGGTCCATGACACAGCTCTGCTCACTTGGCTCACATCACCTTGCGCTCTGCTCTGTGTCTCTCTTCCCATAGTGTGGACAGGGGTTTACAAGCAGAGGTTCCCCACATGGGCTGTATCTTGCACCCTCTTTCCGGGTAGTGGTTCGGGGCCTGCTGCTGCACAGATAGCTGTCCTTCACTGCGTCTGACTTCAATATAAAGTTCAATTTCAGATTTTCTCCTGCTTATTCTTTGCTTAAATAAGAGGTGTGAGTTCATACATAGTAAAAACAGTGTCACAACTGGATGAGACAGTATCAGGAGATTCTCAAAATAATAAAGACATTAGTCTTCTAACCAAAGGAAATGATTTCTCATCCAGTGGATGGCAGAAGCAGAAACAGGATAAGATCAGCTATTACGGAGCTGGCAAATAAACAGAGAAAAGACCAGCAGATCCCACCAACAGCAGGGTCAGGCATGGAGGATCCTTCCTGAGCCCCAGTAAAAGCAATTATATCCAAATCACCCACACAGATAAAGTAAAGATTAGAAATGCCCAAGTTTCCTGTTCCTAAACACATCCTGAGATGGATGTTTTATGAGATGGGCCCAAATGTGATCAATGACTGGATAGGCCAAAGTGGGGTATATAGGATTTTAGGTGCCCTTTCAGTAAGGGTCTATTGAACATACTACAGGTCCGTTCCTGCACTCTCTGCAAGGCACAGCACCCATAAGATTAAATACGAATACTGCCAGTGCTTTCTTGGACTGTGCCTAATAGCTAGAAGCAGATTCTGCAGGTGAAGGGACAGCACAGCCTCACTGACCTCTTTTGGAGAACAGATCCCTCTGTTGCTTATTCTGTGCTGGCTTCATTGTCAATGAGAGCTTTTCACGTGAAAGGACCACAAAATTGAGGTCACTTTGGCCTTGAGTTTCAATCCCACTGCAGTTTTCATCGATTCCAGCTGGAGCAGACAGCATGCAACGCCCCTGGGAGCCAGAATGACTGGGCTCTGCCTAGAGATGACTCTCCTTGACCTTCTGTTTGAGATTGCTATCTTGGCCTGTTCATCCATGAAGTGGAAATAGTGCCACAGGCAAGGAGGGTGTACTCACACCTACCACGTATACATCTAATTTCAGGTTAAGGTATGAGGCTACAAAGAAAGGTTCCTCCAGAAGATGATCCACAGTCCATGTCCAGTTTAGGTACCCTGAATCATCTGATGTGGAGGTTTCCTTCTCCCACTGGCAGTGTACGAAAACAAAGATGCTCATTTTGGCACTTAACAATCTCCTAACAAGAAGCTGTGAACACCTCCTTGTTATTTAGATCAAAAAAAGAGACTGGGCATTTTGTATCATTACTGCAAAAATAATTTCAATCTTGAGATGCAATCCAAAAAGCATCAGCTGTGAATATGCAACAGAGGTCTTCTGCTGTGTGGATTTACCACCAACACAGCAAATCCCTGTGGAGAGCCTTCCTGGGATAACACCTCTTCTTCCAAGCAAGGGGTGGTCTGCAGGAACTTGGCATTTCTAAAGCAAAATGTCAAGACACCCTGGAGAGGGAAAGAGAGGCCAGCACAGAAGGAAATACCTGGTAGCACCGTCAGCCAAGCAGAGTGATGTGAGAACCCAATAGAATTCCCTGCGAGACAAGTATATTCCCCAGCATCCTCAAAAGTAACATTTCGCAAGTACAGAATCTCTAGCTCCTTATCCGTTGTGTTAACACCTGCCGTCTATGGGATAAAAAAACACACACATATAGAAAGAGGGAAAACAAAGAATAAGCCACATTCCCAGCAAGTGTGAGGACACCACAGGCAAATTTCAAAAGCAGATTAAGGTGGGTTGGTTTTTTATTTTCCAATGGCCCATCTTCCACATTTATTTATTCATTCCCCTCTGCAACCTATAGTCAAAAGCAAAAAAAAAAAGTTCCCTTCACCAGGTTCTTACTCTGTCCCACTAAAGAAGCATGCAAGCAAAAGCATCCAAATGAAAAATTGCCCCCACAATATGACCGACTTTAGGTTAGTTGGGTGAGTACAGGGGAGGGGGAAAGAAAGATGGTAAAAGAGGAGAGGAATGACAGAAAGAAAGGAGAAAGAAGGGGAGATGTAGTGGGGAAAAACTCAAGTGCTGATCAGAGGAACATACAAATGTTTTGATTCATTACGTCATCAAAAAATGAAGAATTTTACAATTTTTTCAGAGTGGGCATCTCAAAGCCATATATTTATTACACAGGCCAGTAACAAGAAGGTACCTGGAAGGAACTTTCTTGCAGTGGTGCCAGGCAATACAGCGGGCAAACCCTCCAGGCTGGAGTTGAACCCCAGAGCCCATGAGATTGCTGCTGCTCCTCTCCATTTAACACATTTGCTTGCATGAGCCAATGTTGATGTTTATTTCTCCATTACTTCTCCAAGGGACAGCACTGACTATATCATTTTTATGGGTGAAAATCTTCAAACAGCTCAGTTTTTCCAGAGCTTTGAATGTTGTGGGTGATTAACATGCAATTCTGTTATCAGCACTCAGTTGTAAGGAAGGGAAAGGAATAAAAGTGTGTGAAGAGTTGATAGCAAAATTTGACAGTCGTTTTATTGTGGGAATTTTTCCATGGCAATTGCTGTATAGGCATTACATTCTTGTAAAAAAAAAAAATTAGCAAGAAAATAGGATAAAGCCATTCAGCGTCAGTTGACAGGGTATAATACAAAATGAATAGTAATTTTAATCACTAGCTTCTTTAAAATGTTATAGCTCATTCTTGCAGTTGCCAGGGCCTTGGGACAGAGTCTGTGGTTTACCTGGTTTTGGTTTGCGAATGTGGAGCCAAAATGGCTTTTCGGCTATGCCTACGAAATTGTTGGCTCTACACAGATATTCTCCTTCATCTTGTTCTGTCACATTGAACAGATTTAGGTTAACATCGGCTTCAGCGTTTTTACTGATCCAAGACTGCAGGAACAGACAGAAACCTGAACTTCAGTAAACCAAACAATACCTCCATCGCACCTATATTAGCTAGGATTGACTGTTCATGGCTATTTTCTTTTTGGCTGCGGCAACATTCCCGGCTCACCCTGCGGTGAGAGACCTAACCCAGTAGCTGGGCGAAGAAGAGTGGTTACATTTGGCCCCCAAACCACGTGCAAGTGAACTCCCTTCCCCTCACATATGAGATTTCTTTTTTAAAACAGACCAATTTCCCCCTCCTCCATCTGATAGCAGTCAAAAGCCCTACGGTTTCTTAATAACTCTGCAGACAGGAGCACCAGAGAAAGGGCTTAAGCAGAGATTTGTGTTTGCAACCCAGCTCAGCAAATACTGTTTCAATTATCAGATTCCAAAATAGAATTTGGAAACAAAATATAAGTAGTGGTGGTCTGAAACTCACTGCTGACTTTGCCTTTCAGAAATTAGCTGTAATTTTTTCCACTGCTTATAGGAGCCTCTTCTTTACTAAATAAAGTGGTGCATATAAATCAAACAAACTTCAGACTCTTAAGGGTTTTATTTCTCTTCTTCCACGCTGCCACAACAGCACATCAGTTTGTTCCCTAAACAGTTGTTTTTATTTTGGTCGAAAATGCAGAACTGTTTTGGGTGGCCTCAAAAGTAGCCTAGGGAAAGTTTAGGAAAAACATCAGCTTCAGTTCTGAAAATGAAAACCAAACAATTCTCATTTTTGGTCTTATGCTCTCCAGTCTAGTCTTGGTGCCTTCGATTTCAAGGCCTGATCCTGCCAATATGACTTGCAGCCCATTAAAACCAAAAGGGCTACCAGATCTCATGGGTTAGTAGGAACCGAACCCAGAGGTGGCATCAGACAGGAGCCCCAATGTCCATGTCTGATGACAAACATCACTGGTTTCGACCTGATCTCACCTCTAAGGCCTATGTGTTGGCAAGTTTGCCTGTCCTGACTAGTCAGGAAATGTGCCTGCCTGCTGTTGCTGCTTTGTATATCATTAAACTGGGCACGTTTCAATGCAGAACATACAATTTAGCCTTTGACAAAGCTTGGGCACAGTGCTGCCAGCCCTGCCTCTGTAACTGGAATGCATTTAGTGCTCTTCTGCAAAGAAAAAGGAGTTTCCTTTGATCACAAATTAGCCCAGGCTTTCAGGAACTGATGCAGGTGATGGCTTGGTTTGACAAAAAAAACCTTGGCTGCTTAAAAAATGGGTTGAAAGTACAGCATTCAATTTATCCATCTGGACTGGGGTGAGTTTTGCCCCCCACATTCAGATGTGAGGGGGGAATTTAATGCACTGGGCACCTCTCTGTCCCGCTCGCTCTGATGGGGACTGGGATATACTCCCCATACATAAACTGGCCAACAGCAGACCCTACACTCCACAAAATCTCCTGAAAACAGGAAGGAAGGGCAGGATGATAAAAAAGCCTTATCTCCCTGCAGGCACCAAAATGCTGGGCAGGAGAGAGCCTTTTCTTCAGCAGCAGTGGGCAGGGAAGGGCTGTTAATAGCATGCTGCTCCAGCAGCACAGCCAGGATGCTGGCTCAAAGCAACAGCACTGCATGGCACAAGGGGAACGAGTCCATAAAGCCAATAGACTGGCCCCAAGATGACAGGGAGATCATTTTACCAGATCTTTAGTTTTAAAAAAAAGCGCACGCACTTAAAAAAAAAAAAAATTGTGCCTGACACAGCTCCACGGAGGCCCAGTTCTGGTGCACAAAAGATGCATCCCAAAATGGAAATGCTCCATGCCCCAGCGCTGGTGCCGGCGTTAATACAATTCAAAGCATTCCCGATTAACCAGAAGTAGTAAATAGACGTGTGCTGGTCCTATTCAGCAAAAAAATAAAACCAAACAAAACTTGTGCTTTCAAACGCCTGCCTGTGCTCCCCTTCGAGGAATGCGGAGCCTTTGCTGTCCACAGAAGAGAAGGTATTTGGCAATTCTAATTACCTAGCCACCCCGGTGCTGCTCCAACTTAATTTTAAAACACTATTTATACGGACTATTTATATGTTCTTTGCCACAGCAAAAAGGGAGCTTGTGCTTGTGACACAAGGCACTGTTCGCAGCGGCTCTGCAAACTTCCAAAAGGTAGCGTTTTATCCCAACGGGACCACACACGGAGCTCGGAGACTATACTAGATGGCATGTGACACAGCCAGCTATTCAGAGCTTGGTACTGGGCTGTGAAACCAGGGGGAAATTCAAATATGCATAATTCAAACACATTTGGAGAGACAGAGAGAAAATAAAAAGTTTTATCAACTCGCGAAAGGCGCGTGTTGCCAATCCTGAAGAACTGTCTCCAACCATTTCTTCCAACCAATCTGTTATTTCAATCTGTGTAATTATTTCCAGGGTCTCTGGCTTTTATTAGCATGTATTTGGCTGAGTTACAGTTTTGTAGATGCTGTCTGGTAAGTGTTTTTTTTTAAAAAACTTCATACAAAGAGATGAAGGGTGTGTGCAGCAGGATGTGCACGGGGAATGTCCATGCACAGGACATCCTCAGCTTGAAACTGCAGGGGCAAAATCTGTTTTCAGCCATAACTGCAGAGCCAGAAAAAATCCATTTGGCCCTAAATATTTTAATAAACACCAACACAGGATGCCTTTAACTATTAAAAGGAAAAAAGGGGGGATTTTCAAAGTCCAACATGCTTTTCACTCCCCATACTCTACTTTTTATATTTATATAGGTTGAGGGGAAACCAGACCCACTGGCATTGTTCTGGATGTAATCTGAAAGTTCCCTTTCAAGAAAGCACGTTAGCAAAGTAAAGTCTTACTAAGCGAGTTTTTCCTCAATAAAAAAAAATGCTTTCCTGAGCATGGATAACAGCAATGTTCACAAATGTTAGCAGCTGGAACGGGACTATCTTGGCTCTCAGGTGTGGGTAGTTCAGCTTTATTTAGCACGTGCAGGCTGCAGTGCAGTGTTTACTTGGAAAAGGAAAGAATGTGTTTTAGTTGGGAGCCTTTTATTTTAATAAGCCCTGAAAATACCCCTACAGAAGCTGTAAAAAAAAGGTTATTTTTACAATTTTAGGTCAAATGCAATCTGACAGCTTCTCTTTTATTATGCTGCATTTCTCACAATTGCCTCAGCTCTTACAACTATTTTGCTTATCTGTGCCACTACAGTAGCTCTGTTATCTCTGGCAAACAGAAGAGTCTGGAACACTGACTTTAGGACACGTTTGCTGCACCCCCTCCAAAAAGCTGAGTACTCCACTGCACGGGCTTTAAAGAAAGAATAGTCCCAAAAGCTTATTCTTATGACTTTTTTCTTATAGACACAAAACAATTACAGAAAACAACACCTTGAGCTCCCAAATATCTGATTTAAATAACGATTACCCTTCTAGGAACTGTGGCATTGAAGATATTCTGTTGGGAGTTTCTGGTTTGCATTGCACTGCTAGTCTAGGGCTTATTTATAAACATGTAAATAAAGTTTATGGCTTCCACTGATGATGAGCACTTTTACTCAGTGCTGATCTCTCTTGCTATGAGTATGGCACTGGGTTTCTTTGAGAAGCATCCCCACACTATAGCTGCAACCAAGGCAGACGATGAACTGCCCTGAGGGTGAGAAGAAGGAGCATGTACCAACCTTCAGCACAGTGACATAGGGTGTCCCATCAGGTCCGTATTTGCTGCCGTTGACCTCCACATGCTTCAGCCACTGGATGTGAGGCTGGGCATCACTGTAGACCTTGCAGTGAAACTCCACATTGCTCCCTACCACCACGGTCTGGTTGGCAGGGAGCCCTGCTTGCAGGATGGGTCGGTGCGGTGACCTTTCTGAAAAATATAAAAGATAGGGAAATCCTAATTTACTTATCCTTCTTCCAGCAAGGATACTCCTCTGAACCCTTTATCTCTTGGCTTTCAGCAGAAATGGTACAGACTGGGATATGTCCCTCCCAGATGTCCTGACCACTGCTCTATCCAGTGCTTCTCAAGCCAAACAGGGAAGCCAAACAGGAGGCATGTCAGCCCTGACATTCCTTCTCTGGCCCCTGTGTAGATCAGCTATGCAATTTATTTATCACAGATCTGAGGCCAAGTTGTTGGTCAAAGGGAAGCTTGTTGTTGGTTTTAGAAGACATATATCCAGCGCTCTGGGAAAAAAAGCAATCTCCTACTTCCCATATCCCATCACATGCCTGTTCAAAACCACCATAGATCATTTGTTGAGGAAAACCAGTGAAATCTCACCTAATACATCAAGCTGGTATGTGTGCCTAATGTTGCCATATTTGTTCTCCACAACACAGGTGTAATTTCCTCGATCTGACGGCACAACACTCTCCATCACCAAGCTCCACTGCTGGTGTCGCAACTAGAAGAAGAAATCAAACTATCAAGCTCATGGTCAAGTAACATCATCACCAGGCCATTCAAATCAGTAAATAATCACTGAGCTTCTACACACTTGGCCAGCATGAATGGACCCCAAAGTAGGCCCAAACATCACAAGGACCCATTTCAAGGGTCATTAAAGGCTTAATGTGAAAAGGACTTAAGATCAGTGCAGGAGCAGCGCAACACAATGTAACATGCTGAGATTGCAAGGAGGACTTGGAGATGCTTCCACAATAATGTAACCAGCTGACAGCTGAATGTGGCACCTCTCGTTAAAATAAAGACTTCAGAAGGCATCAGCTAAGGTAACTCTGATCCGCTGGTCCCCTCTGCCAGACCACTCTGGTCCAGAGACTCTGTCAGCTCAAAATACCGTACTCTCATCTGTAGATCTTTAGCAGCTGCTACATATAACCTATAAGGACTAAAAATAATAAAAATAATACTTCTTAACCCATCTTAGAGATGTGTGCTATGGAGGCAACATGTCATGGCATTTCTCTGAACAGAAATGGGTGTCTACAACAGTTTGCCCTGTAAAACATGGGAAAACATGCCCAGCACCAGGTCTGGCCCATAGGATGTCTGGTCAGCCCTTCTCTTTTGGCACCAAGTTCTATATTAGTTGGTTTTCTGGATGTGGCTCATGTCCAGAGTTGTTGGTTGTTCAGTAGCAAAAGGGAAAGCACAACCCATGTCTCCACCCTGACCTGCTGCCCTGTGATCCCAGCTAGAACGTTTATCTCTAATGAGTACAAAGGAAATCTTGGATATGGAAAGCAAATCTTGAGTTAATACAGAAAGCAACCAACAGAAACAAAGATGACTTCAGGATGCACAGTGTATGAAAGCTCTCTAAATCTCTAGATATTTATTTGATGCTTTCTGCCACCCAGAGTAGGACATTTAACTGTATTAAACATTTTGAAAGTGACTCCAAGGACACAGAAGCGGGAGATTACAGCACACTCTGCTACAGAATGTCAAGGGTTGATGGAAGAAACAAGGGCATAATTGCTCCTGGAGGTTTCTCACCGCAGCAGGTGAACTCAAATATGAAGTCATTTAACCTCTTTTGCTACATATAAATTGCATCCACATGCTTTCCTTTAAAAGGCCTACGACTAAAGTCATAGGACTAGACATCTTAGTTGCAAGATAAGCAAGAAAAGTCATTTTAACAAAGCTTCACAGATCACTGCATCCCTGAGAACAGCATTGCTGAGCACCCCACTTTTCAGAGACCACCAAATACAGCATGTCCTTTCATTTTGGGCAACAGGTAATAGGAGGCTGTGGCTAAACAGCCTGTATAGAAATCTTGGTTGTTGCAGATCTCTGGTCAGGTCTGACTGCATCCTCTCCCCACCCAGGACAGCACAGGCGGAGCTCAATGCAGAACCAACATTACACCTTTTGTAAAGCCACATCCCACTTGGTGCACCTCTGTAACAGCGCAGCAGCTGCAGGGTAACAGGAGCTCTGAGAACAGAGAGCCTGGATGCTGGGTTCACAGCTGAACACACCAGACTGTCAAGAAGTTTCAATCCAAATTTGTGGCTGCTTGGTGGTTTATTTCCATACTGGCATGTCTCACAGTTGTGCCTAAAGACTTCTTTTGATCCACTCTTCAACATTGCAAAGCATTTGAGTCTGGAACCCCTAGGAGCTACTACAAGGAAATGGGGCTCCAGACACATGGACGACTTCCTAGTCTGACCTGTATTATAAAATCCGGTCCAAATTAGGTGTTTTGCTTAGGATGGACTTTCAAAGACACTTTTATGACACTTTCAAAGAACTTCTCTTCATCAGGTTTGTGATGGGGACTTTGGACTCTGAATATAGAGGAGAACCTGGGGGGCAGACCCATGGGGCAGAACTTGTTTGGAAACTCTTCTAGAAACAAGAAGAATTTTTGTTTAGATTGAGACTGGCGTCTATATTTTAAGCATAATAAAAAGGGACATTCCCAAGTTAGGATCGTCACTGTACTTGATAGAACACTAGAAACATGAAGTGACTTAGTGCAGGCATTTAATCAAGTGGGTGAGATACTGGAAATCCCTCTGGTTTATTTGGTGTTGTCATTCTTGGCTTCTTGTGAAACAAACATTTGCAGACAAGCTTGGAACCTCAGTCCCTGCTTGCCAGACTGGTATGCAAGTCAGTGCAATGGTCTGGGGAAGGGATAATCCTCTAACTCCCCTCCCCCTCAATCTTCCCTTCTAGGGTCATTTAACACACACAGGCTTACGATATTAGAGATTCCAGCAAGGATTTAACCATTAATGCTCTCTGGGAAACTTCATATGATAAGTCATATGAATTTCTTTTCTTTACCAGTTAAGGATGAACTGTAACAAAACCAGGTTAGCCTGCACTTCATGTTTTCAAGACTCACCCTTCCCTCTTGCAGGCTTTACACTGGGCAAGCACACAGGATCTAAATGCCATTTGCAAGAGGCAGGAGTGGAAGAGTGGTCACCTTTCATTTGCTGACCACAAACCTTTCACAATCAACATCTAAACTCCTCCACACACTGAAAACAAATGAGAACATTCCCAGCTCAAGGATTTCTGGGTTAAGACCAGATCTCGAGATGAAGTAAGCCAACCAAACTCTGCCAGATCTGGATCTTGCCCATTCTTTTCAAGCTGCCTAATCCTGTTATGAAGTTAAGTTGTAACAGGGAATTTAAATCTTAAATACATGAGATACTGTGCAAGTTTTCAATCTCTTTTTCTGGTTCAAATCTCAGCTGTTATCTATCACTGTATTTATACTGGATGAGATTTACATTAGACTACTTGCATCTAACCGTGGCTCAAGAGCAAAAGCAAGCAAATAAGGGAAGGAAAATTAGAGAGAGAAAGATGTCTTTATATCAAGAAAGGGACAAAGAGCTACACCTAGACAGATAGAGAGCTTAAACCAATCTTGCTGTAATTGGCCTGACATTGCCTTCAATAGCTCTTTTAAGCACTGGCTTGTTCCTGGAAGGTGCCCCTAGAGAAACAAAGCACAGTGATGCCAAAGACTCACTACCACATTGCAGAGGATGAAACATGTCAATTTAAACTCGAGGATAGATTAAAACCACTGGGAAGTGGGTAGGGGAATTGCTTTCAGCTTTAGATTTTATTCTGCAAGCGTAATTTAGTGCAGCTGATGTGACATAGTTTTGTAAAAAGCCGTTCGAACAGCGCACGCAAGCCTGAAAACACTTCATGATGATCCTTACAGCCTGCAATTAGTAAAAGATGCTTGTGCTTTGTGAACGTTATCTGTCAAAAGGCTGTTTACCCACAGGAGTTGCTTCCCCACTTCTTTTCCCTCCTTAACTTTTCAGAAGATCCCAACCTGAGTGTGTCCTCAGCCCCATCCAGGCTGGAGCAGAGACAGGACTGAGGAAGGAGCTTCAAAGGCTTCACTGAAGCAATCACAAAAGGCTCTTTCAGGAGCGGGTCTGAGCTAACAGGAAAGAAACAGCCCAAAACTGTGGGGAGGGAAATTTTTTTCAAATCCTTTTCTGGTTTCTGGAGCCCAGCACGCTTTGCATGCCTAGCCCCCTCTCCAAACACCACAGATGTGGGTAGGCATCAGCACACAGCTATTCACAGTACTGATGAAGGCGCTTTCCTAAAAATCACCTTCTCTCCTCAGTAGTAGCCCCGGAGTATGCCAAGGCTGGCAAGAGCGCAGGCAAAAATCGCTGCTGCTCAGAAGTCCTTCTTGGTACACTGGTTTCGTTATAATCAGCTGCTGCCAGTTTTATTCTCTCCAAATAAAAGCAGAAAGGAGCCTGACTGTGACCCCAAGGGGACAAAGTAAGAACAAAACCAACAAAATCAGAGAAGAGCTGATTCTCCTGCTAAAATCCTGTCATAATTTGTCATATGCAGTAGCACAGAAACTTCTGGCTAATTATATCATTTGGGTGCAGTGGGTTTTCATGTCCCTTCATTCTATGTATAAACATGAGCCACAGCATTTTCCAGAGCACCTCATGGCAGCAAGGAAACAGAGAGCAGAAAGCAGCCAAGAAGCAGTTGCTACTACTCTGGCTACAAGGGAATCCAACACTTGACCAAGGGTCAGTGATTTATACCACAAGAATGTTAATGACCACCAGCATGACGGTCCAGCTCTTTGGTGAGGTCCTTCCTACACCTTCAAAGGATGCCGAGGCAGTTTTCCTTGAAAGCCGGGAGTAGCCTACGGCTCGGTCTAACACATCTCAACACACTGGGCTTATCTCCAGAAATTAGGACAGAAGTTTCTGCTCCTGTTTTCTCATCACTATCCACAACACAACCATAAACCCAGTCTCATTTTTACCTACTCCCTGAAAGATCACTGTAGACAAACCCAGAGGGAATTAGCCTGAAATCCCAAGGGACAGCAGCCTTTTTCAACAGTTTGGTGTCGAGCAATTGCTACAGTTGAACGAAACACCCACATTCCCAGGCAGACGGGACTGTGTTTTTACATGTTAGTCACCATGAAATACAATTTTCTATAGTCAGTAGAAAACTCCTGATAAAAACAAAGGTCCAAACCAAGGCCATACCTTGATGCCCCCAATCCTATGCTCTCCTTTGAACTCCTTGCCATTTTTCAGCCAGTAGATGGAAGGAGTTGGGTTTCCACCTGCCGGACATCGGAAGCGAACAGTGTTGGCGGCGGGAACTGCCAGCAGTTTCTTCTCCATCTTATCTGGCCGAGTCCAGAAGGGGACACCTGTAAAAGAAAAGACCAAGCTGATCAGGCCAATTTTTGCCACAGAGGATATCAGCTGGTGAGCAGATGCGTTTGAGGAGGCTTTGGCATGTGCGGAGTGACAGTTAAATTGCTACCTGCTGCAGTTAAGATAAATGACACAGAAATGCTTTCCAGCTAAATGACTCTCATAGACGTAGACGGGGTGTTTGCATTTTAGGTTTGTGATGAAAGGTTCATGACCAGGTTCTTGTCTCGGTAATGCCAATATAAATCTAGAGTAGCTGCTTTTAAATCAACAGGGAGAGTTATCCCAGACCAGGATGAGAACCTGGCCTCAGCATGTAAAAAGACACAGATGTACCTTTGGGACAATAGTAGCCAAGAAGCATCAACAGCAGAAAGATGTTGGAACTGTAAAAAACTGTGGACGGGCCAGCAAGGGAGCAGAGAAAGAGTGTTAGCTGAGTGCATTGGAAAATTTTGCTTCTCAGTGAGAACAAATGTAGTGCAGCCTCCTTAAGGGAAGGGAAGGAAAAAAAAAATTCAGTGCCAAACTGGTTTATCATGTTTATGTTCTTTAAGTACAAGTGATTTTAGTTTTAAAGATTCATGTTACCTTTGAACAGGGCTAAGTTTTAAAACACCAGTGTTAGCATGAGATATTTTTTATAATCTGCCTCAAGTACAGCGATGTTTCTTGGCTGTCTTACAAACATTACATATTAACTCCAAATTAAGGCAGCAGCAGCAGCAAACTCATTATACTGGAAAGAAAGAGAAAGGTTTTTTTAAAAGCTTCTCAAGCTTTCATTTCTGCCTAAGGAAACACAGCAGAGCTGCATGTGGGGTGTTTCCCTCCACCATGCTGGGTGCCACATCCAGCCCCCCAGTTCCATGCTCCACACCGAGGCCAAGAGGAGGTGGGGGCAGAGAGCATCTGGGCTGCAAAATAGCCAAGAGGAGGCCAAGGAGTGTGACCAGCATCTCCTCCAGCGCTGAAGGAAGCACCCAGAGTACACAAACCCACCAGTCAAGAGACCTGTGTGCTTCTGGCCAACACAAACTGATGGTGCTGGTCCTTCAAGAACTGCCTTGGAGAACGTGATGGTCACCAAAGCTGTTGGGAAAGCATTGCTGCTGGCCTCTCCTGCAGCGGTGACCATGCTCAGAAACACCATCCAGCATCACAGTCCCACCTCAGCACTACTCTGAAGTCTTTGCAAACCCCTTCCCCTTAATGACAAGGGTGTACAAAGTTTTCCTTCTTGTTGCACCCATGTGAGATGAACCTGAGCTGCTCCCTTTCTTCAGCACTCCCCAGTGTACTTAGCCCCAAAGTGTATTGCTCCGTGAGACCCACCCCCCTGCAATTCCAGGCAAGTCAGTGATGACCCCACCTTGGTCTAAGTACCCAGTGTCCCCCATGCAAGCTTTCTGCTGCAATCCAGCTCCAAGGATTTTGCAGGCAAGGTCATATAGCTCAGCTGAGCCAATCATGTACCCACTGATTTTTATCATCTGCTAACTCTCTCCACGGCTCCTTGCAAAGCCCACCTGGCCGTGAGGAACTGGATGTCAGGAGCTACATCCAGAAGGCCCTCCATTTGCTGGAACCAGCTCCACTGGGCACACTGCTCTGTCTCATCTGCTTTCACATCTCTGCAGCTGGATGGCTGGATGTAGGTGCCTCGGTAATGCCATCCCAGGGAGGGCAATCCAGTACTGAGGGCTTGCATCTGCCCTCAGACTGCCTTGCACAATGCACCATGATGTCTATCAGAGTCGGCTCTGCGTATCAGAGGGATCTGGTGCTCATCCATGCCACGTATGCCTCATGTTTTAAACAATGAAACTGCTTAAGGCCCTTTTCTTGCCAGGATGGCAGTGGAGCAGGAATACGGCTGGCAGAAACAAAAGCACAAGGAGGCATCCCTGCAATTCCCATGCTCCTGCAGAATCCCAGCTACAAACTTTGCTATAAACACACAGCACATTCAGGAGCAGCCTCAAATGCTACACAGTAATGTAGGCTAAAACAGGACATCATGTAGCCATCTACCTTCCAGCACCTGAGCTTAGAAAAATGGTAAAACTGCACAAAAAGGGGAATATTCCAAAAAATGTTAGAAAAATGGGTGCAACTCCTCTAAAGGAACAGCAGGTCTTGATGGTAAAGGAAGATGCTGTTATTGCTTGTGCTGGGAAGTGCAGAAGCCAAGCAAAGGCTGGGCAGAAGCCCAGACAGCAGCAGGGGACCTGAATTTAGAGGACAGTTGGGGTGGTGCTGGGAAGGCTGAAGAGTAGAGAGCTGCAGAAACCATGTTGGGAGACATCTGGTCCTTGGTTTCTGAAGCACAGGCTATTTCCTGGCCGAATGCTTCCTTTTGGCAACGAACCCTGATTTCCTAGGGACTTTACAGGAGGTTAACAGGGCTAAGGGGAAAGAGTTCAGGGAAAGGCCAGGCATAGATGGAAAAGTCCCTCTTTGCCACCACTAAGACGGTCAGCCAAATAACCTGCTGTTTGTTGTCTGATTAACGTATATGCCTACAAAAAAACCCCATTTTATGGAGTGGGTGACACTCAACCAAGCATGGGGATGTAACTAGATCTCATGGCTGCCCTGCCAGGACCGGGGTCCTCCTTGCGCTGTGCTTTTTGGGAGGTTTTCCCCTTTCCACATTGGCTGTGTACGGCAGGGTGACATTTCACCGCATTTTCTCACTCAAAAGATGAGTTTAAATCTCACAGGAGACACATCAACCCACTGGCTGCAAATTTTGCCACTGAAGCCAAGGGGGATTTTGCCATTGGACATCAGAGAGGACCCAAGATGGGGCGCAGGAAAGTTTCCAGCTGGGTATAGTCTCCATATGGAGCAAAGGCAGGATCCACTCCTCCCTCCTGCAATTAAGATACAACTTCTCTGAGTGCCTTCTCTCCAATTGGGTGCTCTTCCATGCGACTCGGGGCTTGCCAGAGCTGGGCACTCCTGGATTAATGTGCCAAGATTCAATCAACCAGAGCACTGCTCTCAAGTCAAACTGGAACTGGAAGAAAGTGTCTACGCATTGAAAACGGTGCCTTTGTTCTCACTTGCAGGAGCAGCGAACAAAACATCACTGCTTTCAGTTTGCTGTGCCCCCAGAGTCCTTTCATTACTACTTTTTAAGGGAGTGAAAATGTTGGTAACTCTTTTTTTCAAGCAAAGCTTGCAAAGCTCCAGAGAGTTTCAGGAGCAAGAAAGGAGGAAGGAAGAAAGATCGGAAAAATTTCTAGACCTGCTGTCTTGAAATTAATGACAAACAGTGATCTTACATGTGCAGGTGTGGGGGGAAAAAAAAAAGGACCCACAAACGTTATCACTGGCCCTTTCCCATCATCAAATACTAAGCCTGTCAGTCTGTTTTGTTCGTCAAAGACACCGGCCACCCATCCAACTGGAATAACCAATTAAAAAAAAAAATGAGAGCGATACTTGGAATAATTAATACAGCCGAGCGCTCATTTAGCAATTAGGAGCTGCCACAAAATTCTGCAGCAGACAGAATCAACCCTAATTGTGTAATTTCCCCAGCTGACGCCTCCGAGTACACAGCCAGATTTAATTGGAGATTATAGGGGCTCTTTGAAGGTGCTGGGGCTACACAGCGGGGGCTCCAAACAAACAGATACAGAGGGGTGGGGAGCACTGGGGCAGAAGAGCCGCGTGTGAAAAGGGAGTTTTGTTTTTGTTTCAGGGCCAGGAAAAACAGCTGTAGAGAACAGAGGTATTGGAAAGACTCTTTTTGCAAAGGCGGTTTGTGACGAGGCTGCAACAAACCAGGCCGATGGTTTGAAGCTGATGAAGTTCTTTTTTCTTCTTTTCTGCTGCCTACCGCTAAGGGATGCCCCGTTTCTGTACTGCCCTTCAGAGAGGATGCTTTAAGGAGGGTGAGTAGAACAGGGTACTCCATGTGGAGGGCCTGTGTCCATGCTCTCCAAATTTTTGCCCCAAATATTGATTTATTTTAGGACAGATTTCCTCTCATTCTCTTGCTTTGGTATTTCCAGCTCCCTGACATTCAACAATTTTGGATCAAACCCCCAAAATTAACAAGATTGGCTTCAAACTCACAATGCTATTGAATCAGCTCTCCAAGTTCTTTTCTATTAATATGAAGATAAGAAACTCTCTTGAACAACAAAAGTCAGAAAATTAACTTATCATCGCAAGAGGCCAGGAGACAAGGTTTTTATTCAGTGATATGGAATATGGCAACACTCAGTGGATAGATTACCTCCCTTAAATATTAATAACTATTGGTTATATTTTTCTTTTGCATGAATGCTTGTTTATTGCCTTCACTTCTCTTAACTACTGACCATGGCGACATCTGATGGCCAAGAAGGGGCTCATACACTGTATCAGTAGGGTTATCTTTTGCCACAAGAGATGGAGGACATAGGTTTTTGGGCTGTCCATAGGACATGGTACTGGCTACACCCACGTGTCCACCTGCTCGGGATGGTCCTGCAGCCCCTGTCCCTGGTGGGATGTCCCAGCTGTGGTGGTGCCAGGGTTAATAATATGGCTCCCCAGACTCAAGAGAAGATCTGTGATGGTTAAGTGGAGGGTCTGACATCAAACAAAGCAACATAAAGCATATCGATGTCATGACACCCCATGATATTTCACCACGCTGACATGTTAAGCTAATCAACCATTTTTCAAGCAGAACAGAATCCAACTTTTTACAATGAGACCGTTAAGCAACGCCAGTCATTACCTTCCAGTTTAAAAAAAGAGACAGCCTTAAAAATCAAGAAGACCCAGAATACAGGCTATAAATACATGCGGCAAAACATGTGTTTTCCTTTTCAGTGAAGAAAAGCGTGTCTTTCTGTACCACAAACCAGCTCATGTTTTGTGATACCTGTTGCCAAGAAATGGAGTATACTACAAACTACATTAAAAAAAGAACAGAATGATTAATTCTGCTCATCAGAAACTGCTCTGCAGCAGGAACAAATCCTGACCAAACCTGACCCTCGCCCTATTCCTCTACCAGGCTTCAGAAGGCATCAGGAGCCCACAGCACCTCTGCAAAGGTGCTTGTCACCTTGCAGGATTGGGCCCTTAATTAGAAGCTATCAGAAAACCGCTAACTGCTGCCAATGTGTCGCCTGGCACCGTAACTCACCACTGCTGTCCACACACTGCACAACACAGTGGTATGAATTTATTACAGTGGGAGACCTGTTTTAGAGAGTCCTGCATGTCCAATGCTACAGGCAGGAGAAATTTTCCAGTCATCTTGAACTTCTGCCAATGTACATAGCTGATTGGGAGTTCAAATGCAAGACGTTTATTTATTAAGAACACATACGCACAGGCAGCTCGCTTTGCAGAAATATAAAGAGCATAATAAAACACAACACTAATGCCTCTGAAGCATGTAATGATCCTGATTAATGCTATTGCACTTAAGGAAACAAGCTCAGGGATTGAAAGAGACTTGGAGTAAAAGCACCGAGAAGGTCTGTTCTGGGGCTCCCTTTACCACCTGAGCAAAAGAAAAAGCCAGTAAAGCCAAAGGAGTTGCTCCCCTTTTTAGCGTCAGAAGATTTGGCCCTTAGCTAGTGCAAATTTTATGCTCTGACTCCAGCCAAGATGCTGGTAAGGACCAGAATCAAAACAGCTAAAAACAAAGAAGGCCAAGGTTTGCAACGGAGTAAAGCTGGTGTAATGTCAGTGTATTTAAAAAAAAAAAAAAAAGTATAAGTGAGTTTGTCTGGATTTACATATGAGAATTTATAACTCCAGCTCATCAAGTCAGATTTGCGGAATCAAGTCTCTGAAAAGCTACACTACTGACGCTGTAGAACATTCTAGCAGTAATACCACTCTGGCAGCTCCTTCTAAATTTTTAGATAAATATCATCATGGTGTCATCCTAAGGTTACTGATTTCAACCTGGAGAAAGAGCTGATGTCCAACCAGGCAAACATCCCGATGAGCTGCTCCACTCGGGAGCCACATCTCTTTGAAAGAAAAGGCCTCTGTATTCCAGAAAAACAAATTACCTGTATCTTCTGACTCATCATCGTCATCTTCATCATCACCCGACGAAGGTGAATCTAGGGGAAGGAGAAAGAAGTGAAGCAGAAAGAGGATGGCACACAGGGACACCACATTAGACAAGGCTGTTGGTGCCACGGCGGGCTTTAGAAAGGGAGGACATCTGAGAGATGGGTTACCCTTCCCTGCAGCTCCACCAGCCCACCCTTCCCACCCTGCTGGGCCAGGGACAACTGGCCAGAAGCTTTCTGAACTGGGAGAGAGGTGTCCTGAGTTTGCCAGCGCTCTGCCACCAGAGATCGAGGTCCAATGCCAAATACTTCTCCTTGTGTGACGTGCTCTTCTCCTCATAAATACAAAAGCATTTCCAAAAGGGGAAGTTGAGTTTTGCAGAACAAGTTCTCCCCTGCTTCTTTTTCCCTCTAGCATTCACTCTGAGCACTTTTTATTCCACCAAGTCTCAAAACAACAGGTCAGCATTTCTAATTCACTTTCCCTGAGTTTTTCTTTTAGCTCACGTCTCCCCTTGTTAACCCCTTGCTCAACCACTCAGACCAAAGCTTTTAAAACTCCCCCTTGCTATCAAAACTCTGTCTTGACTGACATTTTGATGGCTACGCCATGAACCAGTTCCTTTGGTTATATTCCACCTTCAGAGGCACCTCAAGGCTGTAACTGAACACAGGTTAACAGGTGGGACTTTTCCATCTGTATCTCTCCAAAACATCCTGAACTGTTTCTCTTCATGTGGTCTAACATCTCACCTCCTCCAAGCCATCCACAATTAAGTCTCTATCCCTCTTGCCCCCATAAAATGACTACTGTAAATGTAAATCTCATTATAAAATAGCAGCTTAGTGTTTGATTTAGTTTACACAATTTAGTACAGATCAGTGTCTGGAAGATTCAGCATCACTGACTTTGTATAATCTCCACAATTTTTATTTTTTTTTTAAATAAAGATAAAATGCTAATAACCCAGAAGCATTTATATTCTGAGAGAATGATAGAAGAACTTGGTCTTAAACACTAGAAAATGAGAAACTTCATGAGTGTTGAACATGTAGCCAGAAATGTAAAGCACTACTTTACACCAAGCCAGGCAGAATCTCTTTCAAGATGCACTCCGAGTTTTCTGCCATTCAAAGAAAGAAAGAAAGAAAGAAAAGGTAGGGAAAAGGTAACAACAAATACTACTTCTCTGCAGAATGTGGAAGGATTTTCTAGACTCAGTCACTATCTACAGAAGCAAGAAACACAGGAATCATCTCCCTGCTTTAGACTGCAGTGGCACATCATGCTTTTCACCTTCTCTTTGGCAAAAGTCTCAAGGAAGACTTCAAGCATGTATCTAACTGCAAATCCACAGTCGAGGTCCTGCTGGCAGCAGAGCTAGGGAAATGCCATGGGGCTTGCTGAAAGTGCGGTGGATGTTTAGATTGTTTTGGCTGAACCAGCAGGTTTACTCAAGTCCTGGCAAAGGCAGAAACCAAGCCAAATCCCCACCAGCATCGACAGAGAAACCAGCACATTCTCAGCTCTGCACTCTCAGATTTGGTTATTCATACATTAACATGTGATTATCATTTATTTCAGGTTTCCAACAAATCAGTTGTGACCAGAGGAGCAGAATCCATTTTTTAAACCAATTAAAAAACATTTTCACAAGGTTGAGGGAAGAGCCTTTGCCCTCACTTGTGTTTCAGATGAGAGATGCAGCTTATGTTTTAAAACCAAATATCCCATGTTCAGAGCTACTGTCCTCTTCAGGTTGATAAAAAACCACATTTTTCAAAAGGTAACTAAAACTTTGTAAGTTATTTGTTAATCATTTACTAAAATAGTAATCCCTTTCAGAAGCTGATGAGTATTGGCACCAGCAAGAACTGCTAGATGGTAGATGCTATTCTCAAAAGGGGCTTAACTTTTGTAGTCACCTTTTTTGAAGAGCTTAGTCCTGGGTATTTTGAAAGCTCTTTTTGCTGGTACCAGCCTGCAGTCCATGCAGGGGTGGTTGCTGCTCAGCCACTAAATCCAAAGGCTGTTCTGTGCGTGAAGTGGTTACAGAAATAGCCAACAGGGCTTTTGGCATGCAGCCTCTATTTGTGATCCTCTTCAAGTGCTCAGGTTTTAAGAGGACAGTACATTTCTTTTTGTAAACTAGCAAAACACTCAATTCCATGTCTGTCAAGGGAGGCATTTTAAAGACATCAACCTGGCAATTTGTTGCAGACTCAAAACCCATGGCCCCAGGCAGGAACATTCTGATACGCTCCTATAATCTGGCGGCATCTCTCAAAATGGGACTTGGGTGTATAGCAACTATTCTGGATATACCTAGCCTAGTTTGCTCACTTAAAAATACAGAGCAGAGCAATTACAGTCTGCTTGTAGAGGTTTAAACCAGTTTAACGCAGAGAACAACTCCAGCCCCAAACATTAGATATTCACATAAACACCCGACCAGTTACCCAAACTAATCGCTGGCGTTACCTTTAAGAAGGGGGAACACAAACCACAAATCTCTGATAACAATCTCATCTCCTCAGTGCCACACTGAGCGATCGATACTAATTATGAAGAGATATCTGAGCGTACGAGAGGCGCCACTATTGCCACAAAGTGGGGCTTCAAAGTTTAAAACAAGTGCTGCTGACAGCTAAAACGGAGACCCCCACATTACCAGCACTTTGGTGGTAATGACAGTGGGCTAATAGAATCAAAGACTCATACTGCTGTCAGAAAGCAGGTTCAGGTTACTCGCTTGTTCGTAAGCTGTTATTAGCTATTATTAGCGAAGAGGAAAAACACAGGGGCTTAAACTTTTTAAAAGCGAGGGATTATCAACCCTTCCACTATTAAAAACAATTTCTCACTTTACAAACTTTGGGGGCTGGCAGCTGTTTCATTTGAGCGTGTAACCAGCTGCCCTCTTCTGCCTCCCTGCTGCCCCTTGAACTCAAAAGCATTTTATGTCACTTAAAAAAAAAAAACAAGAGAGAGTAACGTTTCTAACAACCTGCAGTTCCTTGGATAGTTCCAATAATCGTACCTAGTTAAAGAAAGCCTTTCAAGGGCCAAATACTTCTTTAACCATTTAATTGATATGACCTTGAAGCATTCACAGCAATCTCCAGTAACATTCAATGAAAAGCAGATGTTGGTGAAGGCTTGCTGAAATGAGCTTTTATTCTCATGATGGTTTGATTCTCTCACTTACACAAAATCCTATTTCTGGCACGAGAAAGCCCTTCATGGAGTGGATGTGATTTACAATCACAAACATCTCTGTGTTTGGTTTTCAGGCAGAGCCCCTTATTTTTTGAGGGAACTCAACTTTTGGAGGCAAGGACCTACAGTTCACGGATGCTTGAAAAAGCTCCAACAGCACAAGGGCAAAGGAAAGTTTTCAAAACCTTAGATCCACAAGGGGTTACTTCTTCTGAAAACTCAGGCTTTTAATCTGTGTGACCAGGAGGCTTTCCATCTGCTTACAGCGATGAGTATTCATCTACCAGTGCAGCAGCCTGAACTCATGGAGATGACCTTAGTGCTATCTGGGAACAACGGATTTTTCTGGTTCTTTCTGTTTAGTGATCCAAGCTTGGACAGCATGTAGCTCTTGTGTCCTACTATCCTAATCACAGAAAATATGGCCAAGCAAATGACAGCATGTGCTTTGCTAACACAGCACTTGTTTGCAATATGTGAACCCCAAAATGTACCTTCGATTAAGAACATATTTGAGATACACACAGTCTACAGATAAGCTACTTGTGAAACAAACTCGTGATTTCTGATAACTAGGATGGAGGGAAGAGACTTAATCAGCTACAACAGGGAAACAGTTTTCAGGAATATTCGCTTTTCCATGCAATTTTGCCACTGATTTGTCACATAAAGTGGAAAAAGTCACTTAACCTCCCTGAGCCACAGTTCACTCACAAAAGACTTCAAAGGCACATGTAGCATTGCATCTATTTGAGTGTTAAGAGGGATTTGGGGTTTAACCTGACTGGCACCATTCCTGAGTCTCTCTCAGTATTAGCATCAAGCTCTACCATTTGGTATGGACATGGAAGCATTCTTCAATTGGTTTGTTTCATCAGCCTAATCACTGCCAGGAGTAACCAGGGAGGCAGAGACCTACCAAGTAGAGACAAACACTGCAAAGCACTGCTGAACATGTGAAGGTGCAGATTCAAAAATGAAAAAAAAAAATATTAAAAACAATTGATACAACTGTATTTCTACACATACCTGTAACTCTGACTGTAAAGTTTCCCAGGACCTCGTTGGAATGCCTTGGCTTGCAACTGTACAGCCCCGAGTCATCGTATGACACATTGATTATCTTCAACAGTTTTTGTCCAATATGAGTTCTGTTGGTAGGTGCAATCCCGATACCATCTTTAAACCAGAAAACAGACACAGAAGAGCCTTGGGTGTTACAGGAAAGTTCAATGGTATCTCCACTTCCAAACACCAACTCTTCCAGAAAGGTGGTCTCGCTCCTCAAGTATTCTGCAAAGGGAGAAAGAAAGGGAGATGAGTAAATAAGAGTATGCATCGGAGAAAGAAAGAGCATTTGAAAAATGAATGTTTCTATATTTGTCCTACTGATGCTTCCATGTGTCCAGAGCTCCTCCTTGCCAGAGATAAGCCTTGCCTGCCCCAGGCAGGTAGTAGTGCAGAAAGACAGCTCTGTACACTACAAGGATGGCTTCAACCCTGTAACAACCAAAAACATGGCCAACCCACCAGGTGCATCACAGCAAACAGCACAGACCTCTATGTAGGGTCATTGCACCCAGTGTTGTGTGGGGGGGTGATCTGGCAGAAATAAGTGTATGCTGAGAAGCTAACAGTTCAGCCTGCGGATCTCAATTTCTTTATTCCAGAGAGTCTGTCCACAACACCTGCGAGACCCAGCAAGGAGCAGAAATGGGGTTAAATCCAACTTCTTAAGTGACTCTGGGCCGCCCAGAGGCAACCTCTCTGGGCTGAAGGAAACAAGGGGGAAGACTGGGCAGAAGACAGAGGCTGGAATAGCTAAAATAAATTAACCCACCACTAAGCTCCCTGATGGAGTTACTCATTGTGCAACAAAGAAGTGCACAACCAAAGACTGAGCATGAAAGCTGAAATCCCTATTTCTTTAGTCTATCTAGCAGCTGTGGCAGTTTGTTCCACAAGTGATGACAGTGAACCCTACCACAGGCTGGAAAGTTTTGTTTCACCATAGGATAATGACATAAGGAAAGGTTCAAGCTCAGACGTCTCTGCATTGAAGAATGTGGGGCATGTTGAAAGTGTGGTTCTTGAGTCTGATGGTCCTCAGGCTCATTTTAGTGACATATAAACTCACTCTTGACATTGAATGGTTTATTCATCCTTTACACCAGTTTAATAAAGAAGAGTTAGCCCTGTACAGCTGTTCTCAATCCAGCTACATCAACAAGACCACCATTCTCCCCGTCTTGTCTATGCTAACCAACATTTTCAGTTGGCATTGCCCTCTATCTTCTGGCTTTACACAGGCTCTGGGACTGTATGCTCCACCAGGCACAAGAGTCTTGTTGGTTCTGTACAATATGTGTCATGGGGGATCCTATTCCATGACAAACTTTGGTGCTATGATTACATAATTAGCAAGCAAAAAGTAATTCAAAATAGATTAGTCTGAAGCTAATCCTGTGATCCAAACCCAGGTGGCCTGAGTTGATCTCCAGTAGTAATCAGATATTTTGCAGCGTGAGCATATTCACAGATCACAATTTGACTGTGAAACCAAAGCAATTACAGCAGCTCTGAATACCTGAGGATGTGGCATTGGCTTCAAGCTGCTCTTCTGCCATTATGTGAAAGTTGGAGCAGGTTATAAGAGAAAAATGTACTGCTTTTCTCTTCTTGTCATCTCATTTTTAATCTTCTGGAAATGTAAACATTAAAAATATAAAGATATTTCAGTCAATAGCCCTGGCAAGGTAGAAATAAAGAAACCTGGGGGCCTGAAAATATGGTGTTTCATGGAAGGCATTGTCAGAGGAGGCAATGCCCACAGTCATTGGGGCTACAAAGAACCCTTCCTCCAATAACCTGGCAGCAATTCCAACTGAAATATTTTAGGTCTTGGCCAGGATTTTGTGGTATTCACACAGTCAAAGGTTTAGAGTGTTGGTTTTTTTTTTCTTTTAATGAAAAGATTTTCCCTGAAAGCATAAACTTTCAGTGAAAAGAAAAATAAGATGGAGCTCCAGCATCTCTGTCTTACTAGACCAGCACTTGTTGCCACACTGAGCGTTTGCCCATGGTCTCTTCTCAACTGGGATATATCCTTGAAGGAAATATGGTTGAGAAATATTCCAGTTTAACTGTTCCTTTCAGGTTTTTTGTCTTCCTTCTTCTAGACTATAGGATTTTTTCAACGGCACTAACTTTGGCTTCCAATTAACAAACCTGTGTACAGCTTTGCACTTGCAGGACTGGGTTCTTTGTTTGTTGACTCTGATGGAAGCTCTTGGTAATTTAATCAACTGGAAAACAAACCCTATGCAGCTGCACAGTCCCTCCATACAAAATACACAGTTTCACCCAAGCTGTTTGCCAAATGATCAAGACTTGTATATTTTGGCTTTTGTATCATAAACCTACCAAACAGGAACAAGCCCAGACCAAGCACAAGCCAAACTGTACTGTTTAGCTATTTAAAAGGAAATCACTCCTTTTTGAAAGCCATAATGAACCTGGGTTAACAACAAAGTGACAAACATTTTAGAAAACATAATTAAGGAATGCTGAAATTAAGAGAAAATTCACTTCAGACTCAGAGAAGAATGATTGGGGTCTGAAGCTTCTTCTGTTGAACAAAGCATTATCTCTTGTTTCTGATAACTTTATTTTGGCATCTCTGCCCTCCATCTCCCCAGCTTGTCTCCAGCCAATATCGTGATGCCTGTTAAACGCAATGTTCAGTCCTAGTGACTTTATCCCTACTTACTGGCTGTGGTATCTGGAAAGATGGAGCGCTAAATTAAAAGGAGAACATTACTAATTTTCAATCTCACTTCTTTAAACAGTTTTTCAAATTCCAGTTTATACACTTACAGCTTAAAAAATAAACAGGACCCAAACTGGAGACCTCCACAAAGTACTTAAATTTAAATAAGCACTTAAGTGCTTAAGCACTTTGCCCAACTGTGATCCTGGAGAATGAAATTTTACTCTTCTTATTCCTCATACAGTTTTCAAATACGATGATAAATTCAAAAGTGGAGACAGTCTCCTTTCCATGCTGAGAAGAGCTGGAGTTTAAAGTGAGGAACCAGAGCTCACGTCTCCCACTGGGTGCCCAGAGCCCAGCACCTCCTTCCTCCCCTCCAGCTGCAAGTGCCTGGTATTTCCAATACCTTCTCAACAGGAGACACCAAGACATGAAAGAAACATGAAGTTGCCTCCTCTGAGGCCAAGCATCCAGACATCAGATTGCCTTGCAGAAGTCTACATTTCCAACCACGTGGCATGAACAAAGTGGCAGGGGCTGCGTGTGCAGCCTGTGTTTGGGAGGGGTTTAACACAGATGGGCTGAGCCCTCCTGGGGACCTGCGTGAGGGTTTGGCCACTTCTTCACTCTGTATCTCCCACTACTGAATCATAAGGAAACCAGCAGAGGGGAGCAGGCGCTGCGCTCTCCTGACACGGTTACTTCTTCCATCTGGTCACACGCTTTTGATTGATGCAGTCAGAAAACTTCCCACTGCAAAGCAACACTAGGGGAGGCAGGTTTTCAATCTCCTGGATGTCAGTCCTGGGTCCCAAGAAAACTGTCCTTGCTACTGGCAAACAGCTATCCCCACGCATCCTGTAAAACTTCTCTGGAGTATTTCTATTGCAAGCCAGGTTGCAAAGGTCTTCTCTGCTCCCAGAGGAAACTCCTATTTGGGATCTAACTGATATTAACAGCATCTTTTCAGAATTCACAGTAGACACAGGTATAAATTACCAGGGAGTTAACTTGTGTACGGGTTACAAGAGCCTTCTCCATGACTTGCCAGCAGAGCAGGGATTAATACGTTTGCGGCTTTAATAGGTTCTTAGAGAGGAGGAGGCAATCTAGGTTGGGGGCTCCCAAGATAGGACTAAAATTCAACCACTTATTAGTTTACCCAAAGCAGTAATGAGTCAAGAATTACCCAGAGACGCTTCTGATGGAGATCAGCACTTGCAGCATCATCACTGCTGCTTGTAGCAAACACGCTACAGAGAAAGAGGCAAGTTTTTGGCTGCTCAGAGGAGCAAAAAGGCAGTAACTATCCAAGGAGCACCTTCCACAACAAGAAGCAGCTGGCCCAGTAATGCTAAAATGCTTTTGTATGTATTCACTTATAAGGATAAGATACTTCTAGTCTGTAGCTGCTTGGCTCATCCCGGCAATAATTCACTTTTCTGTGTGGTTCGCAGCTCCAAACGCTTAACTGTGTCAGTATTTCCATCAGATGTCTACTCCTCTTTGACATCAATACTTGTTTCTGGCCAAGCCTGGAAATGTTTTATTTCAGTTTTAAGCAGTCAGCTCTCAAGAACTGCAGGAGGATATGCAGCTATTTATTTTTCAGGCATGAAAGGACGATGAGGTGGAGAGTGGTGGAGTATTCCTGGGCTGCTTATGGCCCCCCAAAAATGCAAGCCAACCTAGAGCCTGCCTGGTGCCCTCCTTAGCGTCAGGGACTATTGCCAGCGGCAGAAAGCATGGGAGCTGCTCCTGGGTGGTGAAGGCCCACAGTGTCCGTGGGAGGCTTGGTGGAGTGGGGGAGCCCTTGGGTCCCATGCCACCTCATAGGGTTCTGGGACCTGGCTCCAGAACATTCCATCCAGTTATTACTCGTCACCTGTGTTCATCCTCCTGGAATAGCTTCCCGTGATTCTGCTTTATGAAACAAAGTGTTTGGGAGCCTCCCAAGGGAATGCTCAGGTGGGGTAAACGTCTCCAACATCATAATCATCATTCTCTTTCAGCAAGTATCCCACAGCTGGAGCATCCACCACGTAACCAAAACCCCATCAAACTCCCACCACAGAAGGCTTGAGGTAGGAGACTTCAGTACCATCAGCAAGATACTCCTCGTGCTGCCCTGAACCCTGGCAATCCCAGAGACGTTCTTCAGGAATGCTTCACAGCCCAGTGGTGGAACGGACTAAGAAGCTCATTTCTAAGTGGATCATATTTTCCCCTCTTCAAGCTAGACAAGCTGTATTTGGCATGCTAACAAGCAGAAAGATAGCAGCACTCCACTCATTTCTCTTTGGGTTAATTTGAAAACATTTCTTGTTCTATGTATTTTATTGCACCAAATCCACTGCGACAGGAGATATTACAGGATGACAGAGCAAAAAACATGCCAGAGCTTTTCCCTGTTGAGTTTGGTATCCTGTTCCCAGGGGGATCATGGTCACACAAGACCATGATGGCAAAGAGCACGTAGACTATCTCCAGGCTCAGAACAGCGCCATGTCCTCTATGCATGCTTAGCCCTGGTTTACTCCAAATAAGTGTCTCACCTGTGTTAACAGGGGCCCATAGTGTTATTCATCCCCTACAACAGTGTTTTTCCTAATACCTGTGTGGCTGCTCGTGGGATGGAGCTGCTTCCCCACCTCACCTTGGGACTTCTGCACCGAGAATAGAAAACCTTGTTGCCCAGAAGGGAAATAAAACACTTCTTGCTGAATGCTGTTCACTTGGGACCTGCCTTAATATAAAAAGCAGCCAGGAGGGGTGACAAGTGGCCCCAGTGCCACCTCCAGTGAGCACCCTGCCCTGTCCCTGATACCTTCATCACTCCACAGGCAGACAAGCCCTAGAGGGATATTGGAAATCACCAAAGCAGCCCCAGAACCTCACTGAGCTGCAGCCCCTGTGAGGAGAAGTGGGCACGGTAAGATAAAATCGTGGGATCGCCTGTTTACCCAAGTACCTGCCTTCTTGGGGCAGCTAAGATCGAGGGAGTAGCCTCCACTGCAAAGGAAGCTCACCTACGGTCACCACATACCCTCAGAGCACTGCAAGGAGTTGACGGAGTATTTCTTATATAAGTATTTTTGGTCATGTTTTATTCAAGGTAAAGCTTCCTCTCTGTTCTGCAGCAGCCATGATGGTGCCAGTGGAGGAGGACCCCCGCTTGGCTATGGCCCTGCCACCCCAGAAGGCACATCACCAGCCTGGCACTGCAAAATATAATATATAAAATACATACATAATATTCTATGTAGTATTGTTTACTATTATATATATATAAAAAATAAAAAGCATTATAAAAATTTATATATCCCCTGTCTTTGCTCTTCCCCAACTCTTCTCCCCTCTTCAAGGTTGACCCCTATCAGAGCATGTTTCCCAGTGTCAGGCTGGAGCCATTCTGGGAAGAAGGGGCTGGTTCTGGCAACCACAGCAGCATGGGATGCTTTGCAGAAGCAACATCATCTCCTGAAGCAGTGTTCAGCTGGGTTATCTCCCCTGCTCAGTGGGGCTCAGGAAAAATAAAAAAATCCAGTTGCTTCTGTAAAAGCCTAAACCATGATCAAGAAACATGCTTTTAGGAAACCATGTCTGAGAAGGGTTTGCCTCCACCATGTGAAGGTGCTACTTTATCTTTTATCTATGGTGTGTGTTTGCTTGGCGGGGGAGGTGGTAGTTCTCCTGGAAAAACTTAAAATAGCTTTCTAAAAATAATGCCAGGTAAAGTATTTATACCATATTACCACCACTGTGGCCTATGCAATGGTTACCAGACAACGTTTCTTCCAAAGATGTTAGCCATGTGCTGCACTGTACTACCACTCAGTAGGGTTTTTTTTTTTTAGACCTGTGTTAGGAGGAGAGGCAACTTTTTTTTCCTAGAGAATTAGCAGAACAATAACCAGGTTTAGTTCTGTCATACACAGCTTTCTTCATAAACAAGAGATGATGGAAAGAAAAAAAAAAACCTCTAGTGTTTAGCTTGGCTATCCCCACAGTGACTTTGGAAGAGCTTCTAGAATGAAAAAGCAGATGTTGCAAATCTGCCTTATCTACAGAGCAACTGTTGACTCTGTTGTGCAAATCCTAATTTACATCTGCATGAAAGGTTTCAGAGATTAAATGGCATTCAAGGAGGAATATTAGCTTTTCTCCCTCCCTCCAGCCCTCCTTTGAATGGATTTACTACTGGCAATTAGCTTTCTGTTCCACCAGCCAAGTAGAAAACAGGATTCATCAGGATTCTACAGTATCCTCCTTTTAATGGACTGTTTTCTCAGATCACCCAATTCAGATGCTGAGAGTTAGAAGAAGAAATAAATCATCACAAAGCTAAAACAGTTACAAAACCGCTTTGGCCAGGAGGATTTCCCTGTGGCACTTGGAAAGCCCTGCAAAGGAAAAAAACCCAGAGAACAAATCAAAGGGATCTCCTGGCTACACCTAACAGAAATGGGAACATAAGCCCCAAGAGACACAAAGCTGAGGTTGCTGCTGACAGCTCAGAGCCTGTCCCAAGGACAACCTCCAGCCGAGGCTTCGCTGGCTTAAAGGAACAGGCAGTGATGGGGAGATTTCCCTAAAATCTGGCCAAACTATGCAAACACTTTCCATGGTTCCCTACACAAAACACAAGAGATGGAAGCAACCACCATACATATCTATCCATCTCACAGTTCTGCACTCCATTTTTTTTTTAAGAAATAAAATAACTGATATGAAATGTTCTCCATCAACAGTCCCTAAAGTCAGGGAGCAGTGGAGTGGAAACCTGGCAGTGTGGGGATGCTGAAGTCCCCCGGCTGTGCTGCTCCAAGTGTCCTATGAGAGCTCTTGGCTTGTGCTGAAGCACCTCAAGGAGGCCCACGCCGATGGTTCCTGCTCTCCCAGGTGCTGAAGCCTTTGTGCTTTACTCAAGAGGAGTGCAGCGATGAACTGTTTCAGATCTCAGCAGCCCACGCTTGCAGCAGGGATGACACCACATGGCACATGGGTGAGTGAATCCTTGCAGCTGGTTTGCCCACGTCACACAGCCCACTTCACCCAACCGTCGTGGCCAAACATGGTCAACCCATACCGTTCCCTACTCAAGGCAGAATGACAGGACACCCACTGGGCTGATTCTAGGTGGAACGCAAGAGACTGTGCTGACAGGTCATTGTCCTTTTGGTGTCTGCCTCTTGTTGCCTCTGAAAGGTGGCCAGCTTGGCCCCAGCTTTTGCCCAGCACAGCACAGGCATCCCAGGTTAACCTCAACAGACAGATCCCACCACAAAATGGCTAATATCTTACATCCCTGCTCCTCATGTCTGAGGGAGTCTAAAAAAAAAAAGCCCGCAAGTAACTGCCACAACCCTTTTCCAAAGCCAGTGGAAGCAGCTATGGAAACTGAGGCACAGACTGAGTCTTCCCAGTATCCCAATAGACTGGGCAAAGCTGTCTCCAGCCTCAACTGGAGCAGAATTGGGTTGTGCTAAACTGTGGAGGCTCTGAGCAAACATTTGCTCTTCAGCATCAGTGTACCATGCCATCCCTCCTGCTCTGCTGGACCAGGCTACCGGTTGGGGTTTGGTAGGTGACACACACCAAGCAGTTAGCAAAGTTTGCAACAAGAATGATGGATTACACAAATGAGTGCTCCACAAAGCATAAAAAGGACAGAAACAATCTTTGGGAAAAATTTTAAACTTTCTTATAAATCTTTAAAAGAATAAGCACGCATTGCTGCATAATTATTTTGAGTTCTTTTTTCTGGGCTCCTCCTCTACACCCTGATTTCGTTCCTAAAATTCTTCAAAAACTCATTACTTTTGGAGTTTTAACCTCCAGGGTGGGTTTTCATCTATTTCATGAATTCTAGCAAAATGTTCACCACCTCTTAAGTGCTCTTGCAGATGGATTTTTAAGCAACATGTAAGCTCACCAGGCCCACAAGTTTAGGCTTACCTCAGAAGATCTTTTTAAGGGATGCAAAGACTCCTGGTCCCTTTACAATTCCCAAGCAGACCTGTCCCTAATAGTTACTTGCTTTAGTTGCTTGCTTTTCTGATACTTGTGATGCTTTTCTGAAGTGGGCTTTGAGATCACATGGCATCAGAAAAAAATTGCCATAAAGCCCCAACCTTTCCCCTTCGGTTCACAGCTATGCAGCTCCCAAATCCCAGCTCCTCTGCATTTCCCTTGCACTTTTAATGTGCGCTCCTCTAATCTTCATTTAATGCAGGCAGCTGGCTGCAAATACCCCTGAACAATGACTTTAATCCTAAGTATCCTGAAGCCCCCCCCTTCCTCCCCTCACCAAAACTGAAGAAAAAAAATAAAAAGAACAGCCTCATGACAGCAAGATGGAGAAATCCAAGCTATCCACTGGGCCAAAGGAGCAGAAAGACACAATGAGCTAAATTTTGCCTGGTTCGCTAATTAAAAACGGAAGCTACCCCACTCCGGAGCCAAAGCGGGGAGGTGGGGGGAGTTTTCATGCTATTCAAAAAAATCGGCTTCCAACTGGGACCATATTCACTCCACATTAATTGTCATTCCAACTACGAGTGTCCTAGTTTCAAAATGAAAACTACTCTCCAGTGTAGCTAGTGAAAACTAACACCAGTTTCCAGGCATTAAACAAAATTTATTGATTGCATTTTCCCACCCACTAAAACTTTAATAAGCATTAAACCTCAAACTCCTGGCCCCATTTCCTCCCTCTACCCTCTCGCTCCATAAAAAGGGTCAGGCTCCTCTATATGGAGATTAGGACTTAATGTTTGGTATTTGTTTATGAGCCTATCAATTGCCTCTATTTCAGGGCGGGGAGAAAGCAGATCTAAAAAAAAAAACCCCTCTTGTACACAGATTAAGAGAGGGCAAAGGTTTCTGGTAGTTTGGGTGGTTTTTTTTCCAACCCATTGTGGGTTTTAGATATATGATGGATCATGTTCATGTGGATGAAAGTAAGTAAATATTCCCCTTTTAGGAAGGTTCCCCTGAGTTACATAAAACGTTAGTTTTCAAAGATCCCTATTTCTCAGTAATAAGATGCAGAACTTCAAGTCTTCTCTGCTAGCAGTTTTTAGCTGTGTACAAGCAAAAAAAAAGAAAAAGAATAATTTGGGGGCCGCTCTGTCTGCATACTTAGTAAAGAAAACAAAGGCCAAACATTTGAAATGCGAAGGTCGGTGATTAAGCCCAGAAATCCATATCTAGGCACCAAAATGAATAGCTAGATTTTAAGAGTGCTTAAGCGATTTAAATGCAGAGCCTGACCTGGCTCAGTATCTTTCAAATCCAAGCCTGTTATTTCAGTGCCTCAAGCGAGATTTAGGTGCCAGGTACCCAAGTTGGAGAAGTTTAACAGTAATCTCCTTTTGGGAAGTCTGATCCACTTTAATCTAAAGTCGCAAATGACTTCTGTTATTTAGAAAGCACATCTAACTGAAGCTGTAACACTTCACCCTTCTGCTAAACTCAATTCTCATCCTTCAACATTATTAGAAAGAGTTGAGAGAGATGGCCAGAAGTATATGTCAAAAATTCTTTTATTCCTCCTCTTTAAAGAAGGCTGCTAAAGGGATTAGACAGCTTTGAGTTCACTGCTCTGTTAAATCAACCTTACAATATTTTTTCAGCTTGTTTGACTTGCTGTTTCTGTATACATTTGTGTTTTCACCTTTCTGCATTCAAATCCCACGCTTAGCGTTTGTTCTGCTCTTCTCACAGGAAACTTAGTCCATTCTTTATTTGTATTAAGTCTACAGAGTTATAGAAAACAGACTTGGAAAACAATCCCTAAATTAGCAGGACTTACCGGCTTCCATGCCTATGCGCACACACACAGGGCATCACATACCATCCGACCCAAACGCAGCGGTTTATCATTTCCAGCAGCAAAGGCAGGGCATCAGGTTCACCAGAACAGACCTTTTAATGGTCCCCTGCAACCATATCTATTACAGCGGGTTTGGGGCTGCACGTAATAAATTAAGAGAGAGTTCAAGGAAGTCATGCGTGTCTCAGTTCCCACTCCCTTCAAGCAGTTTTAATGCCCCTCAAATAATCATCTTCTACAAACGGTACTATGCTAGGCTCCAGTAATGCCAGAAGCGGGTTAGACACCTCTGTACATAGCTATTTTAAAGCTGCTGCAAGGAAATGTAGACCCTCAGCAGAGGGCACTTTCCAGTGTTCTGCAGAAGGATGTGGCTGATCCTACCTGCACGACCCACGGACCTTCCACCAGCACTTCTGGACACCTGCCCCACCCTCCATAGTCTGTTTTTCCCAGCTTTTCCCTTCCTTTGCCCACCAGAAATACTTCTAAAACCTCCTTCTCTCTGTGAACAAGCAACCAAGTGTCCAAGTGAGATGGACACTGTTGTGACAGCAGGGATGGTCACTGCAACAAGAAAGCACAGGGAGATAGAAAATAGCCACTTTTCTCTGGCAGACAGAAAAGGTGGATAACAAAAACTGAGCCAAGCAGTCACCCAACGGCTGAATTTCTTGGAAAGTCAGGCACAAAAGCTAAGCTCCTGCTACATCCCCTTGAGTGGGATGGGTGGATGAACCATCACCTTGTACCACTAGTGAAGACAAGTTGGACAACCTCCCCACATATTTATACCTACTTGTCCATGTTGATGTATACACCCCTAAATGGAGCAAGAGCTGCCCACAGCATTCTGGCCCCTCCACTCCCTTTCCAAGGGCGGGAGGCTAATTCAGGGTCATCTCCTCTTCCTCCCTGCCCTGAGATACCACATGTTGCTCGTTTAACTGTTCTTCTCATCCCCAACATGGCCAGACTCAAGCACCAGGTGAAGTTTTTCCTGCAAAGACTGCACCACATGTCTGCAACTCCTTTGCTATGCGCCGGGAGGGGGGGCACAGAGGGGGAGAAAACTTCCACTTCAAACATTCTGAAAGCACCTGAGGAAGCTTCAGGCCCTTTTTGCCAGGACTAACACATTCCACCCACAAGATGACCTTGTTCTGAGTGTGCAGATAGCTCCTCACAGGAAGGAGTTACATTGCATGGGGCCACCAAATCCAGGATCAGTTGGGCAGCCCAGTTTCTCAGGCTGAAATTGGAGCTATGTGTACAAACCTGCCCCTTTCTGCCCCTGCACTGAGGGAGATGGGGCAAAGGAGAACCCCTGCTGTTCCTCCCAGCCACCTCTGTGGTTCCTATCCCTCCATGACAACTTTTTACAATGGAGAAGCCCACTGCTTTCTCAAATCCCAAGATGCCAGCACACCTACACATAAAAATGAGGCAGAAATCTCATGCCTTCACTAAATAATATACAGGTTGGAGTGCCAGTACAATTTGATAAACACTTTATAGGAGTTATTTGCCTTTTTTGTCTGGGCACATCTCAAAGCATTTCTGCAGCAGAAAGCTTCAGGTTTGGGTTTCCTTTGCCTCCTTGTCCAAATAATCATAGTATCATTAAGGTTGGAAAAGACCTCTACAATCATCAAGTCCAACCTTCATCCCAACATCCTTGACCACTAGACCATGTCCTGAAGTGCCACATATACTCACTTTTTGAACAGGGCAGCCTGTTCCAATGGCTAATCACTCTTTCAGTAAAGAATTCCTTCCTAATATCCAGTCTAAACCTCCCCTGGCGCAACTTGAGGCCGTTGCTTCTTTTCCTGTTGTTAGTTACTTGGGAGAAGAGACCAACACCAGCCTCACTACAGCCTCCTTTTAGGTAGTTGTAGTGGCAATACTAATGAATCACCGGCCAAAATAAAATTGTGACCCTTTGGGGCAAGAGAAGGTGCCACTGTCGAGGCGCCGCTCTCTGAGATACCCAAGGCTGAAAGAAAAGGTGAGTATCTGTAACACTATCTAAACTGTATTTATTTAAACTCCACAGTATTTACTGTATTTATATTGTATCCCAGCTAGGATGAGAGCTGAGGGTGCAGGAGGGTGGCTTTAGCAAGTATCTTCAATGCTAACATGAGCAGTCCCCACTAGCAGCTTATACTCTTGTTCCTAAGCCAGGAATTCAGGAGATTGGAAAGCCTGGAACTTATTTTTATGCTTAATTAGAGATCTGAAGTGCCTGACACCAGGTCCTCACTCATTACACTTCTGCCTTTGGGCCAAGCTGGAATAAATGCTTTACACTTGCTCATCACTCACTACGTTCACGAGTGTTTAACTCAGGAGAAGGTGGGTGATGGATTTGCAGCAACTTTGGGCAGGGATGCAGAGAGGACACCATCTGCCGTTTCTTACTTCTCTTTTTTTCCCTTCCTTTCTGCAATTCATCAATTCACAAATTGGGAGGCAGAGTTTCCTTGCAGTCTCCTCTTACGATCAGCCCCCACAAAGCAAAGGCAGAGGACACGGCGGGGCGGCTGCAAGGTCTCAGCGCTGCCCGTGGAGCGTGAAGCAGCATTAGGGCCGGTCAGTGGGAGTGCTGGGCTCCCAGCCCCGCGCCTCGTCCCACCCAGGGGCCTCCCAGGGCCCAACCCGCTGAACCAGGCTTTCTGAGTTTTCCTTGGAGAAAAAAAAAAATAGTGCTTTCACACAGAAAGCTGTGAAATCATGCATAACACATCAGCTGTAAAAACTAATGTGTTTTGTTTTGTTTTTTTTTTTTTGCAACTGCATTCACTGCACTTCATCTCTTACACAGTAAATACCAGCTAATTTATGCACCTCCATTTACCAGCCCCCCTCCCCACTTCTGCATGAATCCTCAGCCTATTAACATAGCTATTTAAACTGGACATGTTTTCTTAAACATTCTTCTACTTTCATAAACTGCCAAGTGACAGTTGTTTACTGTCAACAAGCCTGGGTACTCTAAGACAGGGAGAAATATGCCCTTTTAAAAGGCAGACACATTGGCTACCAAAGGAAGATTAAAATCTGGTGTTTTTCTCTTCTCCCTCCCAAAAAATGCTTTATTCGTATAGATACAGATGATACAGATTGGGAGGGATGGTGCTATGCCTAATTCCAATCATTCTTTTAATTAAAGACAGGATTTATCTTTGGTTGCACATGCTTGCAACCACGCGTGGTTGTCAGGGCACACTCCTAACTCCCTAATCTTCCCATTGCAACCAGTTTTTCCTCTTCGCTTTTAGCTCTGATACCCCCATCTCCAAAAGCACAACGTGGGGAATCAGTCAGCTCATCTCGCACGGATCCTGCTACCAGCTAGAAACAAAATGCTTGCCTGGGGGAACCCACATAGAGAAGTTTAAAAAACTTTTAAACAAAAATGAAATCACTGGTTAGTTCAAGACCTACAGTCTCCAAACAAGCCGCTGAAATATTTTGCTGGGAGGGAATTTCTTGTGCTTGAGCCTTGCACATGAAAGAGGAGATACAAAAAAAACCCACCACCCAAACCCTCTGAGAAAACTCCTTTATTCCTCTGCTCTGCCTGCCCATGAAGTGCCGGCAAAGGTCCTCCACCAGCTCGTGTCCCCACAGAAGTGACCCCAGAGCTCGGTGGCCCCAGCCTGCCCGCAGCCTCGCCTGCGGACCCCCGCGGGGGATTATTAACACTTTCCCCGGCGCATTGTGCGGCTCGCAGATCATGGCGTTGGCGGCTAATGCCGGCCGACACTGATCCGATGGCCATGAGGATGGGGCATGAGGGCATGACGGCCAGCACTGCGACTCGGCTCCACACGGGATGCGCGCCAGAGTCACGGGAGGCCCGGGCAGTGGCCATCGCCGTCATCTCCTGCGCTCACGTTCGGGCTGCGATGCTGTCACTGGTTTGCATCCAAGCTGGGGTTATTAAAAACCAAGATGGGAAGTGAATGTCTGCGTTAACAGCAGGTTGAAAGGAATGGGAGGTCACAGAGTGCTGGCTCCAGGGATCGCCCCCATGAAGCGGCACTGGGCACCTCCCCACCCCCAAACCAGGGAGCTTTTTTAACTCGCTGGAGTTTCCTCTGCTTGTTAAAATGTTTGGGTCATTAGAAAACTTTCCAAACAATCCCTGCTTATGCTAAATAGCTGCTCCCACCATGATCTGTGAAGGGCTTCAGCCTGCTCCCTGGGAAATCAATGGGAGCTTTTTTGCTTAGGATTCAATAGGCACAAGATCAGGACCTCATTATTATTTTTACAGGACTACAAGCAGCAGAGAATGGCAAAACCCCCCAAACAAAGCAACAACGCTCTGAACTGGGAGCCAAGCTTGCCATGAAGGATCTTTACAAGCCCTGCCAAGCATCAAAGTAAAATTAAATATCCAGTTCTTGGGAGTTCTTCAGGTTTTTGACAGGGAAGGCATAAGGTTGATAAAGGCTGGCCTCATCAGGAATATCTATTATAGCTCCCTGTTCCTCAAAAGAAAAGCCTTAAAAGATGCATACTTTGCCTTCCCCAGGTGGACTGAGTAAAAGGGGATGACCCATCCGTCCAGGCTGATGCTTGTTACCCTGTGGACCCCAAAAAAGAAACACCTGCATCTTCTCTGCCCCATGTAATTATGAAATTCCCCAGTAAGTCCCTCTGCAGAGCCACCACCAGCAACCCAAGAGACCAGATGGCTCCTGGTCCTGCTATGGGGACCACATCTGCATCCCACCTCCACAGAGTCCAGGTGCCCTGCACTTTGTGAAAGGAGTCTCTGAGATGCTCTTGTCCGCAGCACCCTCTTCACAGCCCTATGACAGTCAAGTTCTCCACTTCTTGCCTGTTACTTTGCATTGCTCCTCTCTTTTGGCATCACTGAGGACTCACCTATGCACCAAATAGCTGCTACAGGTTTGGCCCCTAAGCCATACCCAGTTATTATGCTGACTCCTCTACACCCAAGTTGCCCCGGGTCAACTCCAGAATGCTTCAACTCCATTACTTCTGTGTACCGGCCCAATCCTTACAACCTAGCAGTGATCTGGTCCCCAAAGCTTTACTGATTTAACTACATCGGCTAAAACACTTTTGTGATATTCCTTGTGTAGTTCAGTCCAATAAAAGCACAACTATAGAACACTCCATTTTCCAGGGCAAAAACATTAAATGAAGATAAGCCAGCAAATACCTTCATCAGTTATCAAACAGCAAGAGCTGGGCAGCCACCCTTGTGCGTCTCTGGCATGCCATGGTGCACCATGGCGGCCTGTTACTGCCTTCCTTAAAAACCTTATACTCAAACTAAGGGACATAACTATGGCTTGGCTTGTTGGGTGAAAATAGGGGGGAAAAAAACCCAACATGCTGCCATGTGTCAGCTTGACATTTGCAGGTAGTTCCCCAGCTCACAGTACAACCCCTGGGTGCACACACAGACGCTGGAGTCCTTGTGCTGCAGCATTCCAGGGGAAAAGTGCCTTCAGCACGCACTGCAGACTGTGGAGCTTCGCTTGCTCATGAAGAGCAATCCTAGTACTGCGTCCTTTCCTCACCCGAAAAATTGGAACCCTTCTCACTTCTGAGTCATTAATACTTTTAACCCCTCGCAACCTGCAGAAATGGCACAGCCCCAAAATCTCACACATGCTAAACGTGTAAGCACACGGTAATTGTTTTGCATACAGTTCCGCGCGATAAAGAAATCTCGTTCCAAGTTTTAATATAACCTTTTTATTTAACCAACTCTTTATCTTCTCCTGCTTTCTAGATTTGAGAAAGCAAGGCCAGCACACAAGACCTACCTCCCCCTCTGCAATAAATACCACACCTTTTTTAGATGAATATGACTAAAACTGAAGCAGTTACTGGAGAAACGTTTCCTTACTTGACTGTGCTGCAATTCTCCAAAAAAAAAAAGCTTCCCTACATTGTGTAACCTGACTGTCACAGCAAAAAACCTACCCTTGATTTAACTACCTGGCTAGTCCCTATTCACCTGAACGCGACAACCCCCCAGATAGCCTATCAGAATAATAGGGCAGGTTTACGTCTGATTACCTTTCACATTTTAACTACTAAGTTTACCAAAGGTTTTACTCAGCTCATATCTCACCGTTTTTGTTTGCTTTTGATATTACAGAAACTTCCTGGTCATTCAAGCCAAGGAGCAGATACTTTAGGCACACCAGGAATACCGCATTCACCGCAGGAATAAAAGCCCTTCTTCACACATTCAGGGCTTTAAATCATATCTACGGCACTTGGCAACCTGAGCTGTGAGCGTATCAGAAAGGGAGAAAGGGGGGACTGGGACACTCACAAAAAAAGTGCATTTTTTTACAAGATCACCAGATAAACAGCTAAAAGAGGGGCAAACAGCAAACTGATAAGCTATGTAGGAGGCCAAGAGAAAGAAGTCAGGGTGTAACAAGGTATTTTAATGTGCTTTTGGCATCATACGTGTCCTCAGACATGGTTTTAGCCCAGCATTTGCATAGGGGGTGCTCTCGGATTTTCTCCTAACAGCCTGGACTGCTCACTTTCACATACCATGAATGGCTTTGCTGAACCGCAGTCTCATTTGCTGTAAAAAAAAGAAAAACAAAAAGGATGCAAGGCAAATTTTTACCAAGCCACCATCCTCTCTGGCATCCAGCCTGGTACGTGGAGGAGAAAAAATTTATTAGCTAACCAGAATTAAGAAAGATGAAATGGCAAACACTGGAACAGCTACACCAAACCAGACTATTCAGTGGCGTGGAGGGTGCTGAGTCAGCAGGTGATTTCAAGCTGGTTTTTTTGAAGGGTCGGAAAAAAATAGAAGAAACAGGTATGCAGAGCCAGACAGACCCCCATGACACAGGAAAAGTTACAAGCATGTAGCACACTAGGAAAAAGAGAAAAGTCTATCCAAACAATGAAACAGAATAAAAACAAAGTCAGTTTAATTCCTCGTCTGTGTATCAAGTTCAGCCTAGCTGGGAAAAAGTCACTGAACTGCGGAGAGAATTTCACCTGTATTTTTAGTAGAAATATCTGAATTCGTAATATTCCTGCCGGGTCTACCCCATATATACCAAAAACTGCCAAAAGCTAAACTATGAGGACAAGACACCCACTTCTCCACCTATTATGAAGTCCAAGGGCTCATGCCCCAGCTCCTGCCCTGGATCCCACACACTTAAATGACCAGCCAGGAAAACCTACCAGCAGGCCAGCCCCTAACCTTAGGTGAAATTAAAGTCCAGCTAATGCCTTCAGTCACAGCTCTGTGTGCCAGCTGACAGATCACTGCAGAAACGTTCTGGTCAAAGGTTTTTGTAAACTGGAAATATTATTAATTGCTCAGAAACTGGGCTGATTCCCTATCTTTTAGGGTGAAACCAATTTTTTAAGTGAAATAGCAGATGTACGCAGTGAGTTTTGAGGGAGTACAGCTTTCTAAGCATGTAGTTGGGTATCAAAGTTCACTCTTACTGACTAAGAGGAAAAAAAATGTTTCCCACACTTACAGAGGGGAAAAAAGTCCTCTTCCAGCTTGGCACAAAATTTCAGCTGTGCCCAGGCAGCAGACTGGGTCCCACTGGATGGAAATGGCCAAGATGCAGCAGGAGCGAAGCAATCAAGGCTTCTTTAGTGTTCACCTAACTTCAAAAACCAGGCTCAGGCAGGCTTTGGGACAGGTACACTTTCCCAAACAGCACTTAAGAATTGTTAGAGGGAGTCATAAAAGTTACCATGCTGGTCAGAGTGGCTTACTTTAACTGCATGATTTAATTAGCAGATCAACACTTCGCTAAACAATTTTCAGATTTACTTTCATCACGTTCCCTACTCAGTGGTCTTAATTAAAATTAAAAAACCCTCAGATTTAATTGGAGTGACCTCTTGTCACTATGTGTAGAAGACATGATACTATACAGCTAGTATAGAATACTTTAATGAGTCTGTCTCTGCACTGGAACAGACTTTCCAGTTTGCTATTTGCTAGGTAAGAAATACATTTTAAAAGAAAACAAAAGCCGTATTTCGTCATCCTTTACTGTGTCCTCTTATTTCATTGCTCAGTAAACTGTGCTAGTCTCAACATTAAAGACTTAATTAGCTTTTTTAGCTGCTGCTGCTAATGAGAACAAATGGACGAACTTTAAATCTCAAAACTGTTATCGTTCATAGCTGCCCACTGAATCAAAAGTGCTTCTCAGGCACAAAGTAGGAAGCACCATCAATATATAAGAGACTCTTTTTAGAGGGTTTTAACACATAGACCCTGAGGCTGGCTCCAGGAGTTGTCGGTGCTATCTGGCACTCATTTCAATACCCTTATAATTTCAGTGTGAACTTTGAAATGCTCAGATACACGAAGCGAAGCGACATGGATTGCCATACCCTACACCTTGGACTCCACGCTGGGCACACGCTGAAAGGCAATGAAAGCCTGGTTGCCATCAGCTGCATGAAGAAAAACATCTCAACCAGCACATCATCAGTTCTTCCCAAGCAGAAAACTCACAGGAATTGGTACATGTCCTCCCATTCAGCTTGAGCAAAATCCTGAAACAGCCCCTTTTCCATTCTTTTGGCATGAGAACTGTCTGTGCAGTAACTCTGGGGGACGATTTGACTTCAGAGTCCCATAAGAAAACTTCGGTTCTCGCTCCTGACAGACTAGGAGAGCTCTCCCCTTCCCACACAAACCTGCCCTAACATTAGTAGCTCTCTGCGCAACTCTTCCAATGGGCACGGACAGCTTTAGCAGCTAACTAGTGCAATACAAATCCTAAGAAGCCCAGAAATTCCCTTTTTCACGTGTACCGTATGCAGACACATACACACCAGCTACAGGAGACAGGCCGGTTATCTGAAGTTTTTAAAAGCGAAATGCTGCCGTTTCAGTTGTTCTGCTCTCTAAGAAAACAGCCAGCGTTACTTGACATTCACAAATCGTACGAAGTAATATCTTTATCTGAATACTAATGCAAATTGGACGGGCTTTTTTATATTGATGTCTATTCTGTGGCTGCTGAATAGAGTGACCGCATGCTCAAGGCTGCAAAGGAGTTCACTGACCTCCCTAATCATCTCTGTCATAGCCCCTGAATGACATACACATTCAATCCTCCCTCGCCTCTCTACTTTCATTCATAAAAAAAAAAAAGGGGAGGAAAAAAAAAAAAATAGAGGAGGGAGGAAATTTGACATTGTTCTTCCTGCAGCAGCCCCGAGAAAGGGAGAGAAGAGAAACTCAGCCCAGATGAGGCCCCTGGTGTTTTTAGTTTAGCTTCTATTCAGCAACAGCCCCGCCATCTGCCTCCTTCCTGCCAACAGCCGAACACCTCCCTGCGGAGATGTTAAAACCTGCACCCCCTCCACCTCCGCTAATAGTGAGTATTCATATTAGCAAACATACACATACCTCGAGAATGCCTCCCTTCAATGTGTGTTTTATGTAGCTGAGTATAGGCACAAAGCAGTAGCTGTTATAGCCTTCACAGCCCCGTGTGGAGAATTAGATCACTGGGGAAAAATCCTTCCAAGCCCCTTTATGGAAAATAAGGCCTTAGACCGTAAATGCAAAGCCCGGCGAACAACAACCCTCAGTAATGAGCCAATACCCCATGGCCCATTTGACTAGGAGAAAGAATTTGCTTTTTACCATTCAATTCAAAAAGACTGAAAAAGTAAAATGTGTTTTTACTTGGCTCTGAAGGTTTATATTCTTTACAGTTTCTTTTGCACAACCTTTTCCCCCCCAGGTTGGACGGGCAGCGGTGCCCGGGCGCTGGCGGGGCCGTTGGCTTCGGCGCGGAGCTGGGCGAGCAGCGCTGGCTTCATGCTCGTCGTGGTGCACGTGGTTGGTGGTGGGAGAGCCACCGCTACCCCGAAGCTTCCCCTGCCCTTGCAGACCCCCATCCTTGGGAGCCTCCAGCAGCTCCTAGTGAGGGGGCAACCCCCAGAGACTTCGCGCTGGGTGCTGGGGCTAACGGGAGCCCCCCGCTCCGGGCTGGATCCTGCTCTCAGGGTGCACAGGGGGGTCTGACAGCAACACCTTTGCCTTGGAGCAAGCTGACAGACAGGTAAGACAGCCTGTCCCGAGGATTTCCAGTGGAGGCCCTGGAAATCCCAAAGCCATCGCTCTGCTCACAGGCATCACTGGAGGGATGCTTCCCTCTGCGTGACCTCCCAGTACAGACCAAACAGCATCCTAAAACCTTCACGTTCGAAGGTGTCTTAAAAGCACGGGAAGCACCACTTGACCACATCACCAACCCCAAGCTACAGGCTCAAGGTGTAGGTGGAAACCCAGGCGACGGCCGACGCAGCCACCAAGGTTGCACCCCGGCCCCGTGGGTTCAACTGCGCCCGACGTGCCCGCGTCAACACGTACTTCAGGCTAAGTCAGGGAGAACTGGGGACACTTCGCTTCAACCGCTTCCCACCCCGGTGACCAGCCCAAGGCTGCTCGCTTCCTCCCGCACACCCGCCGCATCTGCTCTGACCAAGTCGCTGAGATGCTGCCCCATAAATCAATTCTTTTGGCTGTGAAAAATGAGCCAAACGAGTTACACTAAGAATCTGGTGTTTTACTAGGACTTTCTTGAAAACAAAACCAACCCCCGGCGTGATTTATAGCTTTAACCAAAAGGGGTATGAAAGTAATGCCCCCACCCCCCAGCCTCCACGAAGCCCATTTATTCCCCTGTCACTTTTTTGGCAAACAGGCTTCAAACCCTCTCCTGAACAATGGAAACTTTCTGCCGGGTACATGCAATCCCGAAGATGGGGGGCTGCGAGGGGCCTCCCTTCCATTAAAGAGCTTTGAAAAATAAACAGGGACTCAGGTACCAGCTGAGGCGTATCAGAGAGACACGACGTTTCAAACCCGCCGTATACCGTAGAGAAAAAAAAAAACAACAAAAACCAACAAAATAACAAGCAAACAGAAACCCCGATAGCTTTTGCCCGACGTGTTAACTTTTTTTCACTTGCAAATGCAGCGCTGCCACTCGAGGGGACATCTTCAGTGGCTTCCCCGAAACGCGTTCCCTTCTCAGCGCAGCCGCGGTTACGAAGCTGCGACCGAACGTGTGCCTACCCGGAGCCGTCCCAAGATGTGGGTATAAACGACCCTTCCGCACTTTTCCCACCCGAACACACGCAGCCAGGGCTCTTCAGATGTGCGCTGAAGATGCGCGGTACGCGCGTACGGAGGCACCTTTCCCGCCCCAAGTGCCGTTACAGCCGCAGCCACGGGTCGAACCCGGGGTGCAGCATGTTCTGCCACCGCCGGGAGAGGCTTCCTGGGAGACGGAACCGTCTCACAAGCAGTTTTTCCCTCCTGGAAGCCTCTGCGGCTCGCCCGAACCGCGGCGACACCGGCATCACCCCGGCCCGGCTGCCGCCTCCCCGGTCCCGCGTTCCCACGCCCCGCTCCACAGCCGGCTCCGGCGGTCTCCATCCTCCCCGCTTCCACTCTCCCCGAGCCGCGGAGCACGTGTGCGCGGCCGCGCAGCCTTACCTGCCGGCTGCCCGCCGCTCCTCTC
>VZZY01002861.1:482168-550005 GCA_013400335.1 Eurystomus gularis
CGAGTGGCACCGTGCGCCGCGAAACGCACCCGAGTGGCTCCTAGTCCTGGCCCGGGGACGGTGCGTGTGCTGAACAGAGGCGGTGGGCAGCGGCCGGGGGCGAGGGCGGTGGGTCGGGGGCAGCGCAGAAGGTGCGAGCGGCGCTGGGGCTCAGCCCCGGGGCTCGCACAGCAGATGGGCAGTGCGCCCGCTGCCCCCCGACGTGGCCACACTGTACCCGCAGGCGAAGCCACCAGCGTGCAGCCTGCTTCGAGCACCCTGACCTCACCCACCGAACAGCCAGGTTCGCTGTCTTCTAGCCATGGGAGGAACCACAGCCTCCCAGAGGCTCTGCACGGTTGCCGGCTACTTTTATAACGTCTGGTTAAATGTCACTTGTATCTCGTTATGATTACGATGATCTAGTCACTATCGTAGCTACGGTGTGGGATATTCTGGTCATCTCAGAGACCCCCCGACACGGCTGAGTTCCCTGAGTGACATGCATCGGTTACTGCTGACGAGCGATCCGAGCTGCTTCGCACGGAGAAGTCACAGCTCTGCTTTAATCCCCCTTGACACAGCCGCTCATTCACCGAAAATAGATGCAAATATTATCAGAGCTGAAAATGCTCCGCGCAGGGGGCCCGAAAAACCCCAGCCCGTGGAACCGCCAAGCCAGGGTTGTTCAGGTTGGAGAAACGTGCAGAAAGCCGGGGCAGCGTGGAGGTTTGGCTTCCAGCGAGAACGTATGGTGGGGATCGGTTGCGGCCACCGCGGAGGGCTCGGACATTGGTGCTGTTGTCGCTGCGACCGGGATCTGTCTTGACACCTTTATCAGGCACAGAGGCTCTGACATCTCAATACTGTCGCATTGTGTGGGGAAGCATTGAGACGGGGCTGTGGCGAGGAAATCCTACATGTCAGCGGAGACCCTCGCCGGTGACACCACCGGTCTAAATGAAAACAATGGGGGGAGAAAGCAGACAGATAAATAAAATGTGGTTGTTTCACCGTCACAGAGGTGGCTTGGCTGCATGTCAGACTGCACTATGTTTGCTCTCACAGCTGCTGTGCTGGAGGTGCCAGAAAATCGATAAAAATAAAAACAACAACAGCAGTGTAATTATCACACCGCATGAGGACTTGGTGCCGTTGTTACTCTGAAGATGACTTTTTTTCGCGAAAGCAGGGCCAAATTCTGATCTCATGTAAAGTCAGCAGGGTAGGAGCAACACCCGTTATTGTTCCTATCACCATCCCCATTTTCCAGGAGGGGGGCAGCAAAGGAGGACCAGGAGCTTTCCTAAGCCCACAGCTAAAACAGAAATGTGAGTGAGAATTCAGGGTGGTTTCTTCCACTGACACCATTTCAGAAGCTCCACGGTGACTGTTCCTCCATGCCACGGGATGGCAAACGCTTTTGTGATGTTCCTGGGGTAATAGGATGGAAATGGCCGATCCCGAACCCAGGGAGTTTTAAGGTTTCTGGGAGATGTAAAGATCTGAATCTCAGATCAAATCAGCTCAGCCCTTTAATGGTTTTGAACTGGTTTTCATTTGGAGGAAAACTAAAAGCTTCTAACATTTGGAAGCCCTTTGCAACAGGAAATCAAAGAGGTATTGAGATAGTCCTGTATGAAGGACTTCAAGGTTCGCAGTTTCCCCAGAGTGGGATATTTTTAGGTTTCCCATTTATTAACCCCTTCTGCAGCACATGCACGTGGGGCCGGGGAGCACAGACCCAGCAGATTTTCTGATGCTGCTTCGTCACTGTGGTGGCCACTGTAGCAGAGCCCGGGATGTAGTGCTGTGAGGGAAATACTACAGCTCTGGAATGTGTCTCAGCCACTTTCTTACTATAAAAAAAAATCCATGTACGTAGACTAGTAAACCCTGCACAACACAATTGCATTTATTTTAGAACTACTACGCCATAAGCCGCATATTAGCCCCAAAGTTTTCTCTCCCCCTCAAACTAGGAGCGTGCCCTCCCCTTCAGGCAGGGATACTCTCGCTGCCAATGTGTTTGTTCTCCTTTTACCCTGTATAAACATTCCCTTACCAGAACTTTAGATTTGTTTATCCCCTTAATATCCAGAGCTGTCAGTGATGAAAATCAAACGCCTTTCGGCAGCTGAGGGTTGGTGAGCGCCCACACTTCTCCAAGCAAGCAGCTGAAATGTAAGACGGTCTGTGGTTCTCTGTGTCCAAGCCTGTCACCATCACGCTCTCACCACACCTCCATCTGCCTGGACCTCGCTGTGGGCTCGGCCACCTAGAGCAGCTGTCCTGGGAAGAGATTCGAGGGGCTTTGTAGGCTCTGGGGTTATTGGCATGGTTAAAACCCCTCTCTCCCTTTATGCCTCTCCAAAACCCTGCCTAGGAGGGAGGCTGCTGATCTCTCTCTCTGGAAGTGCAACTTGTTGATAGTCTCCAAATAACTGAAATGCAGGCTGCTGTCAGCAAAATCAGCTCCAGGCGTGAATGCTGTGAGCAGACACTTTTGCCTCTTAGTCCAGGAGATGGGGACAGGACAGATGCCTGTCCAAAGGCCCTTGAGGCCGAGGCTCCTGGTGAGTCACTTTTGGTGACATTGCTGGAGGACAGCGTATGATGAGACAGGGTGCAGTGGAAATAGCTGCTTCCCTTCCCGCTGCAATCTCTCCCGTGCAGTGTTGCAAGGCACTTGCCTGCATATCTGACTGCCTGAGCTGCCACAGTGCTGGGCTCAATAAGGATCTTGCAGAAATGATACCGGGGACTGGGAGCCCTGTACATCCCCACCCTCGCAGAACTTGCTTTCTTAGTGGGCAGAAAGCAATTCTCCGAAGCAATACTGAATTGGAGCAAAGCGCTGATGTAGGTGAAACTTCATATTTTAATGTGCTGGCAAGTTTGATCAGAAACATGGCCACGTGAGTCTCTGAATCATATCAGGTTAGGTACACACAATAAATATCGACAAATATTTCTTATCAAAACTGGGACTTGTTAGCCGACGTGCGAGACAGACTGAGTGCTGCAGCCCCGCCAGGCTGTACCGAGCTATTCCTTCTGCCCAACGGACCGTTATGAGCTCCCATGGGACTGGATTGAAATATTGTTTCAGAGATCAGTGTCAGGGTGTGTGAGTAGAAGCCCGAGCTGTCCACCCTTAGCACCCAAGGGTTAAATAGCATCAGTGGATGCAGATACTAGGGTACATTCTCCAGAGCTCATGTCACTATTCATTTATATCAGTGAGGGCCAGTGGAACAGCTAAACCACTTTTTATTAGCTAGCGAGCCCAAAGGACCACAATTCCAGGCAGGTTTATTGAATTTCAAGCCAAAAGTCATTGTTGCTAAGATTAAGGATCCAAATGACTGTCAGAGTAAACACTGTGAGAGGTTAAGCCACCCCGTGAAGGATCTCTCTGTGCCTGCACCCTCTGCGAGCTGGTTGCAACACAACCTCGTCCTGTGGCACTTGTTTCCCACTGGACAGTGTGGACAGACGAGGAATAGAGGGCTCTTCAAGGGGTGAGCTGTTTGATTTGAAGTGAAATAAAAAGGAATGAGGGAGCTGATAGACACACTTGAGTCTCTTCTGCAAGAGCTGCTTATAGCGAGGTGCTGGCAGAGGTAACATAATTTGGCAGCCTGGAGAGCAAAGTGGACAACTGGAGAAAGCAGAGAGAAAAAAAAAAAAAGGAAAGAGCCTGCGGAGGGTGTGAGAAGCAAAGATTTAAAATCAGACCTTGAAATAATGCTGACTCAGCACAGCAGAGCAGCTGCGTGCTCAGCTGGGGGAATACACCGAGGTCAGGAGTGGCTCTCAGAGGTGCCACTGGCCGCCGGCACAGGCTGGCTGTTCCCCGTCCTTGCAGTAAACCAAAACAATGCTCTGGCGCCTGGAGAGGAGGAGACAGAGGTCACTTCTGCCTACCAGACCTATGCCTGCCGTCACCATGTAGCATGCTTCCAGCAAACATGGGCTGGAGCGTTGCATTTGTGGGTGTAGCAGGACACCTTACTTTGGGGGATGTTTGAAACAAAGCCACCACCTGTTTAATTCCCCACCAGCCTGTGCAGACTGATACCTGTGAGGAGAAACCACATGCTGCCCAGACAGGTTTCTGGGAGCCTGATTAGCTGGACTTAAAGTCTTCTCTGCAGGATGCAGCCAGAAACCCTCAAAGGGCACCGGGTGCCTGTCCAGCCCAGCTTCCCACCCACAGCAGAGGGTATAGAATCACCCCTCGTCTTCAGCCCTTTGGAGATGTCACACCTCAGGCTCTTCCCCAAGTCCTAGCCCTGCTGTATGGCCACATGTAGACCTTCTTTTCTCCAAGGGCTTTTCCCCTGCTCTGCCCTACTCCGAGGTAGGGAAAGGGATGCCCAGCGAGCGACTTGGAAGCTTTCAGGAAAAACAGCCACATCCTAAAATAAATAAAAGCTGAGAGCTTTTTATTAGGGACAACAGAATTTCAGTCAATATTAGGGCATTATTACTACAACTTTTAGGTAAGCTCTTTCTCAGTGGCACATCATCTTTACTTCAGGGGAAGGCTCAAATACAGGGACAAATCAGCCATTCTTAATTCTGCTTTAATAGAGCCTCTGTGCTCCCACAAACCAGTGCGGACACAGTGCTGCGTCTGATACCAGCCCAGTCACATCTAGAGGCTGATTTGTATGGCTATGTCCTTGCAATTCCTGTGGTACTTTTATTTTTCCAAAGAGCACAGCACAAGTGCCGCTCTGGGTATATTCCACTGCAGAGACAGGGTGGGTGGATCAGATGTGTATCCGTGTATTAAATACACAGGACTTGGTACAGAATTGGGTGGCTCTATAGTTTTTACTGGCCTTTGAAATAAGAAGCAACACACAAGTGTATTCCAGATCCTACAAGCATGTCCAGCAGCTTTGCAGCAGAAAAGCAACTGGGGGTCTCAGGATACTCTGACTCTGAGGATACTGCCTTCCCAAATACTAACTCTTGGTCTGCAGCTTGGCTTGTTGAACCACGTCCAGCTCTGTCATAATAGAGTGATAACTACTTCAGGGATCTTGTACTTTTGCAGAAATGTGATTCCCCTCACGCAGCATGCTGAATGTCCAGATCAAACATCATGAAGAATGCAACCTGTGGTCAGGGAGGTTTGGCCTCCACCAGCCCTGTAAGGCCTCTGTGTAGTAATAACTGTGGCATAAATCTTTTCATTCATCATTAAGAGAAAAACATTTGTGGTGTGGAAAGCAGCAGTTACATAAGAAATTGGATAGGAGGCAGGTAGGTATTGACTTTTAAGACATTGCATGCAGCCAATGCCTTTAATCAACAAGGGAAATGTTTGAATGTTAATAGAACTAACAATGAAACCGGAGTCATGTTTTGACAAGTATTTCCAAACATTCCAAGAACACTGCGATTCTTGAGCAGCCTCTTTCCTAGGGAGCGAATTGATTGCTGAAGTTATAGTGCAGTTTGCAATGCCCAGACAGCCTTGCCAGTGCGTGCTGAGCTGGGATGCTGTGGTGGGCAGGGGCAGGCAGTGGTCCTGGTGGCACCAGGGGAGATGAACAAATGAATATTTTGAATAAACAAGAGTGCTTTCTTCCTAAACCAGACAAATGTCTTGCAGGCTTCTTAGAAGAGAAGTGAACTCAGTGCTGGGAGCTCTTCCTGCGATAGAAATTCTCTTCTTTATTATACTTTTATATGAAGAAATTGATCACGTTGCATTTTTCCAGAACTTGGTGATGGCCCCCTCCTCTGTTGCATTTTTCCCCAGTTTTTTTTCACGTGTACTTTTAACACAGGTCAGCTCTATCTGCTCTGAAAGGAAACCCTGAGTCATTTAAAACGTGACCAGAAATGTGCTGGGGGACAGATGTATTGTTGAGAATCAGCCCTGCAAGGCCTTCGTGGCTTTGCCATTCTTTTCACAGCTAATTTTGCTTTAGGTCAATAGATCAGATGAATCATTAATAAGCATTTGGAAACACTGGATGCCAGGTATCGCTGGTCTCGAGCACCTTGTGAAAGATTCACCGACCGGTCAAAGGTTTTTATTTATGGAGAAAACCCAAGGTTTACCCCTAGATTTGCCATTAACTGCGTCACTCTAGAAACTCCCCACTCTCTTTGAGCATGTTCTGCCTCTGCAACATTTTGTTGCCCATGTCTGATTAAGTTGAAGAACCCACATAACTTCAAGTGAAGTTAGGAAAGCACCTCAGTTAGGAGCCAGATGGACCTGGACTATCCCTGTGGTCAATGGAGAGAGAGCTAGATGCCTCCAAAATATGACTTTTTGAACTTAAATTGCTTCTGATGGTGCTCTCTCTAGGCTGGTAATGGAGGGATCCTGGATGCTCAGCTGCTGAAGGAGGGGAGTTTTCATCCCATTTTAGCAGCCTGTGATGTTGCTTTCTGTGGGAGCTTCAAGGCTTTGCTGTGGGCGTGTAAAGAGAAACAGGATCCCCCTTGGACCACAAGCACTGTGACTGGAAGTTGCCAGAGGTGGTCCAAGGTGTGAGATCCATGGTGGCTGAAAGCTTTGTTTCTCCAAACCAGCACCCTGCCTGCGGTCAGGGTCTGCACCTTCTGCTTCACACATAGCGCTATTTCATATTTGTGCATCATGTTTAAATCTGAAAGATCATAGAATCATAGAATATCTCAGGTTGGAAAGGACCCTTTAAGGATAATCAAGTCCAACTCCCAGAATTGCAATTGCTTTGCAAATCACAAATACATCTTCAATACTAGTGAAATAGATACTTCTGAAGGCATTTTTTACAATGTAACTCCAGTCTTCCTTAAAAAACCACAGCCAGAATAGCCAGTGGTTTTCAGTCAGTGGTTTTCAATCTTTTTCATTTGCAGACATCCATATTTTTTCCAGCAGAGCTTCAACCCCTTGTATAGTTAAATTGAAGCCTATTGACAATAGCCTTCTTTTTCCTGTTACGTTTTGTAGGCCATTCAGAAGAAGTCAGCGCACCCTGGAGACCCACAGACTATAGTGAAACCGATTGAAAACTGCTATATACTTGTTCTTCTGTAACTAAATATGATTTTTTTTGCTATATATTTATACAGACTGTCTCCTTCAGCCTCTATAGTATCTGTAATCTGTGAACTTTGAGAGGTTTGCTCAAAGGCTGAATTTAAATATTATTTAGGTATTTTCAATTATTTAGTGATATCCTTATGTGGACTGTACCTACAACAGTAAATGGAAACTAACATTAATGGACAAAATCAAGTTACTCCTCTTAATCATTAGTTTCCGAACTTGATGCAACAAGGGGAGAGAAGAGTTTAAATGAATCAGGAAAATAGTAGTAATTGCCAAAAAGCTTAATGTAGTTTGCCTAGAAATTGCTTCTTAATTGCTTGTGGTGGGCTTATGGGAGATAGTGCGCAAACAGTGGAGATCTTACATATCTCTCTAGCCCGGCACTGGAGTGCAAACCTCGGTTTTCGGGAGTAAAACTGTGCAAAGCTGGGCACTTCAGAAACAACAACAAGCAGTGGCTGCAGCATCCACTCTGGTTCATACAAGTCACTTGATTGTGACAGAAAATTTGTGTTCTTCTCCAAAATTCAGGCATAGTATTAATCATACTGGTAAGACAAAAGGGTTGCATATTGCCAGGAATATATTAGCTCCTTTTTCAATTGAGAACACAAGTAGGAACTTGGTTGAAAAGGGCATATTTTCTCTGTGGCTGTTGATGCCTCAAACCATAGAAATATGAAAATATTTGTAATAGTTTGTATCTTACTACACAGTGGAAGGGGGATAATCCACTGTCAGGCTGATTTTTCTGCAGGCAGCTGTGCAGCCAGAAAAGGAATATCTGTACATGTAAAAAGTCTACTAAAATCAAACAATTTGAACTTTGAAAATATATTAGTTTCTGCAGCTGACAGTGCTGAAGTTAACCTGGGAGCCAGACAGCACTCTGTCTGCAAACCAGCAGAAAATTAAAACCACTATTTGCTTCCAGCCAACTGACTGGCTCATGGGGTAATAGGAAAGACAAGGACACTACAGAGAAGTTATCATTTTTTCTTGAAGGCTGTGTGACAAATTTCCAGTCACTTCTTTGCCAAAATAGTTTCATAAATACTGGAGAAACTTGATTTTATCGACCGTGAGTTAATAGAAATGTTAAAGCATGTTCTTACAGGTAGCCACAGTTAATCTGTGTAATCTTGAAATGGCTTCCAGCTTTTAGAAGTTTACATTAAGTAAAGATTATCCAATTATACTTTTCTTTAAAGATAAGAAAGATAAGGTTGATGGAGAGACATGCTAGATGACTAAAGTATGCTACTTATATTTCATACATTTTTTTCCCAGTATGCTGTGAGATGGTTCTAAAATTAAAACACTTATTTTGACTAGGCAGGAGTGTATGACATAACACAGTAATTGAGGCATAAACACAACAAATGATGACAATCATTGGTCAAAAGTACTACTATTATCTAAAACACATTGCAGCGCTATGGACTTCATCCAGAGTTATACATTAGCTTTCAAAATGCCTCACTTTGTATTTTGATTTCAGCCAATAAATTACCTGTGGCCTGACTCAGCCACTTGAAAATAAATGTTGACTTTTCAGGAAATTGTAAGCATTACTGGAAAGCCTGAAGTCTGACAAATGGCTGGTTCTGGGTCATTTTGCAGGAGGAATACTGTGCTCAGAGAAATGACAAGAGCATTCATGGGTTTGGTGTTAGGAAATGGACTCCTGTGCTACTCATGTGCTAACTTTAAATTCAAGTTTTTACGGTCTCTTCCAGTGTGTGAAATATATTTGCTTCCACTTCACTACAGCTTTGAAAAATATTCTTTTCATAAGCAAGCTTGGACAGATTTAAGAAACCTGGCGAATATTGGTCCTGATAAGGCCAAATGTTAAGTTAATATCCATTTCAATTGTATCCGTAAAGCGTTTTATAGAATGATTTGAAAAATAAATGTTAGTATGATGTGTCAAACTGGTAATAAACACAATATAGAATAAGGTGTTGTGGCTTATCATAATGAACCACCCAGCTGAAAGCAAAAGAAAAGCCTACCCGCAAGTGAAAATACGGGATATAACTAAAGGAAATGGTCTTTCACTCAGGGGTGCTTGAACTCTGGAGCATCATTTCCATCCATGGAGGGTTATACCTGAGCTGGGTGAACACACTGTGCCGTGTCTGGGAGGAAGGCTGCCTGGATGCTGCCCTGAGCCCACTCTGCTCTGAGAACCTCTGTCGGCAACTACTGTAAATACATTAATTACACTAAGCAAACAGCATGGTCACATCGCCAGTAGCTCATCCAGTTGGAAACGGCAGCTTAGGGCCATGATTTCAGCCCAACATTGGTCTAAAAGACAACAAATAATGATTTGCCCTCTGGATTCCTCACTCTTTCCCATCCTTTTCTTCCAGTTCCCCAGCTTCCCTTTCTGATTGGTGTCAAACGGAGGAAGCTGTTTCCTTTAGAGATCTCATGCTGGTGTCATGCTGCATGTTTTGCAGGTGGTTGAAAGGTTTTCGTGTTCTTTGAGAAAGGGCTACCTCATTGTTTGCGTCCGGGCAGCCTTGGTGGTGGCTGGTGCCTGTTGAGCAGGGCTGGGGCTATCCCACCTTCAGCCATCCCCGGCTGCCGGCAGACACTGAAATGCTAACCATATGCTTGGGCCTGAGAGTGAGTAAGGAAAATTCCCCATATCAAACAGTCTCTTGCAGCGCTTTTAACATTGTGAGTGTTTATTTTTTTGCTTGATGATGGTGGAAAACTTTAAAGGATCTGTGAATTTAACTGAGTGGAGTCAGTGAAATTTTCAGGGTGAAATTCACTCTGCCAAGAGACTGTGGCAATTATTAGGGAAAAAAAAAGAAAGGTTTGGACTTCAACTGTTTCGCTGTCAAAGGTACTTGATGGAGGAACAGTGAAAAATGCTTTTTTTTCTTTTGGTTATTGTGTGCAATAATCACTTGTCCTTATCCTGGCTCCTTTTACTCTCTTGTACTCAGTCTTTTTCCCAGCCTGTATTTGAAATGCCCCAAACTCACCCGCTGTCTGCAATGACCCACATGAAAGGGAATAAAAAACTTGTGCCAGTCACACCTGTGACGTACCTCTATTTATACAAAGCATATGTATTTTGGGAGCTGGCTGTTCTCTGCCACCAAAGGTCACTTCTGGCAAATCCAAGTTAGAAGATGTGATGTTGTTTGGGAAAAAAATAATGCTGGTAGGCATTACCTGCCCCATGGCAGCAGGGATTGCAGGAGCACCTTGAGGACTGTTATGGGAGAGGAGCTGGGGTAAGGATGTGGGAGATCCATGCTGAAGTCTGCAGAAGAACCAGGTGACCTCTAAAAATGAGAGGTCTTGCCTTGCCAGAGTCACTTGATGTTACTTTTGGAGTACTTGCTTTGGTACTTGCTGTTTTCTGTGTTTTCCACCTTGGTCTATATTATAATTTTTACTTCCCAAAGATGCTAAAACCTTAAACAGAAAGCCTGAGGATGGCAGCTCTGTGAAGTGGCGATGAAAGTGAACCCTTCTCTTCCCCAAAGCAGTGTGTATGACCTTTTCACTTGGGCAGAAAATACAAGAAGTGGGGTCCGGGCAGTTTGGGCCAAAACTGGTGGAAAGTTAGTTTTCATTTCTCACCTCTCCATATTCACAACGAATTTTAAAATTGCCTGCACCAACTCTTTTTTTTTAATTCCAGATGAAAGATGTTGCAGGCAGAGGAACTGAGCCAAGGCTGAGTTTCTCAGAAATGAGAGAAGGTGCAAGAAAATTGGGAGAAGCTTTGTGGGCGGATGGAGTGAGGGTCTCTGCTTATGTATTCCTTACAGGGATCATTTCCACCCACCAATGCAATGCTATACATTAGTGGTGCAACATGCCGAGGGAGTACCAGAGCTTAGCAGAAAGGAGAGGGTTGTGTCCAGAGTCCGTGCAAATTTGAGGAGAAAACAGCGCAGGCAGCAAACTGCTGTGGCGCAACACCTCCACCCTGGGCTGGAGCCAGCACAGGTGTTTGATGCTTTGAGGTCTTGCAAAGCAGCTAGCAATTGTGTCTGCAGCATCAGATGCTCTTTGCTCACAGATCTTCCTCATGAAGAGGAGAGGAGGGTTCAAACACTGTCTGTCTCTGCCTCCCTGCTATGACTTCCTTGGGTTGCCCTGAATCTTCTAAGCCAGGAGAAGGTTTGGTCTTGTTTGTTTGCAGTTATTTTTCTCTGCAGCCGTTCCTCAGGATTTTGTTAGCGTTGCAAATTCCCATTTCACAATCAGCATTCTTCCAGCAAGATGGACAAAGGCATTCAAAACTAGCTGCATTTATCACTAATGCTCGAGCTGGATGAAAGACAGGGCTGGATCCTGTGCAGGGGGTTGCGCCATAACTCCGTCCACCCCGGGGCAGCTGCGCTGATTTACCACAGCTGAGGATCTGCTCGGTGGAATTTAATCTGGTGAGGCTTTGGTGATGCTCTGATCACAGGCAGCCTCTGCAGAGGCCGAATTCAAAAGGCTGAAGGGCAGAAACATCACACTTTTGGGGCATGCTCTGATCATCTTTAGGAGATGGCCAGAGAGCCCTGCTCAGCCTGTTGCACAGCAATGCTGTTGCAGATAACAACCATCTGCATACTTGGCAGTCTCTCTCCAGTTGCACGTCCACCCCTGAGGCAATCTCTGTCCCTTGGATGGCCTGTTAGACCAGGTTTAGACACTACTGATAAGATTAAAGAGGTGAAAGAAAAGATAGGACATTTGGCCTTGAAAGCAGTTTGCTCAAGGGCCATCAGGAAGAGCAGTGCTAGGGAAGCCCTTTGCTCCCAGATCTGTGTCTGGGCCCCCGTGTCCACCTTTAAGGGGTACAAAGCAGGTTGCTGAGCAGCTGGGAGTGTGGCTGCATCCTTGCAGACATGTCCTTGGGGGTCCAGCAGGTTTTAAACTCTCTTAGTGTAGGCTTGGGTGTCAAACTAGTTGCACATGAGCAGCTAGTGGTGATATTTTCAAAAGACAGGCTGGGTTTTCATTAGGTTTGTGTTTACCCAGCTGAGCTTAAGTCACTGAGTTTTAGCTCTGAAGGCATTGAAGGACAGTAGTGGAAACAAGCTGAAAAATGAATTATTTCTTTTTGTCTTTGGTGCTTCTGCTTACCCACTTACAAGACTTTGAAGAATCTGAATTTGGATGCTTCCCTCACCAACAGGCGCTTAAGGCAACTTCTTGATCATCTGTGTCTAGCTTGAGCTGCTCTTTACATGTCCTCTGAGTTGCTTAAACCCCATAAATGTTCCCTCCCATCTTTCTTTGATGAGTTCCTTGTAGCCATCCCCTTCTGTGTTTTCTTCTAGTTGTCTGGTGGCAGAACAGTTTCTGAAGATTCTCTGCTTTCATTTTTAGCACGTATCTGCTGCGTGTGTCTCCCTTACTGCGTGATGCTGGAGACTCAGGTCTGATGAGCTCTCAAAGTCCATTCTGCCTTCACTGTTGTGGCCATAACACAGAGCAGATTGACTCAAACCATGTCTCTTTAGCAGCAGGTTCAAAATAGTGGCAAGCTCCACCCAAGGAACAGGGTGAGTACATGGGTAGTTACTCCACTGTGCTGCTGGGTTAGACTGCTGTTGATGCAATGTTAAAGCTGCTGCAGGGGATGTCTACAGGTTATCTCCACTATAGAGGAGCCTTGGATCAAGTTCTGCACTGTCTGTAATAAATTCATTTAATTAGATACATCATTCTTCCCAAGGGGTTTGCATCCAAAGTCATTTGTCTGGCTCTCTGTACCTTCAGAGAGTTTTTCTGCTTGTCTACCCATTTGTTAACATGGGAATAACATATGAACTGGAGCTGGAGTGATGGCACTTTAAGCTGTAGATTTCTGAGGCTCAACTCTTGGTTAACACTGCTGCACTGTCTGCGGATGCGATTTCCATCCAGACATTCCTACTGAGCTGCACATTGTTGCCAAGATATGTAAATTGCCTCACTTAGATTCTTTTGCTTCCTAATATCACATCTAGTTAGACATTACCTGGCTTCTTGTTAAGTTTGCTTTTTTTATAGCTAATTATTTAACCTCCTTTTTTGCTGCTCTGGACAACATTTTGAGCTCTGCTTATATGTTGGTACAGCTTTCATCTAAAAAACTACACTGCTAGTAAAACCTAAGTGATGCAGGGTACTGCTGTGAGAGGCCACATAAGGCCTGTGTTGAATCTCTGTACACTTTTTCTCCTGCTGAAGTCCTGGGCAATGCCAAGGAGGACAGGTGAAGGAAAACATCCTTGTGTGATGTCAGTGCCTGTGTGAAGGCATTTAACTATGCACTCTGCACCTTGATATAAAACATTAATGATGCCCATTCTTTTTGCTGGCATGGAGAAACAGGGTGAATCACCACAGTGACACTAGCTGAGGCAAATAAAGTGTATTTAACAAGGCCTTCAAAGACAGTGATCTCTGTAGACACATCACAGCCAGTACTGCTGGTCCTATTTTACTAACATCATTCGTAGAGAGAAGCGTCTCTTTCCTTAAATAGACCAGCTGACTCTAGAGAAAGAGACTGGAAGAGTAAAGTCCAGGTTATGGTTTGAGGGTGAAGCTCTCTCACAGGGAAACAACGGAGCCAAGAACCTCCAAGGCTCAAATGGGAATCAATTCAAGCAATCTAAATCTGACCTTGACAGATTGTTCTCCAAACCCTGTGTTGCAAACGTGTTAGTTTTTCTTGACAAAAGGAAGGTAGATATTTGATTACAAAGCTTTTTCTCAGTTGTTTAATTAAGACAATTAATGATTAATTTCATCAGCAGTTTCTATTTTCTTTGTTGGTGGCCTATGGCTGAAGGACAGTAAAGGTCCTGCTGGCTCAAAGCACCTAAGTGCTGGGAATCACCATAGTTTATTGTATATTTAGCTTTTGTCAGCGTTTCCAATAATTGGACCAATTTCTGATAGGAATTACTCACCCTCCCTCTTCCCCCAGCAATCAATATTTGCAGCAGCTTGTTTCCTTAGGTTACGCTGGCACTTTCCAGTTCATTTGTGTGCCCATGGAGTACATCTGGTCCACCATGGTTTGCTTTTTCAGAAAACAAAGATGCAAATCCCAATATGCACAGATACTTTAGAGGCTTTTGGGAATCTCCAGTCTTCAGACGCCATAGATCTCTTTGTCCATCTTGGGCATTTTGGGCCCCACGTTACATGAACGACATTGAAGTGCTGGAGTGGGTCCAAGGAAGGACAATGGTGAACGGTCTAGAGACTAAGTATTATGAGGAGCGGCTGAGGGAACTGTCGTTGCTTAGTCTAGAGAAGAGGCTCGGGGGAAACCTTATAGCTCTCTACAACAACCTGAAAGAAGGTTGTAGTGAAGTGGGGATCAGTCTCTTCTTTCAAGTAACAAGCAATACGGGGAGAGGAAGTGACCTCAGGTTGTAGCAGGGGANTATCTTAAAGGTCTCTTCCAACCAAATGAATCTATGATTCAATGATCTGCCATTTGTTCTTGCTCATGGAAGTTGTATGCTTAAATTCTGGGCTTCTGGAAAGGTATCAGCATAGGAAACAGTGCTGAAATCTCTGTTTTACTTTGAGTTCACCATCATGTCCAGCTTTGAGCACTTTGGAAAATACTCACGTAATAAAAATGGAAGGTGAAATATTTCTGTAGGAACACAACATCCATCAGCCTGTGACTCTATCAAACCGCCTTTTGGGGCTCTGCCTACAGCTACGTGTAAAGCCATACCCCATCAAGGCTGCAGGTTTGCATCAGCAGGTATGGGTGAGTATGTCTCTAAGTATATAAACTACAGTCTGGTATCAAGAAATGCATGTGAAGAGTGGGATGTATGTCACTCAGTTTTGAGTGACTTTAAGATTGTCTTCAAGCAGTCACTTCACAGCGGCAGGCATCCCCTCCAAAGGGAGCAGGACAAGGTCCTGCTGCTGTCCCTGACAGGGTGTGCAGCAGAACTCTTGGGACCCGGTGAAGGGGATTTTCAGGCTCCTTGGATACATCCAGGGAATGTCCTTGACTGAAACGTTGCTGGCTTTAGGTCAAAAAGTTGATTCAGTAGAAGTCTAAACTTCTGTCCTTACGGTGTTTAGGAAACATCCTGATTTACTTAATTTAAACAAAGGCAGATATCCGGTTAAAATCCCTGGAGCTGCAGCCAATAAGTGCCTTATTTCAGCACTGTGCTTGCAACGACGGCTACCCATCATAAAAACATGGTTTAGGGAATAAAAGCATTAAGAAAATAAATGGATGTAGTATTTGAATTAGATGCAGATTTGAAATATGTGAGGAAAGATGGAGCAAGTAGAAAGAGCTGACAAAGAATAAATAGACAGAACCTGGTGACAGCACGCTTAAACTAGGCTGCTGCATAGGCTGTGCTTTTATCTTGTATATTGGATTTCTTCCCTCCCACTGAGTAGGTGAGAAAGTGACTCACACTGCCAGTCACCTTGGAAAGAGTCTGTGAAGGGGTGATGCCAGCACAGTGCAGAGAGAGCATGAGGAGCTGCGAAAGCAGCTGCAGGAGAAGATCTTGCTGTTGTCAGTGGATGCACTGATGAAGATTGGATGTGGACAGATTAGAGACAATGATGAGGTGTGTTTGAGACACATTAATGCCTTCTCAGGTTACGCCTGCAAATTGTTCATACCCGCTGGCCAGCCACACACCGTCTTCCAGCACCATTATCTAAGTATCTCCCTAACATGAATGGGTCTGTCAATACCCATTATCATGTTTTTGGGAAGGTGGGGAGGGGCTAGATGTCCTGCCTGAGCTCACACAGGAGATCTGGCATAAAACCCCAATCTCCCCAAACCGGTGCTTTGATGAAAGAGGTATATGAAACTGTAAAAAAGTCGGGTTGCAAAAGACCTTGAGAGGGCAATGAGTCCTTTCCCCAGCCCCTCCATTGCTTAATGAAAACAGTTGATCTGGGTAACACAAACTGGAAGAGGGAAGATTTAGATTGGAAATTAGGAGAAAATTCTTCACTCTGAGGATGTTGAGACACTGGAATAGGTTGTCCAGGGGGGGTGTGGATGCTCCATCCCTGGAGGTGTTGAAGGCCGGGTTGGATGGGGCCTTGAGCAACCTGGTCTAGTGGGAGGTGTCCCTGCCATGAGTTGGAACTAGGTGATCTTAGAGGTCCCTTCCAACTCAAACCATTTTATGATTCTATGATTATATGATTCTATGATCTTGCCCCTCTCCTTTACATGGCTCTGGGTAGGGAAGGTGGTTGGTCTTGATTCCTGCAGGCTTTCTGCATACCAAATACGCTCTGAAAGCTGTGTCTGGACATCTACCTACTTGTGGACAAACTATTTCTCTTTAGCTGAATTAAAGCAGAGCAGGAAAGAAGGTGCAACTTCTGTCGTGAAGCTGGTGATTTGTTCCAGCCCCATCGGGAGCTGCTGGCGCTTCAAAAAGTCTTGTGTCTTTAGGCCTGCTCTTTGGATGAAAACCACTTCAGACCATACCTTCCTTTAGCCTGCTGTTAACAGAGAGGGACAAGTCCCTCCTGTTTTCAGAAGTGAAACTGGTTTGGTAGTGGGGTAGGTGGAGGAGGGTGGTTTCTTGGTTTATATTCTGTCTCTTTCTAGTGGCTGGGTTTCCTGAGGAACTTCTCTAGTTAGGAAATAGCATGTGAGAAAACAGTCTAGCTGCAGCACAGAATCACACCCTTTGTCACTGCTGTCCTTAGGACTGAGGAGATCATCAAAGCCAATGGGTCTGGAGAGAGGGCAGGATCAGACTCAGTGTCCCCTGCTTGGGTGCTTTGTAGTGACTCTAGGGCTGCTAGACTTGAGTCATGTTCTTTTCTTTGCTTTAGGGTAATGATACTCACTGCAGTCATCCTGGCTCTGAGGTTAGACTCATCTGGTATAAAAAAAGGCAAGTTCAGAACAGGCCACCCTCAGACTCTAAACAAGAATGCTGTCGCTCGGTTTATGAATTCAAGATGTCAGATTTTACATCCCGAGATCTATTTTCTGCTATGGTTTCTATTCAAAAAGGGCTGTGCCTGTGTAATGAGTAGCAGCTGATGAGGTCTTAGAGCCCAGCATTACACAACCAAAATCAATAGCATGTATGAAGGAGCCCCTGGCATGGCACAGCGAGGAGTACAACACCTAGGGCCAGTCCCATTTCTGGGGCCTCCTAATTGTCCCTGTGCCTGTCTAACATCTCTCATGTGCATGGACAGGGGCAGTTTTTGCTGCCTTTTCTCCCAAGCAGAGGGCAAGCTATAAAACCTAGCCCCCCTGATTTTCTTTCCAAAACCCCTAAAATCTATCACTCAGGATGCCCTTTGGGACAGAGCTATGCTTCAGCTGTGACCATGCCTCAGCCTCCAGGCAAGGTAAGTCTTGTGGGTGCAGATAATATATTTTATTAGATCTTTTATTTTGGTCTAATAAAAAATCTCACTTCTCTGCCCATGTGGTTTGTGTCCTGAGGGCACTGTGGGTACCACAAGCACCTAACCACCCTGGCTGGGATTGAGAAGCCCAGACCCCACAGCAACCCTCTTCGGAGCCAACTCAATGTGGTCTCTCTTAATCTCCTTGATCTTCCTAATTCCCCCAAGAAAAGGATGTCAGGGAGCTGATGAGCTGATCTAGGTAAACAATGGCGTTTCAGTTTCCAAGAATGATAAATAAATTGCTTTAGGTCTAACCAAAATAAATTATTTGTATTTTCTTGGCAAACTGGGAAAAAAAAAGGAAAAGATTCCTGTAGGGTCAAGCCCAAAGAGTTTTTTCAGTCCAAACCCCAAATGTTTTATTGCATTTATTAACCTTTTCATTTAACTTTGTTTTCTTTGAATTTATATTCATTTGTAAAACAAAAAGGCTGTTTTGAGACATGAATGTGAAAATGTTGAAATGAAACATTTTGGTATTTCAGAAAAAAAACAAGCCATTTTGTTTAGAAGATGTTGAAACAATGTGTTTCGAAATTTTTTCAGAATTCCCCTCCCACCCTTTTATCTTTCTTTCCTTCCCCCCCCACTCCCCCCCAATCTGGCTAAAACGATGAGCTCAGATAACCCAGATTTGCAAGGAATTTCGTCTTCCAAAATAATTGATTTCTGGTGTACTTGCTGTTAGTAAAAAAAAAAAAAAATTAAAAAATATTAAAAATGCCCTGTGGTACCTGTGAGAACCAGTTCTGGATGCTGCTGTGATATGGATGAGGGAAAGAATAGCAGATGGATGCCTCTGAGATGGACCTTCTGTTGGCCTAGGATGTGGGCAATAGATAGTCCTCTCTTTAAAACCTCTGCTGCAACGATTACATCAAGATGGTTTTTCCCCCACTCTGGGAGGTGAGTGCCAAATTAGTGTTCCCTTCCTGTCCCCCTCTTTGGCAGTTGAAGCCTCCAGCAAACCTGATGGGGAAGGTAACTTGCTCACTAGCTCAAAGCAAGGAGCTGCCCAGGGATGTAGGCGGGGTGATGCAGCTGCTGAGATCATTTGTTGGTATCACTGAAAAATTCTTGAGGAGTAGCAACTCCAGCAGGTTTGTTGGTGTGATGCATTTACACGTCAAGTTTTTTTGGCCATTTACAGAAGATGGAGTCATTGCCGCAAAGCCAGTTGCTGCTTGGCAGAAGGTGCCACCAGTTTGCAACCCTGTACAACATGCACTCCATCAACAGCAGCCATGGCCTCAGGCACAGGTGGGAGGTATTTGTGGTTCAATATAAATTACAAGAACCTTGCTGCTGGTGGCAGATGTAGGAGAAGTGAGGTTGTGATCCCATTTCCACAAGCCTTGTGGCCCTCAGACCCTGCCATGCAATCTGCTTGGAGCTGATACTGGCCATTTGGCCTCACTTATGTGGCCAAATAGATCTTTCGGGTAAAAGGCCCTGGTATGTCACCATCTTGGAAAGTGCAGTCCAGGATGCTCATGAGCATCCCAGCAAGCTTCACCTTGTGTTATGCCCCAAGGGGTGCAACTTTGGGTTATATGTCTTTAAACAGAGCAGCCTCTCCTGGCAACACCCAAAATGGAGAGGAAAGAACGAAGAGGAGAAGGAGAAGGAGCATGACCCTCAGTGAGATCACTGTCTCATATCATACAGGCTATGAGAGACAAAAGCCAGCTTTGAAGATTACTGCTTTCGCTCATACCCAGCTGCTGGTCAGACCTTTCTCTCCTCTGCTCTGTGCTGGTATTGCTCCTGCTCTGTTCTTCTGTTCTTGCCCACAAGAAGAATGACATGAGGTAGGATAGTGAGAATAATTTTTAAAAAGGTATTTTTTTCTTTGAATAAGGCAACAAAGTAGCCAACAAACTGGTTCTTTGAAACTGATGGGATGGAAGGAGTCAACTGGAAATAATTTTTGCCTTAAGACCTTTTCCCTGGCAAGCAAGTAATATATTTTCTTTTACATTTATAAACACCAAGTTTCCTTTTTATTTCACTAAGTTTGGGCAAATAAGAACAGATCAGTCTGTGGGGCAAAGGGTGGTGGCACTGGTGGGGGTGTGTCAGGGTAGGTAGGGTTAGTTTACTCTGGTGTGAGGGAGAGCTCAGTGAATGCAGGGGCAGGGTGGGTTGAGGTTGTGTTGTGTGTGATGGTGATGCATGTCCTTCATGGAAAACTAAAACGTCCATGGTCCTCGCTGACGTGCAGGGAGACTCCAACTGTGGACATCTCCCCTAAGGAAATTCTGAGAGTTACAGCTCCACAGAGGGACAGCAAGTGGAAAGATGCATGGCTCAGCCATGGCATGGGTGCTTCATGGTCTGCCAGCCCTATCCATCCCACCTTCACCAGTGATTTGTACCTCTGGACCTCTGCCAGAGCCCTGCCATCACACCCTCTGCCAAACTTAGGCGCCTCAACCAGGATCATGAAGGAAGTTTGTGGCAAGGGGGTGAGCACAGAACCTCCCTCCTTCTTTTCCCTTCCTTTCCTAACCACATTTACTAGTCCTTTTTCTTTAATCTACTGCAGTGCAGTGGTGCACTCAAGGGGTGTAGGATATGGCTGAAGGAGGACACAAGGAAGAAATTCGTGTTCAGTAGCATTTTACACCCACTTTGTGCCACTTGAAATAACCGCGTGCAGTGCAGAGCAGTGGAGAAATAGACTCCCTTACCATGGGACTATTATATTACATATCCCATAAAACAAGCCCTTCATTTTGCTCATTAAAATCAGGCATGCTTGTTTGTTGGAGTTCAACTGTACAGTATTTCTTCTATTTGTGGGTTTAGCTATAAAACCGAAAGAAAACTTTTCTTATGGTTAATTTTCCTTTTAATTGCTCGTAGTGGAGTCCTTCTGACTCCAGACCATTTCTATAATTACTGGGCCACATTCTTGCCCCCTGTACCTCTTTTATAGGGTAGGAGCACTATTTGCCTCCCCTGCGTCCAGAATCTTTGTTGAGATGAAGCCATAGCGATGTAATCACAAATTAAGGCTGTTCACTCTCACACTTGCGTGTTTGTCATTCCTGTTGCCAAGTTGAAAATGGCCTTCTTTTTTTTTTTTCTCCAGAAATAAAATAAAATCTTTAAAAATCCAGCCAAGTGAACTTTCTTGCAATCTGGGTCTGCAGAGATTGTGGTCCAGCTACAATGACAAGATGGGGACTCCAAAGCAGTGGTGTGAGAGTCCTACCTTGGCCACCAAGTTGCTCAATGGCTCATCACAGCAGGCAGGGCTTCATGGCAGAGAGAAGTGGTGCTTGGCACACCAGCCTTCCCAGGCTCCTCATTCCAGCAGAGCTGCTTCTTTGTCCTGCTCCAGGCCATAAATCCTGACTGCATTGTCAAACCATCTGGGCAGTGTTTCACAGTCCTTTGTAGTCCAGTAGAACCAAGCTGGTTTTCAGGGGTAGTCGGAGGAGATATCTGCCCTTTGGGGCAGGCAAAGGACATCATAGAAAGACAGTATTTGGGATGTTTTTAGCTCCAACCTCAGCTAGCTGTACCTCTGTCTCCCATCAACTTCCTTTCCCCTTTTCGGGCTGTTGGTGCCTCAAGCCATTTTTCCTGTGCACCATGTGCCAGAGACTGATCTCTGCTGAGAACTCTGCTCACTACAGCTGTGTGCAGTGTAAGGAAAAATTGAATTTCACTTTCACCCCAGTGCCTTTGTGTTTCCAAGTGTGATCTCAAAACATGACTTCCAGACTGGACTAAATCAACCTGTAGGACCTGTACCTTAATTTTGATCAGTTCAAATTGCACTGCATTGGATTGCCCTTGGTTTGGCTGAAGTTCAGTCACTGCTGCCAGCAAGGTGGCAGAGAACTCCCCAGGGCTGATGAATTCCTGGCATGGCTTAGGTTAGCCATGAGCAAGCATGACTGAGAGGAACTTGGGTTAAATGAGTTTAGGAGCCCTGATCAGTTCCTACCTCTATATTCACCAGCCCCTATAACTGCTGGAAAAGTGCAAGTTTGCCACAACGGCATTAGCAGGTAGGCCAATAATGAAATGTCATGAGAACAGACTCCTAGAGCATGCAGGGGGACCTCAGCACCTCCTCGTGATACAACAGCATCTAATGATGCCAGTCTGGACCCATGTTGGATTAAATCCTGGAGGGACTATGGAGAATGTCTTTCCAAGAAAGCACAGTGAGCCTCTGTGAGCATCTTACTGCAGAGAGGCAGTGGATGGGGCAGGCACATTACAGCTGGGCACTTCACAAGCATTTTCCCCAACTAGAAGTAGCCAAGATGTGTCTGGTCCTGTTGAAAAGGATGTGGTGGCCATGCTGGTTGAGTTGGAGGTAAAATCTCAGGTTGCCCAATGGTGGGGACCTGCATGGCTGTGCAGAGGCATTGCCCGGCCTGCACATTAGATCCTCAGGCAGCAGCGGCTGCAAAACACATCTCGCACCCAGCCAGGGAGCGATTGTGACTCTGCTAGAGGTGAGGAGGTCACCAATAGTTCCCATTTTTTGCCTTGATTGGCTGTGTGTCTGGTCTCAGCTGTGGATCTCAAGCCTCTCTGCTTGTGCTTTTGCCATATGTCTCTGAGCTTGCAACAGCTTGATTCGTGCTCCAAGGTAATGCTTATTTACTGGCAGTAGGTTCAGTAGTTGCCAGGATAGGCAAGTTATTTACAGAGTTCCCATTTCCTAATAGTCTTATAATGCAGCCCACTGTTGACAGTTTGTTTGAAAAGTCACTTTTCATATATAAACATGTTCCAGTCAGTTATTATTTGCTTTTCTAACTCCTGTTATCAATAGAATTTATTATTAACACCCCTCCCCACTTCATTAGAAAATGTTGTTCTGGAATATTTGTATGTCTGCAAATGATAAATATTGAGATTTCTGCTTTTTATATTTGTGAAAGGGCAATTCATTTATTCAAGTACTCAACTTTTGACCTGATCTTTGGAGTAGTCACTTCTACTGATTGAATTATTCATCGTGAATAAATTATGCCATGAATTTATCTCCCCCTGCCTTTTTTTCCCCCCTGTTTGTGAAGCATATGCTGAGTGATCCTGATTTCTGAGAACAGAACCATAATTTGCGAGAATTCACTGAATAGTTGCATACCCAATGCTTTCTGCGGCAGCCACGCACTGGTTGCCTCCTGCCCCAGCTGCCTTCCTAGAGACAGCCATGCATCTCCGTAGATCTGCAATGGAAAGAGAAGATTAAATCTAAGAATCTCTTCTTGGAGGGATTAAGACCATCCTACCTTCACACATCTGGTTGGAGGTGCTGGGATTGCAACCTTGCAGCCAGTGGAGCAGACCCTGCATCCCACCATCATCTCCTTTGCCTGCAACTGGTCTAACTCTGCATTTGGCCCAATGTATATAATTTAAGTCCTAGGGATAGAGAAAAAAAAGAAAAAGAGTGTAAAACCCAAATATAAATCCGTTCTGCAGACAGTCGTGCTTTCAAGCGAGGTCCTAAGGAATGTTTTTCGTCACTCCCAGTGAAACTCTAGGACTTTCATCTCTAAATGCTTGCAGAGCTGCAGATGAAAGGCTCCTGACTGGAAGCACTTGAAGCTCAGCTTTTGATCTCTTCATTGCCTTCACACTCGGCTGAGGAGTACTGCTGCAGCTCTGCATCCGTCTTCCGAAAGTCAACAAGTGTTTTCTTTCCCTCTCCCTCCTTAATATTATCCCGGTTTACCCAAGGGATGGACATTCCTATTTTCTGAGGGTCAAATATTATGACAGCTTTGGATATCAATGTTCTCGCAGTACCTCCAGCAGTTGTCTTCCAAAATAACTTCACTGGTCTTTTTTAAGGGATAAGCTTTCTTGGATAGTTCAGCTTTTATTCTCGCTGGGTTTTGGGAGGGTTTTTCCTGAGGGGTGGGGAAAGAAGCTTTATTTATTTTTTCAGAGGAAAACTCTGGCTGTTGCAAGGCAGCTCTTAAATGAAACACAGAGTATTGCCAATCCCTGTGGGAGACAAACGACCTGGGAGATGCGGACCTATCACTTACTGTTGGAAATGTGAGGGCTGAGCATTAAAAAAGCGGAGTAGCAAGGATTTGCAAGGAAAATCATGTGTGGGTATATAAGGTTCATTGCTGGGAATGGTCTGGCAAGCTGGGGCTGCTCCCTGCTGTAGAGGTCTTGCAGGCAAAATCAGGGAGGGAGGAGCTGATTTTGCACTGTTATATATGGTATCCTTTACTGCTACAGAAATTGAATGCAAAACGCTGCCATGCCAGCTCAGGGGTTGGTAGTGATTTACACCCACTTACCACTCAATTTGTACTGGTATAAACGTCTGTGTAAGGCAGTGGCAAATCAGGACAATTTTGTGGTAGTTCTGAATTAGGTAATAGTGGGATTAAGAGTAATGACCATGGAGGGCTGGCTTTTTTTTTTGTATGTGCACTTACTCTTCCTTCGTGGTGGAAAGGGAAGCATTGTGAGGAAGGACGAGCAGATGCTCAGTGCTTCGTGGCACAGCACATCTCCCCAGCACAGCAGTGTTTTCCCACCTCCGATGGCCAAATATTTGTCATCCCATGCTCTGCTGCGAATGAAATCCCTTTATAAAACAGCATCTTGGACTCTCTGCCTGTAAAAACTATGACTACAAAGCAACTTGATACAGCAAGATGGTTTAAATTAGAAGGAAAAGTGTATTTTAAAAATATTTCAACTAATACATCCTAAAGCCTCCCGTAGAGGGGCCAAGTTATATTTTCGCACCTGCTGGGTTACTGAGGGGAAACTCCCAGGCATTGCTCTGATCAGCTGATGTTAATGGTCGGCTTTTACCTGTCTTAATTAGGACTTCTGGCAATCTTCACTAATAAATAATGTGGATTTTTAAGCCCTGTTTAGTCAGACTCTGTGTCTCCAGTAGTTGAAGAGAGCAAAACTGGTATAGGTTTGCTACAACATGAAAGAAAACACTGCAGAGGTGTGACATGAATCTCTGGATACTTTTTGCAAAGAGTTTAAATAAAAAAAGGGGTAACTCTCGTCTTGCATTAGTTTTGCCATTTCTGGGACCATGCTGGGAGCACATCTGCTCACTCCTACAGGGCTCCTACCTTTCCCTTGCTGATGGACCACAGTCACATGTTGTCCCTGCCCTCCTGAGCCTCACCAGCTTCTCTCTTTATTCTCACATTGAGGATTCACCCAGGCTTCCCTGAAGACTCTGCAAAGACATGGTATGTTCACTATTATCCAGAGGAGCCAGTGAGTGAAATACCATAAAGTCAGCACAAATACACTGCTCCAGCCATAAGCATCTGGTGTAGGGTGCCTGGAAAGGGCTGTACTCATCCCACGTCTCCTGTCTCATTCTGAACACAAATTCAGGCCCATACTCAGTTCTCTTTACTGTGGGATCCTCAGCACAGGCTTGAGCCCAGTTTCTCTCCTCTGTTTTGTGAGGACAGCAGCACTGTGCCTCCCTTGGGGGCTGCAAGGACACCCCAGGAGCACGTAGATGCTGCTGTTATGTCCCCCATGTAACTCCTTGCACTCTCTGAAGGCCTGGGATAAATTTGCAGAGACAAAATACCATTCCAGAAATTAATTGCATCAAGTGCGGTGGAGTTTTGCTTGAACTCCCCTTTCAGATTTATAAGCCTGACAAATATAATTTTTTTCACAGCTTGCTGGCCATCTGCTGATCCTCTATAAATATAGCTGATTTAGTGCTTTGTCTTAAAAAGGAAGAAGACACATTTACACACACGACCCATGAGCGTGATGCCAATGAAAGGTATTAGTAAATGTCATGGTTGACCAGGACCTATGAATCATGTATAAGAGGAATATGGCTAGATGTGTGCATGTGTTTAATTTACTCTGCCAGGAGCTGAGCCTACTTCCAAGATAAACCATGTCACCCATCAATATCACTGGTGATATTGGTTAGGTGTCTCTCCTGGTGGGATTCAGCATCTCTGAGAGTGGTCTCACCTCTGCAGAGATGAGCATTCAAACATGCTGGGTTTGAAAATGGCCCATCAGCTGGAAGCAGCCCTATCACCATGCAGATACCTCCATAACCCTCCGGCTCCTCACCCCAGGCTGCACACAGAGTGTATCATCCCTGGGCAGGATGTGAGCCCCTAGCATAGAGATGTATATTCCTTTTGCACCACTCACAACCAGGAGCTGCAATTTTTGGATATAAACACCTCCACCTCTGCTTCTAGCCATTGGAGCTTTGAATGCATTTGCTCTTGGTTTTTGCAATAAAGGGAGTTCCTGGCATTTTATTTTCCCTCCCTGTCTTATGAATTGAGTTGTTGGCGTCTGGTGAATCCCTGCAGGCAGACACAAGCAGTCAAGGGGCACAGCATTTCCCCAGGGCATGAAGACGTGGCACTTGGCTGGTTTTGTAGCTTGAAGAGCCGTGGCCAGACCCTGCCAGAGCATGGAAGGACAGGATGGGTTTTCCTCTGGGGAGCTGGGACTGTGAACGCAGCCTGATGGCACTGGGCTGAAGCGTTTCGAGGCAGCTCCTCTTCCCAGAACCTGCCTGAGCCAAGTGGGCTGAGTGACAGATTTCTCCTCTGAGGCCAGTAAGGAAAAAAATCTTCTGTTGCTGCAAAGCAGCCTGAGGAGAGCAGCTCCCCAGCTGCTCCTCCAGCCCAGGACCAGGAGCCTCTGCAGCTCTTTCATCCTTCTGTGTGAAGGTCAATGCTGGTGTCCCTGACTGAGGAGGATCCATTGCCCCTGACCTGCCCTCTTCCCTTGCCTGCCCTCTCTGCGTAAGCCCCTAAATTGCGTGAGTGGCCAGGCAGATGTTCATAGCTCCTATGGGGCTCCTCAGCATCCCCAAACCCCACCGGCAGGGCCCCGTGTGCCCCTGGAGAGGGAGATGGGGCCCATTGTGCAGTGACAAGCACTGTAAGATAGTAAACAAATAAATCAAAAATAATTGAAATGACACCATGGGAAATAACTCCCCAGAGCTTGCAAGCAGACAACTTCTTCCCAAAGAAAGTTACTGGGGATGCTGCCTTGGAGATGTCAATGTAATGAAAACAAAAACAAAACCCACCCCAAACCGGGGAGTGTTTTACTTTAACTAACGGGTCCCTTTTAAGTGTAGGATATTGACATTGGACTTGAATGGGGGCACGGTAGGAGCCCAAACTTGCCATACATGTATTTCCAAACCTACCACCTTCTGTAGAAACATCAAGGGAATACATTTGAATGGAAATAAATTCAGCTAACGCCTATTGATGCAAATGGGTAATTTCAAGTGCATTAAAGAATGCGACCAGAAATGCTTCAGCAAACAATCCAGATCATGTTTTAATTAAGGTATTTTCTTTCTTTTTCTTTCTTTTTTCTTTCTTCCTTTTTTCCTCCCCTCCATTTGTGGGCACAATAGCAAAGAATTCTCTCAGTCCCTGAGAAGACAAAATTACACCTAAAAACCAAGGTCGTCTAAAAACATGTGCTTTGATAAACATATAGGGACATGAATTAAATTGTGCCCGTGTGCTTTCACTCTGCAAAGGTGACAGCTGAGCCAATCAGCTAACTAATTAACATACACTGCAAACGAGATTCCTCTTTTCTCAGGACCGGGACAGATGGCCTATGCCACTCAGCCAGCTTCCTGCGCCTAATCCCCTGCTCCTATTTGCTCCAGTGGCTGCAGATATTTGCATTCACTCAACAATAACCCATTGAAACAAATCACTCCCTTTTTTCTTGCCACCTCTAAGAAAGCACTACAGCCCCTGCCAATGTGGAAATGCTGCCACAAAGGAACCAATTATTATTTACAGAAAAATATCAGAAAAAGGAAAAAACAGGATTGCTCCTAACAATAAAACAAAGCCCTTTTAAAAAAAAAAAAAAAAAAAAAGAGGAAAGAAATAAAACATCTCTGAAAAGGGTCTAGTTCTTTCTTGAGGACTGCATTCAGAGTGCCCAGAACAGGTTTTCATAATTTTTTGCCTGCTCCTGTTGCCATTAAATCTGACAGTGTGCTTTGCTTGTGAACATGTTTTGTTCTTTATTTTGGACAATTGTTTTATGCCTTGGCCAACAATACAGAATGAAATTTGTTTTTTAACAGTCCCCTTTCCAATGGCCCACCCGTTGCCAAGAATAAACTGGTTGTAAAGCAAGATTTATTTTCAACAATATCTTTTATCTAAACACATCCCTAGATGCTCCGTGGAAAAATCCAGGGTGTAACTGGGCAGCCTGAGGCCGAGTTTTGTATGTTGGAAGATGCTGGTGCTGCAACATGCCCAGGTGCTTCCCAACAACTGTTGCTGCCCTGAGGGAGCCCAGGGTGGGCTCTCAGGAGCAGTGTGCAAAGGATGTATAGCCCTGAGAGCCGGGTAGCACAACTGCCTTCACTCATGCTGATGGCTTTGGGAACCCCACTCCGATCCATCCCACAGAGCAGCATTGCAGAGATCTTCTCTGATTTTCTCAGAAATCAAGCTGAATTTTTTTTTTTTTTATCCCATGGAAGGAGAGGTTTTAAAAATACTGTTGTGTGCACTGTGATGCTCTGTGGAGTGTTTGCCAAGATGCAGAGGCTTTGCCATGACTGCAAGTGGAGTCCTCATCCCAGCACTGGAAGGAGGCAGCTCCCAGAGCCCTTTGGCAGTTCAGAGCAAGGAGCGGACAGTGATGGGGAGGGAAAAAGTAAAACCAACTGTGCGACTTGGGAGATCAAAGAGAAAATATTTTGGAAAAATCCTCCAAACTTCATTGATACAGTCTAAGGAAAAGATGCGTCCAGAAGGGCTTTTTCAGTCAATTGTTACAGCTTGGGTCCAAACTAAGACTGCAGCAAATGAGTGTAGGACTGGTAGGTCCCAACAACACACCTGTAACGTGTCTCAGTGTTAGTAAAGAAAAACATTACTAGCTGCTTGGATCAGTTATGAAAGGATTACTTTGGGGTTTTTTTGCAAATACATAGAAGATTCAAAATATCTGACATATAAAATCCTTCTCTTTTCGCATCATGTTTGGTATAACTTTAATCAGTTCCATCACATTTATGCTGTACTTCGTTTCAGCTAACTGAGATGATCCCAGCCATTGATCCAAGTGTTGACTGATGTGGCCACATAACTGAGTCTTCTCTCCTCGGTTGTGAGAAATGTCTGGATATGAAAAGGTCTGCTCTTGGGGTGTGGCACAGTTAATTATGTGGCTTCATGTTTGGCTGTTGGTGCCTTGGGTCAGACTTCCTGGAGAAGGAGCCAGCTTTCTGATGTCCACTTGTCCTGGTACAGTGGTTCACATAGTGGGATCTCAATCCAAAATGGGTTAATACCAGAATTAAATTAGTAAGTATTAATCATACTCAAGAAGGAGCACTCAGTGACAAACTGAATAACCCTCTCTCCCACTTGCTGCCCTGGTTCAGTAGAAACACTTGCACTGTTTCTGGTGCATCACAAAACTCAGAATCTACTAAATCTGCAGGAAAACAGTATTTCAGATGCAATTCCAGACTGAGGACTGGAAGGGAAACTCCCTAACAAATAATTTCAGATCCATCAAAAGAATGGAATGCATGACAGTTTCCTTCTAGATTGATAAAATCCTTGCATATGCTTTGTGTGCTGACACTCAAGTACTTTGCTGGTGAAATGCAGATTTGCACAGATGGGCACAGCCTGTGCTTGTGGGCAAGTAAGTCTAGAGACTAGGGCAACCTTGTGCCCTTGAAGATGCATCAGGAGTACATTTGTAACACAAGGCAGAGCTTCTCAGAGATCCAACCCCTGCCCCCTCCACCCTCCCCAGCTACTCTTACTTGTTTTCTCAAGATATATATTTTCTCTCTGTCTGTTGCCAGATTCACATGGAGAGCGCAAAGTAGAATAGGAGAGACTCTTTTCCATATATCTCCAGTTCAACTAGAGTGATGACAAGCAGCCAACTAACATCTGAGCAGCCTGTGATGAAACTTCCTGCTTGGCTTTGTGGTCTTTCTCCTTTCACATTAACAGCCACACTACAAGGTCCTCATTTGACCTGCAGCTTCACAACCTCAGTCCTAAAAGGTTGGATGGCCTAATTAAAACCAGCAAAAAACAAGAATGCAATTTTGCACGCTGCATCTCAGCCTGCAACTTGGTTTGACCTCTCCTAATACCTTCTCCATATTCATCCAGCACAGGAATGGTTACAGGACCATTGCTAGGAAGCCCATTTCAGGGATGGTGGTCTCCCTGCTATTCCCTCTTATCTTTCCACCAGATCCAGCCCCTTCACAGAGGCAGGAATCCATCCCTGTTTTTTTTCCCCTGGAGGAGTCTCCTCCTCTAGGCATTGAAATGAATATGCAAGGTGGAAAGATTGCAGCCTGGTAAAAAGCTGTGCTCTCCTTTGCATCTTAAATTACCACTTAATCTCTCTGTAAAAATAACTTCTTAGAGGAGCACACAAATTCACTGGCTGGTTTGCATGCAATTAAAAGAAACCCAACAACAACAACAACAAAATCCCCTGTATTTTCGAGACAAAGTTATTTTTCATAGCAGAGCCTTAAAAGTCCTTATAAATGTAAGATGCCAGTGGTTTCTCATGCAAACAAAAGATCCCGGGGCTTAGCTCTCTGCTGAGAGCAGAGGAAGCGCCAGGGTAGGAATGAGGGAACATTCAAACTGGGCTCCTCTCTGACAGCTTTATAGCCCAGATACAATGGGCAGAGCCTCTATACTGATGAGTCTAATTTAGGCAGCTCTGGCACCCGCCCCCCATGGCTCAGCTGCACATTCGTGCTGTCTTCTTCAATTCTTCTCTCCATCCCTCCCCAACAAATCGCCGTATCAGTCACAGCGGCCCCACGCACCAGGGCCCCGCACACCTTTGTGACAGTCCCTGCAGAAAAAGCTGCTCTTTAGCAAAACAAAGGAGTCTCATAATCTACTTATTGTGCCTCATTAGGATTGCGGGCGCCCTCTTCTAATGGGAAAGTTATAGGATCAAGCAGGCAGTGCACTTCAAGGTTACCATTCTGGGTAATAAAGACATTTTTTCCCCCCGTTCATGTCCAAGCATGACAAGACACAGCGGCTCGCTCCCAAGGAGCTGCTTGACAACTTCATTGTTCTACCTTCCCCACCAGAAAGTTTTTGCGCCGTTTCTTGGGGTGGGCATCACAAAACCGAGCGTGGCTTTTCCAGGGAGAGGGGTGCTTTGATTTGGATTTTGTTCTGCTCCCAGCTGCAGAAGCCAGCCCGCCTGGGTAGGATCTCTGCACATTTTCAAAGGAGGGTCCTGGGCAGATGTTATCAGGGATCGTTTATATGAATCCGAACCTTGCTTAATTCAGAAAATATGTCGTTTTCTGCAGCAGCTGTGAACCACACAATGTTATCGTGCTCCTGATATGCGGGCACTTAGATAACATGACAGTTCCTAGGTGATAGGGTCGTATCAACCTTTGATGCTGAAACACATGCAAATTCCCTTTAGAGTTGGAAATGCAGTGCTTCTGGGGCTGTTTAAAGAAGACATTGTTCAGATAGGGCTTCTCACTGAAGCTGCAGTTTCTTATTTCCAAAGGAGAGGAGCCAGCTCTGTTGGGTATTACAGAAGTTCCTTAGAAACATTTGAGTGATAGCTTAAAAATAACCCTTATAGCTCAGTTTAAATGGATTTATGGAACATAAACAAAACAAAAACTTGGCTTGTTTAGGAAACTGTAGAGTCAAAGATCTGATGTGTTCAGTAAATACAGCAGCCAGAGTCGTGCTGCAGAAAACATTTGCGAAACACTGAGAAGTTGACTTTTACTTCATATGCAATTTAACTCTAATGGACCATATTGTGTCATCGGTTTTGAAGTGAGAGTCCTTGATGAAGTCTTCAGGGAAAGGGTTTAAAAAAACAGTGACACGGTAAGGGGGCATGGATTTCAAAGCCCTTCAGCAATCTAAAAAGGCCCCAGTCCTGAGCACTTTATTTAGGCAAAACACAGACGTTTTCAGCATCAGAACTCAGACTAATCACGCAGATTTTTTCAACCAACTTTTAAAGGCAGATATCCCTCATAGGAACCACATCTATTATTTAATGATTCATAACATCTCTGCATTTCAATTTAGTGTCAGTGTTGAGGACTATCACACCCCGGGGGAAACTGGGGAGGGAATTTCAGGAGGTGCAAGGTCATTCCCTGTTTTGCCTGAGATAAACCTCCCCCTTCCAGACTGCCGTAGTCTTTCTCTGATAGCCCAGTGCTTACAGAAAATCACTGTGGCCTCTTTAGGACAATTAATGGCCAGCATTTCTTCTACTCAAAGACAAATTCAAGTTTATAACCTCATTTGAAGCACAGCTATGCCTATTGTGGTAAAATAAAGTATTAGACCATGATACTACTGATATTGACAGTGTGGTATTATTGGTGAGGATTTCACATTTCATACCTCTCCAAAGCACCCCTTGCACACAGGATCATTTGAATTAGGCCTGATAGGGTTTTGACGAGGCATTGCAATACCAAAAGGCTTTGCTGTGGATGACAAAGAGCCCAGGTCTCTGAGTTCTGCCAGCCCTGCTCCCAGGTGACACATAATCCTGCTCTTCTAATCCCATGCAAATGTTTGCTCTCTAGTAGGTCTAATTTCAAATGCAGGCAGTACTTATATGCGTGAAGCGCATCAAGCCTTAGAGCAGATATAGCCTTCCTAGGAGTGCAAGGAGGAATGAAGTGCGGTCACTTTTTTTTTGGAAGCATTTGCTGAAAGAGCCCAGCTGAGAGAGCAATAGCTGGTGAGGAACTGCCAGGGAGCGCAACCTGGGAGGATGCTGCCCTTTCAGACAAAGCAGATGTATATTGCAGGGCTCTAGGTAATGGCAAGTCTTGGAAAGTTGTAGCTAATGTTTCACCCAGTAGCTTGCAAGGACATCAAATTTCTTGGAAATAAAGAATTTCTCATGGATGTCTCATAAACAAATTCTTCTGGCCACATTCACTGAGCAGTCCCTTTCTAGGAAAGCAAACAGACAATGAAACCGAACCAATAATGAAGCCAGGCTACCCTGGCACTGAGAGAGTAATGCATGGGCTGAACCTGGAGTTATGCCATTTTCCTTAATCTGTTTGTAGGGAGGTAACAAATATCCAGTTTCTCTGGTGTATCAGCAGCTTTGAGGCCTCTTTGTAAGCAAAGCTAAAGTCAAGTGCATCTGTAATGCCTGTTATTGTGGCAGACACCACAGAGAGAGCATTAGGAGCTCCCTCCTCACCCAGGGAACACAAACCAGGGTGTGTTTATAGCCCAATAATTGCTTGTTTGTGTAAAGTAATGATGTCCCTGTTTGGCTTTTAGGCCAATTAGTAGAATAAAGGTGGTAAAAACACCAACATAATTAGTCTAATGACTATAAAACACTGACACTAAGTGTAAAATCTCTAGCCTTTTTGACTCCCCGGTTTTATAGTGCAATATAAGGAGGGCAGTAACATTTGGATGTGGAGGAGTTCCTCTGCTTTTGTAGCTGACTTTGAATGCCCCTGCACGATCAGATCAGACGTGTTGGAATCGCCTGGGGTGGCTGACTGCGGTCTCATATTAAAAGAAAGTTGTCTCTGCTAATTATTCCTTGCATTGCTTCTTCCCTTTGCTGATTAAGAGTGGCAGAGAGATTTGATTATCTTTTTTTACCTACTAGTTAAAAAAAGAGAACCAAACCCCAACCTGCCCGAGATCTCCAGGCTGAAGAAGATACTGTTCCTTGCGCCTAGGGTTTCACTACTTTATCAATACGTTACCAGCTGAGATTGCTGGAGACTTACTAAGAGCAGTCAGAGGCACCAAAATCAGTCTTTTAACATCAGCCACAATGCCAGGGCTGTGCTTGGTAGGTGAACAGAAAGGGAGTTATCTGGATGTGCAGCTCCTTCTGAAAACATGAACAGCTTCACTGTGGTACTGCTGCTCCCTTCCCAGTGCAGTTAAAAAGGGACCGTCAAGATTGGGAAGGCCAAGATTCAACCTAGGATAATTATTCACCCAGAGACTCTCTTCAAAAAAGCAATGCAATTTATTTTGAGGGCTTCTCCTGCTGACATGAAAGCCCCTTCGGTTAACTGATGGTTGTTCTTTCAGTGCAGGAGCCAAGCCTGTGCTGGGAGGACTGTGCTACACCATCAGTGTGCATCACGCTTACGGCAGCAGAACTGCTGTTGCTAAATCCATCCTTCTCCATGGAGCTGATTTCTGCTGGTAAAATCCACTTCTCAGTTCGCAAGAAGAGCACAACCAGGAGACCTTGCAGCATTGCCTGAGGGCACTGTGTGCTCAGAGCAATGAGGCTGTCCCATGTATCTGTCACAAGAATTTGGTCCAGTGGCTGAGACTGGACAGACTGCATCACAGTGCATATTTCACAGCATAAAGTGGTATTTTCTGACGTGTTATTGAGGGTGCTGGCTGATCACAGTCTGGGACAATCTGCAGTTATTTCAGATTTTCCTCACAAGCAGGGGGAATGACGGGGCATTGAAACCCCAGCCTCTCTATCAGTGTCCCCAAATTTGCCACTAATATCCTGGACATACTGACTTTTATGATCCCTGCTTTTGCCTCACTTCCACACCACAACACCTGCCCTGTGATTCTTGGCACAGCCTTCTGAAAAAGGAAGCTCTTGCGTATGTTTAAGGCCATGGGGGAAAAGTAGTTGTCCATTTCAGCCCTATGTGAGTAAAGCAATGGGTCCTCTCAACCTGGTTTTTAAGTCTGCCCACGGAGGACTCTAAGGGCATGGGAACATCTGCAAACAGCCCAAAGCTAACCTTAATTCCCAGATATTGGTTACTGCATCTGCTGCTGGTTCTGCCATTCAACAAACCTGCCAGCAAGTTTCAGTTTCCTCCTGACCCATCAGGGTAGGTGGACTCTGGCTGCATTGGCACAGGAGCAGACTCACAAGTACTCATGATGTCCCTTCCCTTCAGCTCACAGGAGTTGGATCTGTACTGCAGGGACAGGGAGCTGAGGGCAAGAGTGTCCTAAACTGCTCAGGTGAGATGGGCAGGAGAGTACTCCATCCTGCCCCCATTCTGAGAGTCCTTAGAAACTGCACAGATAGATCAACAGGGACCTGTCATGTAGCAAATGATGTAGTGATGCTTAAAAGCTGGGTGTATTGTTTTTGGTTTTATTTGCATTGGTTTTGGTTTTGTTTTTTTTTCCTTTAAGGGCACAGCTAGTAAAAAAGAATTAGGGGTGGTAGCACTTTGACCTTAAGTTTGAACTTCTTCCCAATGCTTGGGACTCCAGGTAGTGCTCTATAATTCCCTGAATTCAGACTAGTTTTGCTGGTGTTTTTTAGCATTTTTTAAAAAATTATTTCAACAGATGTAAAAAACATAGCTTGCTGAATTGAAGATGACATTAGAGAAGCTATCTCCTGCCCAGGAAGCTCAGCTTTGTGGTTTTAAAGCATTTATCTTTAAGCAAGAGGTCCCTCTTTCTTCCAGCCTCTGCTGAAGCTCAGCCTTCATGCTCTGGACTGCTCTTTTTCCATGGGTTATCTGAAAAAAGGTTCTGCCTGCCTTCATTCTTCTCAGATCAAAGGGAACATTATCAGTTTACAAAGCATCCCCCTGATTCTTCCTGTCTCCCCAGCACTTCTATCTCACTAACGTTTTCTCCAGGGCAAGGGATTGGGACCCATGCTGCTGAGCAGCACTGCATTCCCTAGGACAAGGGTGGCTGCTGAGGTCCTCTACACTGTGAATAAGAAAATCGTGCCTAAGCTTCCTATTCCCAGAAAAAGTTGTTTAGTCTGATGATTTGGGCCACCAAACATTTCTGGTGGAACACCACTGACTGCAGGGAGTTCCCAAAGGGATCAATTTGACCCCCTGTCCTTGATTTGCACTGTGAGAAAGAAAGGAATAAAAGGCATAAAAATGTAAGTTAAAGAATGAGTGTCACCCTTTGCTTTGAATTTCCTGCCTTTTGTCAGGCTAAGTGCTCAATGCTATTTAAATGCAAGTTTTCTATGGGAGAATCCTCCCCCAGCCAGGCTTTCATGGAAAGTTTTGCAGTGCCCATTGCTTTCATGGCTGCAGGTTTGGGGACAGCTCATCCAAAATCTCCTGCCATCAGAGAGTTCACTCCATCCCCAGTTGGATGATGCTTCCTTCAGTATTTAAGCAAAGAGAGGAGAAGCCCTTCTGCCTCTACCACTGTCTGATTTTGTCCTACAGTGGTGCCACCCAACCACCTTCTACCTCAGTTTACCTGTCAACTCAATGGTTAAGCAGTGTTCGTATTGTGGGGACATTATAAATCTGTAACATTTTCCAGTGCCCGAGCACGCCTCGTGGGTTGCACTGAGGTTGGAACTTCTTCAGAAAGACTCTTTTGCTAATGGTACATCTTTTCTTCTTGCCAAGATGGCCAGATGGCTCTTAGTTAAAAAAATAAAATTCATACTTTTTTTTTTTCTAGACTCTCATTACAGTATGTTGCTGATAAAGCACTTGCTTCTTAAGTATTTTCTCCCTTCTATCCATCCTACCCCTGTCTTGCCCCTAAACAGATTCTCAATTAACCATGGGAACAGATTCTCAATTAGGAATGGGCAAACCTCGAAAGCTCATTTTCACATATTTATATGGTTGGTCAATGTTTCTCTGTCTCAGACGGTATTTCTGATTGGTTTTCAATTAAATAAAAGCATCTGCTCACTGGAAAAATGCTTCAGCATAACTGAAGCTACAAATCAGTCTCGTTCTTTGGTGAATTATGTGTTATGTCTTTTTTCTTTCGGTGGTAAAAATACCAAATTTCTGGCCTTAATTTTTCCAGAGATTATTGAGTCCTGAAATTTCCTGCTGATTTAGTAAGGTATGAGAAAAGAAGCCTCTCTAAAAGCCAGACAAGTGAAACTAAGTGAGGATGCAGTTACTCAAGTGTAGACACGCCTGCTTCTGAATCCTGTGTTGATCAGCTGTGCCATGGTGTTACACTCAGTAAGTACACATGTTCTCCTTCAGCTTTTATGCTTTAGTGGAAAAGCAGAATAACTCCATCAGGTCAATGGAGCTGTACCCAGAGAGGCCACACAATCCTATGGTTGAAACGCTTTCCTGAGCAAATCACTATGAATCGTGCCATGACTTGGAAATATAATGGAAGTATCAGATGTGCTGAAGACTAAATTATCCCAGAAATACCAGCAAATGGCCTCCATATCAGTTACTCGTTCTTCCTAGTTGTGGCACTGAACACAGCCCAAGAGGAACAGAGTAGGATTAATTAATCTTCAGCATTGCTGAGCTCATGCAAACCCCAGGACAACCTTGGTTTCTCTGGAAGCTCAGGCAAAAAAAATTTCATTTGTCTGCCCAGGTGAGGCCATCCTTCCTGTCGTATTTTCATATTTGAAAACACAGCCCTGGCCTAAATCTGTGTTTCAGTGCTTCAGGCAGCAAAAGTCAAGTCACCCCTGGAGCACCACGAAGGTGGGACAGCCTGTCCCCTGCTGCAGGGATCTGCGGCTGGGTTTAAGCACCGGATTAGCCACAGAATAGCTAAGCTCCTATAAGGCTTGGGAAAACATGCTGCCCTCCGTGCTTAGTGGGTTTGCCAGGTTCTCCTGTCACTTAGAATGAATGGGGAGAGAAATCATTATTTAATTATCTGGGAAGCCCTTTAAAAGACTAATCAGCAAGGAATTTCACTCCAGTAGTAACAGCTGGCTCTCACACTATGAGTCACAAAGAGAGATATTAAAAGGCTGTGTTTTCCTCAGTTAGAGAACTTATTAGCTGTGCTCTCCTCTTTTATAAAAATGCTGCATTTTTTTTGAACAATGATCCCTAGCCCTTGAGAATCATGACAGTATGCTGAAGGGGATGGGGCGCTGCCTTACTGTAAGTTGGGATTTACCTAGTCCGGGACTTTATGCTTCAAACCCTTGTTTTGATCTTTTTAGGTTCATGTGAGGCTCTTCCCTGCAGCTGGGTGGCAAAGGGGTCTGAAATGAGACATGTCAAATGGACGAAGCACCAGGAAGGAATGGCACAGCAATTCGTGGCAAGACAGCCAGTGATTCACTTCCCCACCACCCTTGCAGCTGAAGAAAGGCGCATCTGAGCTGGCTTCCCTTTGGACGGGCAGCCTTGGTGCTGCAGGAATGGCAGAGCGGAGCTGAGCTTGAAGCATTGGGTTGGGCAGGATGAGCTGAAACAGATCTTTCCAAAAGAAATGGTCAAGGATAGAAAGGGAAGATGTGTCCTCTCCAGAAAAATAGTTATTAGTGGATGGTGCTGCTCTGGGCTGGGAATTGTCACTGAGTTGGGAAGACCTGCTGTAAAATCCCACCTGAGAGCCTCACTGCACCGGTTCCCCTCCTGCCAGTGCCTGACAGTGGATTCAAGAATGATAAAGGCCACAGAGCACTTATTACACTTCAGTGCAAGAAAACAGCTTGAAGTTCAAGTGGCGGTTAAGTGAAATTAAATGAGGGAAGCGATGTCTCAGCCAGTCTGATCCCAGGCTACCTGTCGCCATGCCTGGCTTTACACTGCTTAGGCATCACTTTTGCTCTCTTCTGCAATCTGCAGCTATGTAATGAGCACTTCAAAACTCAGCAGACCCCAGCAGCCCCTCCAGATGTATTAACCATACCCCTGGAGTTATCAGAGCTCTGCAGAGGGAATAGCCACCTTCCTCCTCTGGGCTTGTTGTCTCTCTGACGGCTTAAATACATCGTTCCCCAAACATAACTGGTTTCACAGTGCAATCTAATTGCTGTGGGAGCATGGGGATGGGGAGCAGATCCCTCCAGCAAACAAGGGCATGAACAACTGGAGAGATGCTGGTTGCGGGGGAGAGCAGCTGGGCAGGGGCCAGGCGTCTGCTCAGCACTAGTGGGGACAAGAGATGGTGGGATGCACCTCTGTGGGCAGGAAGGAGGGGAGGAAGGATAGCAGGAGAATGATATTACAGCTTACTGAAAATCCCATGTGCATAGTGATTTGCTGCTTTCAATTTTTCTTAAGAAATCTTTTTATCTGTATGTGTATACAAATTGAAGTCTCCCAAAAAAGCCTTCCCCCCAACCCACGATCAAACATTTAACTGCAAAACGTATTTACAGGGTCAAATTAAATTCCTAGTATCTGAGCCAGTGTGTCAGCACAGCAGCGAAGGCATCTCTGTTCAGTCGGTGCTGGGCTCTCTGCCGCAGGGGAGAAGATGCAATAATATTTACCTTGCACAGACAAAAACGGTACAAACACAACCGTCTTCTCCTCTTCTGGGGCCCTTGCTGAAGACAGACGGCTCAGCAGTCTGGCAGTAATGGATAAATCTCAAAGGGCAATATTTCAGCTTATATAAGGGGATGGGGCGTCCTGCCAAGAGAGCTTCAACAATTTACATCAGGGAGGATTTGGCTGGAGATAAATCAGGTAGTTATTCCACCAGAGGATCTGCGGTACCAGCATCTCTCACCTGTCTGCCCAGCATCAGAGCCAAGCCCATCCTCCCTCGGGCAGCTCCAGGTATGAGTTGCATGTCTGGGGTGCCTTAGGAGAGGTAGGCACTGACGATGATGAGAGGCAAAGGCAAACTTAGATGAGCGTAAACACTGGGAAAATAGGTGTTCGACTGGAGTGCTTTCCCTTACCAAGGAGAAGGAAGGTCTCCTGCCAGGGGGGTGAACTGCCCCAAGGAGTGTTCAGCTCCCTGCTTTGCCTCTGTCTTTTTGTGCCATCAGTCTTGGTCTGCTGCCACCCAGCATACCGTTAGGTATCCTGGGCTGTAGGTCCAGAAGTGAGCAGGATTTCCTGTGTTCATTGTCTCTACTCAAGAGGTAGGATAGAAAGGACAGCGAGCAGTGAGCCATGGTTCCAGCTGCCCTTGCTGACATCCTCACACAGCTGCCACGGGGGAACATATGCCACTGTTTTGGGGCTGGCGCGGGCTTGCTCTCCACTCCTGCTCCGGGACAAAGCTGGGAGAACTGGTGAGTCAGAGCTGTCTGCACCAGAGCTTGTCCTGGGGCTGCTCTGATGGAGCTGCTCCAACGCAGCCCTCCCTTACAGCCCTGCCTCCAGCTACAGCCGAGCTCCACTGGTTTGGTAGCAGACACAAATTTCCAGCTCCTGGTTCTTTGCTTCTGTTCAGGAGGGGTATTTGCTCCTGAGTTTTCGTTCATACATCCACTGCTTGTTGTAATGTGCAAGCTAGTAGAATGCAAGCCACAGCACTGGTGCAAACATAACCTGTGCTTCCCCCTCTCCCCTTCCACTAACCAGACCCCAGCGCTTTATCTGGGACTGCTGGGTGGGGATGAAGGACCACCAAGCTGAGGGCAGGGCAGGCTCCATCTGATGCTCCTGGGGAGGTCTTCGGCAGCCAGAGATGGAGCTTCCTTTGCCTTGCATGCCTATTAACTTTGTTGCATAAGTAAAAACCAATTTGGTCCTGATAATTTATATTTTGTTTTGATACTCCATGTGTTCACAGCATATGGAGGACATACACACATGGGGAGTTCACCCACCTTCCAGGTAACACCAGTAAACCTTTAATATGTGCAGAGGGAAAGAGCTCTCCCGTAAATTGCTTTTGGTATGTGTATTATGGAAGGACATAGTGGTACCTGCTTAGGAGAGAGCCCTGCTGGAGATCCCATCCCCAGGTCTTGCAAGCTGTTTTAAATAACAAGGAGGAAAAGGTATTTCAAGCTTTGTAGACTGCAGCTTGATGCATGGAGGATTAAGAGCTCAGTCTGACTGCCTTGGTCTGGTTATCTCATCTCACTGGGCGACATTGGGAGTATCTCAAATACCTGAAGGGGACCAACATATCAAACAGAGGGTTTGGGCCATCTGTGTCCTTCTGGTGGCTGGAGGGACACTGAAGGCCATGTCTAATGACACTAGGTGCCCATGTACAAGTAAATGCATTGAGCCATGGTAGAAGCTCTTAAATCAAGTCACTGTCAGAGGGAAAGACTGAGCCAAGATCTCCTGCAACAAAGGCTTGTGCCTGTTTCAGTAAAGAGCACTCAAACTACTGGATACTATACAATATCAAAGGGTTTCTGGCCTAGGCTGCTATGAAAACTCCTTAACAGATAAGAAAATATATCTTTATATTTGCCATTTGATTGTGAAAGGAGACATTTTAATCAGCATTTGTCAGCCTGTCTGATATATAAGTAGTATTTTATTCTGTTACACTGCTCTTATCAGTGTCCTACAGTCTGTTCATTCACAAACAACAGTGATTATCTTTTCTATGGGGAAACTGTGGCTTTTTTCTTAATTGGGCAAAATTCCTACTGAAGTTAAGTTCTGTCAAAATCAATTGGTGAGTGTCCTGGAGGAAAAAAAGAAGAGGGAAGACATAGAAGTTTGTCAGAACCTAAATTCACAAACATGAGAAGAGGGTAGCCCATGCAACGGGCCCAGTAGACAGCCACCCTGTAGGAGCTTCCCTGGGGGGTGGTGGCTCTGAGAATGTGAGCCCATTTAGGAGACCCTGGTGCAGCTTCAGACTGAAGGGACAACTGCAGCAAAGAGGTTGAAGATGACAGTACTTGTGAGATACAGAGGGAAGAAACAGCCCTGGAGAGCTGCTTCCAGCAAACCTTTCTCTCTCTCCATCTGGTTTTAACCTGCACAGTAAGCCCATGCATCTCCCTGTCCTGTCCCAGCACCTTTGCCAATCTGTTCTCTGTCACTGGCACCTACAAATCCTGTATCCACCAGGAGAAATGGATGAGAAGTCCTGCTGGGATCTGCAGAGGGCCAGCTGATGCTTTTTCCACTCTAAGTAAATAGACGTTTTGATGCAGGAAGGCATTTTGGGGATAAGGTGACCTCAAAGAGGTTTTGGTCAGTAATTAGCTGGACACAACTGTGCCTCCTGGAGAGGTGAGGTGCTCTAGACTATGTCCTCACTGGCTGCATCCTAAAATAGTTCTGCCAAAAGGGATCCAGCCAGAATCATGTGAGTATTTTGTCTGCCTTGGGTCCTGCACCATGGAGAGAATGTTTGTACAATTAAGTTGCTGCACATCCTTCAACCCAGATATGCAAAGTCTGCAACACTTCAAGTTAAAACCAGGTAAGCTCCAAGCAGCATTGTGGTTTGCAGTTCTCTATAATAAATAGAGATTTATGATGCTCAGCTATATTGGTGCTGTCTATAAATTCCACTTTGCTTTTCTTTCTGATATTTGCAGTGTGGCCAAAGCTGTTCCTGGGCTGCTGATGCTGGGAATGAATCTGGTTTGTGTTACCAAGTGTTGGAAGCAACGGGCATTTGCAGTTCAGTGCTTCAGCACAGAGATATAAACCTCCCCAGCTTGAGGGATTTCCAAATTCCAAGCATGTGCCTGGTGGCCCCCCATTTCTGCAAAAACAAAGCCGGACAGCAAAGGCACCTGTTTAGGAGTGTTCAAAGCATAGTGCAAAGTCTAAGTCTGTGGCTTGATGCGATTTCTACTCCTTCTGCAACAGCTCAGTTAAAAGGCATTTTTGCAGAGGAAAATGTGACACTTAAAAGGTAACATATTCTTTTCACCTTCCAGTTTCCAATTCAGTTTGTAACTTAGCCCCAAGAAGTGATCAGGGGCAGCTTTCCTTTCAGCCTAAAATCTCTTTTTCATGCACTGGATGTCAGCGCTCCCGAAAAGATTAAATAAGGCAGAGGTAATGTAGATTTAAAGGATTTTCCAGATGAAGTGCCAGAGCACTTTGAACTGAAGAAGAAAGGGGTTGCTGTGCAGGGACTGGTTGGTATGGGGGGAAGGCGCTGTGGAGCATTGCCCTCCACAGTCGGTGCGAGTAAACGTGCCATGTCTGTGGAGTCATGGGGTCTGGAGGAACACCATTAACTCTGCACTGTGGGGCTCAGTGAGATGCTTGCAGTGTGCTGGCAAAAACATGTGTAACAGGGCTGTGTGCCTAGTAATAGCCCCAGGGCATAGTCCTTCATAAGAGGTACAAAGCCTGCTGTTCAGGATCAGGGAGCTGAAGTAACCTTGCCTAGCTGCTGTGGTGCTACCACATTGAGTATTGTGGGTGTGCAACCATGAGCAATGCTGGTGAGGCAGATGGGACTTCCATCCCACTTAGCCTTTGCCCAGAGTTCCAGCTCTGCATCAGGAGCAAAACTCCTCCAAGGGGATACTAGCATGGGAGGAAGAGCTTCGAGACCAACACAAGCGCTCCCTGTATCCGTTCAAGTGGCTGTCTCAACTAGGGAAGGGGCATCAGACATCACTGTAGTCAAATGTTGCTGCTGCCACCAGAAAAAGAGGCATCAGGGGCAACTTCTTCTGCTTGTCCTAGAAAGAGACACCACCTTGCTTCAGCACTGATGATGTCAGGGTAAGAAGATGAGCTGCCACAAACAATAAATTACTCCTGTTATCTGCAGGTGGATCAGGTCTCTGACAGTGTGATGTAAGCCATGCAGGAGGAAAGTTCAAGGGAGATTTGTGGAAGCACTCACTCTGTAATACTCTCAGAAGGTGCCGAGTTACCTTCTGGCAATGGGCAGTGGGTGGAGGGAGAGGTAGGGAGAGAAACAAGATTTAATAAAAATAATAATAATATTTAAAAAAATCCCCTTTGCATTTCAGTAGCAGCTTTTCCAACATTCCCAGACCAAATTAACTCATGAAAAATTCCTGGCAGGTTGGTGTGAATTCCATAGATAGGTGAAAAGAGATTTGGAGGTAGAGTGAATCAACAGCTTCGAGACATGCAAAATGGCATTGGAGTGGGCAGAAAAAGAAGGCAGGACTCCAGCTCCATTTCTCCTCTGTGGCTGTGTTTTCCTTGTGCAATCTGACCTTCAGGAATACCATGTGCTCTGCAAGTTTTATATCTCCGCTTGGGGCATCTTTATTTAAAGAGCTGCAAAGCAGCATGGAGAGGTGTCAGGAGGCTGAAGAAATTCAGGTATCTAATGCCACTGAGCAGATACTTATCTCTGCCTGTTCAGGCTTGCTCACCCTTTGGGATACATGGGTGTGTATATGTGGGACAGTATGGGATTATTTGGGAGCAGAAGGCAACAGCAGACATACAAGTCTTGACAGCAACTCAAGGGCTGATTTTGGGATGCGCTGTACCTGCAGTTGGCTTGCTTCTTTCAAAGCACTTTGTCACCCCCCTGGGCAAACTTTCAGGGGCTACTGACCTGATGAACTGTAGTGAAAACCATTTATTTTGAAATCTGACCATGGTTTGAATAGTGAGCTCTTGGGAAGTGTGAAACGATGCACAGCCAGATCAAATACAAAGCCATTGGGTGTATGACAACAGATGTCCACATCATGCTTCTGTAGATGTGTACAACACGGCTGTTGAGATAACTTGGATTCTTCTCATCAATTTTGGGTGTCCTTTTTTTTTTTTTTTCCTTTTATTAAGGGACCATCCTGTGATGTTTACTTCTTAGTGTCACTCTCTATTCAATATTTCTGGGTAGCCAGGTGTAAGCTTTTGCATTGTGTTTGTACGGCTCCTAGTACATTGGTCCCAGTACTTAGTGGTGTAAACAGGATGGAGGTAGAACTGACAGTAAGCACATTGATATTAAGCTCAGTCCTCCTCCACCACACATCTTCACCTCCATGGGAAAGCGCTCCCTATAAAAAACTGCTCCCTATAACAAACTTCAAACTCACAGTCAGAGACTCAAAGCTGCACTGTAAGATGCAGGAGAGCTCAAGGGTCTCTTTGGTCATGACATAGGAAATAAATCATTAAGTAGACCCTTACAAAAGGTAAGAGCCCCACAGCTCCTGCCAGTCTAAGCCAGGGGAGTCCTATTCCTTGTCCCAAATCTGGTGCTAAGTGTAGCCCCAAGTGTGTGTTCCAAGGCAATCATAATCGTCCTGGTATTTTAACACCTGTCATCCTGTTTAACAGCTCCAGAAGGACCAGTCTCTTTGTCCTTCCCTGCTCTTCCTTTCTAGCTCTTGTTAGTCTCAGGTGCCTCTGAGAAAGGTGAGGAAACCCCAGCAAAAAAAAGAGAAAGAAAATCTCTTTTCAGGTTCTGCAGGCAGCCATGAACAGCCTTGGGTGATGATCAGTCCTATGTGGACAGGGACATGACTTGTCCTGGTCACCCAACAGTCTTCTTGGACACACCAACAAATGGGACACTCACAGATTTTTCATCATTTTGAGGCAGCAAGGGCTTGATTTTTACAGTGCTGAGCATTAGCACCCACTGAAACCTAAGCCTGAAGTCCTCCAGGAATCACTGCTCCTTCCCAAGTGCAAGGTGGGTAGCCTCAGGCAGGCAATACGGAAGAAAAAGGCAGGGTGCTTTTCAGCTGTAGCCTTAAAAATTGGAGCGCAGGTTGGATTTTACCACTCGTGTGGGGCACTGCACGTGTCCTTGAGTACTCAGGACCAGATGGTTGCATCCTGCTCTCGCTGTGTCCCCTCCCTGGACCCTTCATAAACACAGATGTTCCTTCTCCTCTGACAAAAATCATTCATGAAAAATTCAATGGGACATTTCTTCCCCTTCTTTCTCCCTTTCGTTTTTGTTGTATTCTTGACAAGCTTGAACTCCATAGGGGGGGGAAAGAAAAGAGCAGCCCAGCCCCTGGTTCTCCTGCATCCTGCAGCAGCCCCCATTTTACATGGTACAAAGGTCATTTAGCATAGCATGAAGCCCTCAGTAAGTTGCACAAGGCAATTTCATCTGATCCGTGATGGAATTCCACTCAGCCAAAGTCCTTATTATTATGCATTTTTTACACATTAGGATTTTCCTTTTGTTGGCAGCCAGATCTCTTCATGAGGTGTTAAAAAGTGCAGAGGGGCTCTCTGCTCCACTTCGGGTAGCTAATCCTGCCTTTAAGGCTGGGATAACTGTTTCATTACAGGATGGGCTCAGCTTTAGAGCCGCTGACATTACTGACAAAGATCTCAGAAACCAGCACAAAACCTGTGGTGGAAAAAACCCCATCTCTTCTTCTTGCAGGACGGCCATGAGACCGATTGTAATTTCTTCTCCTTCTCCTTTTTTTTTTTTTAAAGTTCTAGTCCCTAATTTTCTAAATGCTTTCCAAGCTGGCAAAAGTGTGATGACTCATTTGCACCTGTGAAAAGCAATCCTCCCAATTTGATGGATGATATGGCAAACCTTAAATAATAAAGGTTAACTGGTAGAGTTAAATAAATAGATTCTCTCCCAGCATTGAATGGAGCGATGTCACAGGCCCAGCAAGCATCTGCTTCATGCCAATCATGGCCACATGTCTCCTGGGTAGCCAGAACAGCCACTTTATTAAGTATTGTGGTCCTTCAAGTACTAATTAGATTATACCTGAATCTAAAAAAATATGTAGCCTTTGTTCATAGCCCTTATAAAATAATATCAGGGTCTATTATAATGCCTCCGGCTGGAAAAATAGTCAAAGCCAGTTCTTCAGTCAGTGGGATATTTCAGTGATTTTAAACCAGTTTGACTTTATCAGAAAAGATGAATTCAAACAGGAACAGGTGCAGAGAAAAGCAGCTAGGATGGAGCATAATCAGGGCCTGGAAAGCCTGTTTTATGAGAGAGGACTAAAAGAGATTGGCTTGTTAAGCCTAGGAAAATGAAGGGAACATGATTGCCGTCTATAAATACATCAGGGAAGTAAATACGAAGGAGGGAAAAGAGCTATTAAAGCAAAAGGCAGGGCTGGCACAAGAACAAATGGGTCTAAACTGGTCACTAATAAACACAGTCAGGAAATTAGAAGATGTTTTCCAGCCACCTGAGCAGCATGGCTCTGAAACAGGCTTTCAGCAGCAGCGAAGGGAGTGAGGGCTGGGCTTTAGCTCCTACGGTGCTTGGGCAGTTTCTGGCTGGGATAGCATGTCCTGAGAGCTGGGTACTGAATTCAGATCCCGGGAGATCTCTTCTAGTTCCACCTTCATCCATCAATGCAAATATTTTATAACAAGTGAGGGGGGAAGGAAAAAAGATGGCAAATTGTAACAATGCTGGCAGTTTGTTGGGAAAAAGCTGCTTCTGGGGAAAATAATTTCTCAAGGAATAGAAATAAGCAGTGAGAAAATGTCAACCAGCAAGATAAGAACAGATAATGAAATGTGAAGTAACAGTGAAATGATTTTTCTGGTTAATATAGGAAGCAGATAGCAGAACTGGGAATGGCCCTAAGCCTTACTTCTTGATGACAATATGAGTTTTCTTGCCTGAAATGTAGTGAAAACCAGAAAAGCTATATAGGGGAAGATCCTGTAAGTGTGGAAAGGGATAACCTCAGTTGCTAACAATGAGCAGACAACTTTTGGTAAGTTATAAAAGGATAAACTGAATTTATCTCTCTCTTCCTCCTACCTTCCCCGTGACCAAAACTTAAAATAAAGGCAAAGACTTCCCTTTGTCACACTACCTAAGGAACACGGGGTAAATTAGCACAGCTATTTAATTCCCTTCCTGAAAGTGCCTTTTTTTTCTTTTGATTTAGACAAACTGAAAAGTTTAAGTGAATTCAGCAGTCTGGCACAGTGCTGAAGCTGGTCTGCTGCATATGAAAACCTTAAACAGGCTTTGGCTCAACAGAAACACACTGGTTTTGTTTTGTGAGTAAACTTCAAGTGTTACTTGGAGTCATCCTCTCACAAACGCAGGCGCAGAGCAAAGTGTTTTGGTCAAGCTTATTCTGTTCCTGCCTGAGCAAAAGGCTTTTGGTCAATGGGTTTTTAAGTGATCTGATGTTTGGTCATCATCTTGTGGATGATGAGAGGAGTAAAAAAAAAGGGTCTCTTGTTCTGGTTTTATTTACAGACCAAGAAAACCTCTTGTACTCCTTGCAGACATGGTGATAAAGTGGGAAATAACTGGGAGAACATCTTGGTCCCATTCTCAGCAGCTCTTCTACTGAGTCACTGGTAGCTCTGTAAGAGTATTACATTTCCCTCAAGACATTGTTCCCATCCTGTTTTTCTGGTTTCTCAGGTACCTGTCCAACTCTTTTTTACAATTCAGAACATACTGGTCCCCCTTCAGTAATAATAAAGAAAGGTAGTGCAAATAGTTACCAAACGACCAGAGGGACTAAGCAAAGTGTGACGCCTCTAAATAGACAAGTAACCCCTGGTACTGCAACTACAGCCTATCAACGCAAGCATACATCAATATCAGTCAATACTACACCATAAGCTGATGCCATATGTACTTCAGCCACCCAAAAGCAGTGTCCCAGGTACCCACCCTGGTTACATGATGCACTCTGCTTGCTTTCCCCCCTGCAATGATTCAATTGTTAACTCAGGTAAGGCCATAGAGAAATTACTCAGACCTAAGATTAGTAACCAGGTAATAACCCAGCCCTAATGGTGCAAATGCAAGATCAAAGGTGGTTAGAAAGGCACGGGCAAGGAAGCTGCTGTGTTAAAATACAGTTACAGCTGCATGACCACTCATTGCTATGACACATTTGCTAAAAGTCATTTACTCAGAGACATTTACTGCACATATTAGCAGGGATAACACAGAAGGGACAAATTCATTACCTAGGTAATGATTTTACATTAGTATTTGCCCTCAGTGGATTAACTCCAGAGACGTTTTTTGCCCTGTCCATATGCACTTACTATTATTTGTCCCTGTTCACATTTATGAAACTCAGATCTGCAGTGAAACTTAAGAAAAAGCTAGACAGAATGCAGAGATGTGATAATGGCCTTAAACTCTCTATTTTCTAAAAAACAAGATGAAAAAGCACTCTGACATGCTTACAGACTGGGTAGCAATCAGGATGTAAGTACTGGTGTTACAGATCTTCAAGCTAGGTAAAACCTCATTGAGGTTTTGAGGGTGAGGGGTTCAATGAAGGTGGTGCAGTAAGAGTGACACGACAGTTGCGAGGTCCCACTGATCTCTCAAACAATACCTCTGAGAAAAAAAATAATCTGTGGTACGTCCTGTACAGAGGAGAATAACTGCCCGATCAGTGATTTCCTGTTGAGTGGGTACACTGATAAAATGCCATATGAATCAAATAATGATTAGGCTGTTGCAGGAACACTTATTGATTTGGCTTGTAAAGTGCCTTTTCTTTTTGTCCCAGAAATGCCCTTGCTGCTTTTGTTCGTCCTTTAAATTGAAATTCTTTTAGAGAATGGAAACTCTCAGACTACTCTTGAACTTAAGATAGTGACTTCATATTACTTGGAGTTTCTATGACAATTAGCTTCTGAAGTGAAAAAACCTGATCATCTAGAAATGGGACAGGCTGTACAATTTCATTTAGAAAGATGGAAAGAAGATGAGCAGGATGGGAGGGAAGAAGAAGGACGAAAGGAGAAAGCTGCAGGGAAGGAAAACATATAAGGACGGATCAAAAGTGTCAAGTTCAGATCCAGTTTTGGAGCCTGGCTGATATATGTGCCAGCCTAGCTCAAAATAACCAATTTTCATGGTGTTAAGTTGATATAGATTGAAATGAGACTTATGGGTTGGTCACAGGCCCAAAGCCCAGTGACAAAATGGAAATCAAGCTGCAAGTTTGGATTTCAAGTGTCCTCAGATCTGGCTGTGTTTGGTTGTGCAGTTTGGCATCACATTTCCAATAACGAGACACCTGCACAATCATTAAGCCACAGCTCTATACACCCTGTCCCGAACTCCTGAAGAACAGGTTGCTTTCCTCTTGAGAATGGAGGAGAGTAAACACTTTCCTGGCCAGGCTGTGCTTTGCAATCAAATCTCCTTTCGTATGTTATTTTCACTACTGCCTCATGCCTATAGGGACCTCTCTTTCTACCAACATCTTTTTTGTCCTGTACTCAAAAAGGAGGATCTTCCTCTTTCAGCCTTTATCCCATAGCCATTTCTCTGACTTGAGCCAGGAGGAGCCCATTGCAAAAAAGGACATTTTTACAAACACCAGCCTGGGTAGGGACCCATCAGTGGGTAGATGATGATCCACATATATCAAAGTGCATCTAAAAAGTTTTTTTTTGAAGTGGTGCTACTGCAAAGGACTTGGGCCTTTGGCTTTAAGTTGAGCATGGTAGAAGTTTCATTGGCTTCATCTCAGCTCTTTGGCAGATTACTCCCTGGTAATCACTCATGGGCTATTTTCCACCTTTCAGAGTAAGCCTCCCAGGGCAGAGGATCCTCATGAGCCTGACTCCACACATTGGGAATCACACTTTGCAAAGGTTCAGGGTGAGCACATCAGACAGAGCTGTGGCTACATCCAGCTCTGTTGTTAGCATAGGGTCAGCCCACTGATACACCTGCCATGAAGGTATACAACAGTTCTCTCTTATTTCTGGACTGGGAACCCGTAGGCTGTCCAGGCTGGAAGTTAGATGGAAGAACAGGGTAGTGCTGCTCTGGGGTCTGTCCCCATGAGATGCCAGCTTTACATGGCATGAATGTCACACAGCTGCTGCAGTTACAGGGCTTCTTGCTTCATGTTTCAGGGGTTCTTACTGTACCCAAACAACAATATGAGAAATAGGTGTCTTCTGCTTTGGATCTGACCTGAAAGCAAAACTATATGTTGGGATCGTCAGAACTCAGAGGGCTTCAGCTACAGCCTTGATATTTTAATTATTTATTTATTCCTCATATACACTTAATAATTTCTGCCAGATGTTAAAGACCCTTTGTGTCATCTGAAACTTACTGAAAACAAACTGAAACATGTACAATAAATACATATACGCATAATACTGCATAGCAACCGCCTGCTCCTAGATGATTATTGCTGGGACTCCAAATTTCATGCTGGTGAAATGTATTTAAACATGAGTATCAATTTGAGACTTCAGTTCTGAACATGCTAGATGACTCTTAACAACCATGACCAACCTCTCCTCAAATCATTACCATTCGTATAGCCACAAAAGGCAAACTTGATGAGAGAATGAGAAGCTAGTAGGGTCTCAGGCTAAGCATACAACAGTGGGATAGCTATAAATGAACCTTTTCAACCATAAATTACATGTGGCCAGTAATTCCCTTTTCTCCCTCTCTCCCTCCCTCCCCATCCTCCCCCTCCGCTCTGAAAACCCTGGGACAAAGGCTTGCCTCTCTGAAGGATGCCTTTCTGGAGGATTAAGCAGCTTTTGTTGACAAAATACAAATTACAACTCCTTTGCTTGGTGTCCCGCCTTCTCAGCTGGGCTCCAGTCCCTGAGGGACAAGGCTCTATTACCCCTGTGTAGATGAAGAGCTCAGAATAGGCAGATGTAATTATTAACACCATTCAATGGGGTGTCTTTCTGAATTATCAATTAAAAATCTCTACTGTTTTTTCCTCGCGCTAAATAGAAAGCTGATGGCAGTTAATCCATTGTGCAGCAGAGCTTTATATGCATATTTAAACAGTGCGCTTCTCTGCTTTTTTATTCCAAGGGCAGTGTGGGGTGAGAGGGACTCCTATGAGGTAGCACAAAGACCCCTGTCATTTGGCTGAGAGAAGAGTCTTTGGAAAAATATTGTTGCCTTCCACCCTTGCAAACAGGTCCCGTGGAGATAGCCAAACAGGCCAGAGATGTCTGATATTGTGGAAGATGACAAACGAGTGTTCCCTGCTCATACACCAAAATGCATCTAAACAGCTCTTTTGACGTGCTGCTATTAAAATGCAGAGTTCACGGGCAACAGACACATGAGCATGAAGTGAAAACAGAAATTAAGCAATGTGATTAAAACCAACAGCCACGCTGAGCTGGGCTGCCAAGAGCTGTCAGCTTTTGGCTGAGGGAGAAGGCTGTTGCACCAGGAAAGGGCTGTGAGGATGGTGCAGGAGCAGGGGTTAATGGATAGAGTTTTGTTAACTCTCCTGATGACCTGCGAATATGTCTCCAGCTCTCACAAGAATAAACTTCCTTGTAAACTTCCCCAGACGGCTAATTTCAACTCTACTGAGAACTTCAGATTTTCCATCGGTGGTACCGGGGTGTTGAGCTACCACTTCTATTTGACAGCTTGAAACCCCAGTTCCAACATTTCCAAAAATACTAATTTTGTTCTCAGATCCATTTTTTTACTTGTGAACAACTTCTCTCCAGTCATACAGTTGGGCCTGTTGCTCACACAGACCAAACTCCTGATTTATACGTAAATGGTATCCAATTTTTTCCATCTTGTATGTGCTGTGTATGCCTTTTTTATAGCTGCGTTCCCCACCAAATCCACAAGTAGAGCAAGACATGCTTTTAAATGTTGGAAAAGTGGCATTATGCACAGTAGGAATTTCAGTTCAATAGTTCAATTTCCAAAGTGGTGTCAACTAAAAAAGCACCCAAAGAAAGAGAAAGCAGACAAAATTTCAAACTATATCTGGGCATGGGGAAGTAGAGTTAAAAATGCTATATCAGACAGAAAGAGTTAAAAATGTTATATCAGAGTTAAAAATGCTATATCAGACAGAAAAAATAATAGCTACTAAGGAACTGGAAACCATTTGGGGCTGGACATGTGCCTTTAGCAGTTTAGGAGCTTATTTTATTAGCACTCAGGACCTAGAAGTAACATTGAACTCTTGACATATTGGATCACTTCCATCTGTTGCCTAATACAACTCCTATTCTCTTTTCCTAGCTCTTTAGAGTCCTGATTACCTAACAGCATCCAATACCTGGGATGTTGATTTTTTTTTTCCTTTTTCTTTTAAATGATTTGACTCCCCTTTCCCCCAGAAGCTCGCTGACCATAATGGACCCTAATGCACATGCAAGTGTTTCCAAGCTGAACAGCTCTGCTCAAAAGCCTTTCTCCAAGATGAAGCGCATTTGAACTTTGTCCAATTTCTTGTATGTGGTATGTGCCCTTTATTTACTTCGTCATGTATATCTCACTCCATTTAAAATATTCACAGTTTGTTTTCAGTGCTATCTGGCTGGCCTTCAGTCTGGATTTAACAAATGTGAGACATTATATCCACTTGCATATTTCAGGTTTTGTCATGAACCAGAAGGGAAAAAAAATAAAATTAAAAAAAATTTGCCTGCACCGTGACTTAACTAACATGTTCAGATCTTTTATTTTTTTTTGTTTTAAATGCCTTCATCTCTTGGCCTTATAAGGTGCAGACTGTTTCACACTGAACTCTAGCTGGGTGGCCTCAGTCAGCCAACAGCCCTGCAAGATCATCCCATTAAAGTCATTATGTTTACTTCTTATTTCAACAAACCAACCTGGATTTTGAGACAGGAAAAATTGAGGGAAGAAATCCTAGATCCATTTTGGGGTGAAAGGGTGCAAAATTCAGTTGCTGATAGGCTGCAAAATGGGAGCTTTCTGCATCTGTGCTAAAAATGCCCTTTTTTTGCCACTGGCAAGGGCTGTTGCTTTCCTTATAAAATCTAAGGAACCAACCAGTTAATGGGCAAGAGATTAAAAAGAGGGATTGTTGGCAATGAGAGCAGTTTCCTATCCAAGTACCACCACTTAGAGCACCTCTTCACCAGACCTCTAGTCCTACTTCCATCAGGGGAATGCATGCCTTTGTGAATAACATTGATAACCTCACTAAAATGCTCTCACTGGTTGGGGGAACTGTGGCAGAGACCCTTATTTAACAGAAAGTTGCTGGGTAAGTCAGGAAGCAGGCTGATGAAGAATTGCACACTGGAGAGGGTCTCAAGGCCCATGTCCACCAACAACTAGCATGTCTCACCCTGGGAGCACAACTGGCCACATTGCACAGGGGATGCCTCTGGTGCCATGTAGATGTAGTGAGACTGTGATCCTTCTTGCAGGAGTTTGTAGTCTACAGATCAGGAAGAAAGGACAAGAAACTGAAGACAACACACCTAGAAGCTAAAGGTGCCGATGCTAAGGAAGGTGAGTGACTGGATGCAGAAAGGGAATGAAGTAATGAAAACAAAGAAACATTGGTTCCTGGTAGAGCACTCTGGTTACTGAACTGGGCTCATCATCTTCCCCATGTCACTGAGTGGCTATGCCATCATGTCACTTCATTTCCTCATAACATGGCCTACATGGTTTCCAGGGCAGGGATGGATTCCTGAGGGAGCCAGTGAAGAAAGGAACCCTCATCAGAATGGTCCTCAAAATGTCCTGGCTTGCAAAGAAAAAAACATGGGTGAACGTTTGTGATATGCTGGAGTAATCCCTCCAGAGCTGGACACAGCTCAGGTACCTGTGATTTCTCTGGGGTGGTCACCACATGCCCGATTTTCCTCCTGTCCCCCATTTAAACAGGACAATAAAAAGAAGACAGAACATAAGTTGACTTAATGAAGTGTCCAAGTACATTCCAGAGATACCAGGCACTACAACGGCTTTTCAAATTCAGCCAGAGAGCAGCACAACAAGAAACAGTAAGAAGAAGCTCAGCCTGGAAGTTAAGGGCAGTCAAATTCACAGGGGAAATAAAGCATGTAAAAAACAATTAGAACAGGAAGGCTGATTAACTCTTAGCACAATCTATAGAAGGGAAGCAAGACATTTTCAAATCAATACTGAATGCCTTTCTAGAAGTCATGCTTTTATCAAAATAAAAGTAAGTTGGCTCAACAGAAGGAAACCAGGGTGAAATCCTCGGGGAGGGATTTCCAGACTTCCCCAGCAGAGCAAATGGTTCTTCTTGAGTTTGACAATCTCCTGAGCTCTGTATTGTGGAGTTTTATTTTTATAAACACAGTCCCATCAGTTGCATGGCAAGAAGTGTCAGCACTCGCCTAGCAGCTCACAGGAGAACTTTTATCCTTTTGTGTCTCACAAATGTCTCTGTGCACAGGGAGAAAGAAAAGAGAGGAGAGAGTGCTGGAGTGACTCATTCTGAAGAGCTGGAGAAAAGACCCTGTAACTGCCTGGTGGAAATTTCAGCCCTGCCAATGCTCACAGCCGCAAAGAATTGCTTAGCAAGCTCTTATGAGATGAAATAGCAAAGCAGCAAATGCAAATGGATGAGTTGGATAAACAAAAACATCCCCTGAATAAAAATCTGGGAAAATGGATTCAGGCTGCTCCATCCCAGGGTTATTGACTGCATTCCTGCTCAGCAGCAGGATCTGGCCTTGCTGCTGGAGGGCCTGTGGCCACATGGGAAGGTCCAGCCTACATTTGAAGAGGTTTTCCAGCCACACTGTAGCTGGGAGGAATGTGCTCATGTACCAGCTCAAAGACAGTACAAGTCCTGGCATTTCTGCAGCCTGAACTGAATATTGATGTGCTGTTTGTAGATGTATTAAGAGCCTTGACCTCATGCCTCTGCCTTGTGGAGGAGCCGCCCATCATTCACCCATTCGACACCTAAGTTAATAGAGAGCTTGCTTGAACTAGGAACTGAGCAAAGGTCTGACCCTCCATAGCCAGACTCATCCACTTTGTCGCATAGCTTTCAGAAAGCACAGGCTGAATTTGCTGCCTCAGGAGTCTGGTGCTGGATTTTTCTTTTGGTGGTGGGCAATGTACCCATGTTCATGCTGCATACAGAGTGATGAATCTCTCTCTGTGATTGCTGCAGAAGAGCTAAATTTCAGCTTGTGTGAAAGCTGAGAAAGAGGAGAGATTGCTCACATTTTTAGAAGCACATCCTGAATCACAGTGCTTGGTACCGTATTGCATCCTGCAAGTGATTGTGTAAGTTTATATGCCTGTGCTGTCCTGTGCTGCTGGGGACAAGGTGAGCAGATGTTGCCTGTGCCATAACTCAAGGAACACATACTTAGGGTGGAGCAAGTGAAAGACTGCAGGTTTAAACCTGGTTAGCGGCTCCGATGAGTGGTAAAAGGACACAGATTTCAGAGATCTTGAAGTATTCATTATGGGTATTTTATATACATCACAAAACAGCTTTCGTGTGCAAGGATGCTGTGCTAGCCTTTGGTTTATCATTGCCACTTTAGTGTGAGCTCTTTCATTAACACCTGGGCTTGGGACTCAGCTGTGGGATGTGTATGAGTGATGATTTTGTTTTGGTGTCTCTGGATGCTCTGAAAGCACCAGAAAGTGGTTTTCTACAGTAACGTTTCAAACAGCAAGGCTCAAAGCTGTATAACATTGATCCTCCCCCAAGAACAGGCTGGCTCTGAGGGTACACAATGAACGGCCAAACATTTTATTTGGGAGGATCAGTTTGAATCCAGACTGCTTTACTCTGGATTGAATCCCATTGGCTGGGGCTTAGGGACCCTTCCCTTTGTAGGAAGGGGAGTTTGCTGCAGTCTCAGTCTTGCTTGGAACTTGCTCCCGTTCCTTCTGAGAACTTGCTCCTACAGCCTCAGTCCTGCTGTGAACTCACTCCAGAATGTGCTCCTGTTTACATATCTTCTTTAAGATTCGGACTTCATTACTGCTTGAGATGAACCCAGGTTGTGCATTGCAGCCATTGCATCCCAGGTTTGCAAGCCCGGAGTGCTACACCATTACAGTGGTGTAAGCAATGGGGGATGTACTCACTTCTCAAGGCTCCCAGAATTTGCTGCAGTTAATACATAGGGGTTTTTTTTAATATGCACAGACAGGTCTGTGTCTATACACTCCCTCCTGTAACAGAGACACATGTATAAACCAGTGTTGTGCCTGTGCACCAGATCAGATTTTCCGCAGATCAGCTGAGCATTTTTGAGTACCACTAACATCCCAACCCCATGGTCTAAGCTGTGAAGCCAGGCCTCCAGACCCAAGGGACTCACTCAGAAATTTTGACATCTCACTGTAAAAATCATGCCTTTAAGATCTGAATAACCATCTGAGTCTCAGCCTCCCCGACACAAGTATTTCTCTGTAATGTTAATACCTAGAAGTTCCTTATTATTTGTTTGAATTGAAAGCTGCATTTTCACACATCTCTTTCTTCTAGCCAGTGGACCTTTGGCAAAAACACAGAACATTGCAAGACCTGTAGTAAGACCATGACATTTTTGTCTGCATGTATCTGGGTAAGCATTTGACTAAACCAAAATCACTAGCCTCTGTGATATTTTATTACTATTTTCCTATGGGCAACTATACAGGAATTCACATTTTAATTAAAAAAAAAATAAAATACAAGCAGCTGTTGCAAAGAAGAGGCTGAGAATGTCAAACATGATCTTTAGAATTCAGATTAGTAAAAGTCTTTTGCTAATTTCTCAGCCATCTCATGATTTTTTGAGATGATCTCAGGATTTTTAAAAGCTTTATTTATGATTTTTCAACTACAAGGTGGGCAACCTGTGAACCCTGAAAATACCCAGGTGTTGTGGTTTAACCCCAGCCGTCAACTAAAGCCCACACAGCCACTCACTCACTTCATCCTGGTGGGACTGGGGACAGAATTGGAAGGGAGAAAATTTGTGGGTTGAGATAAAGACGGTTTAATAGGTAAAGCAAAAGCTGTGCTTAAGCAAAGCAAAACAAGGAATTTATTCACTACTTCCCATTGGCAGGCAGGTATACAGACATCTCCAGGAAGGCCGGGCTTCATCATCATGTGTAACAGCTACTTGGGAAGACAAACACCATCACTCCAAATGTCCCCTCCTTCCTTCTTCTTCCCCTAGCTTTATATGCTGAGCATGACGTCAGCTGGACAGGGTGCTGGGCCATCTTGTCTAGACGGTGCTTTTGCCAAGAAAGGTTGGGCCAGATGGTCTTTGAGGTCTCTTCCAACCTGGTATTCTGTGATTCTACAATATAGCATGGAATAGCCCTTTCGTCAGTTGGAGGCACAGCTGTCCCAGCTGTGTCCCCTCCCAACTCCTTGTACAACCCCAGCCTACTTGCTGATGAGGTGGGGTGAGAAGCAGAAAAGGCCTTGACTCTGTGTAAGTCTGCTCTGCATAACTAAAACATCCCTGAATTATCAACACTGTTTTCAACACAAATCCAAAATGTAGCCCCATAGTCAGCTACTATGAAGAAGATTAACTCTATTCCAGCCCAAAACAGCACACCAGGTTACGACAGCACACATAAGCACATTAAGCATATTTTCTTGCTATTGTATGCAGTGGTTTCCTTTGCATATACGGTTGGTTTTTTATTTTCTTTTTAAAAATCAGACCATTCATGTCAAAGAGATTGGAGACAGAAAACAACTTTCAGCATGGGTGATGGAAAAATGACTACGCTAATGCTGCCAGCATTTGCCACTTCTGTTTCCAAGTGACTGAGACTTTCCAGAGACAGAGACTACCCTCCTGCTGCAGAGAAACAGCTTCTTTATCCAGGCAGCTTATGAGGTAAATTCAAAAGATAGTTATATTGCCTAGAAGGTTGGATATCAAGTGACAGAAGCCTTGACTATGCAGCTCCTCTCCCATCTACCTGCCCATCCAGGACCTGAAATGATTTTTTCCCTCCTTATAAACAGTTTGCTGTTTCACCAGCACTTACACATACAACTGAACACAGGCAAGCACGTAACCATCGACTGTTATGTTCAGGAGCTGTACACATTTATCAGTCTGGCTTTTAATTTAAATGTTTATGATTTATCCTAGACAATTTCCAAACTCTTCAATGTCCTCAACTCTTCCTAGGAGGCACTTTGCATGATACTTAGTGAAGCAGGTTGGCCAAGGTCAGGCAAATATTATTACTATAGCTTTATATGCATATTTTTCATTAAAAAAGAAAAAAGTCTGCTTTCTTTTTCTGTCATTAAATCTTGCATAATTACATGTTGGTAAACTACTGGGTGGAGGGGCGTTTGCCTTGTTTCATTTCATAGAGTCATAGAATGGTTTCAGTTGGAAGGGACCACAAAGGTCATCTAGTTCCCACCCCCTTGCCATGGCGGGGGCATCTTCCACTAGGCCAGATTACTCAAGGCCCCATCCAACCTGACTTCGAACACCTCCAGGGATGAAGCATCTACAACCCATCCCTGGAGATGTTCAAAGCCAGGTTGGAACTTTTGTTCTAGTCTTTTATAGTTTGGGGAGTATGACACAGCGAATTTATTTCTAATCCTCTACTGGCAGAGTGGAGCAAAAGTGAGGGGTTGGTTCAGTCTCCTGTGACTCCTCCAAAACATCTTGGCATTGCAAAGGACGTAGGGCTCTTCAAAATTCACAGCTGACTTGCAGTCCTATGGAAGTGAACCCAAGTGGTTCCAGCCGGGCTTTCCAGTGTCTGGAGGTTGAATTAAGGTTACACTGCAGAAAAAAAGTAGTGTATAGAAGCTCAGAACAGCTTTGGCCATTGGGATACTTTTAGTTTGGGCTCACACTGAGTGTCACGCTTGGGAAGGCATGAGTCTTTACAGCCGGGTTTAGCTTTCTAACAGAAAATTGAATCTGATGGTATGTTTGGAGTGAATTGCAGCAGCAGCAAAGACCCCACAGCAAGAGCTTTGGTGACAGCATATAAACTCTCCTGAGACCATGCAATTTACTCACAGTGCCAGTGTCACCATATTGTCAGTGATGTTGTGAAAAAGCTTGCCTGGATTGAGCTACCATGACTGCGGTCACACCTTTTGCTGAGTAGACAGTCCCAAATTCACTTCCTTTATGGATAAGACAGAAAGAATAGCTTATAAACACACATGGATCAGTGCTCCACCTAAAAGAAGAAACATCCTTTTTCCTGAAGATAATACAGCCTCATCACTCACACAGATTTACGACCATTATAGCATATCATAAATGATGCATTATAAGAGCACAAGAATACAATACCCTGGTAGCTCACTATCCTGTTTCTGAGCCTTGACCAGTAGCAGATGCCTAAGAAAGAGCCTAGGAAAAAGGTAAGCACAGAATAAGATTCAACAATTTGTGCTTCAGAAAATTCTTCAGCCTAGTTCCATCTTTGCAAATCTGTAATGCTACATTAGTCACAAGTGGATGGTTGAGGGAGGAAATGGACTCCCAGTTGCTAAAAAAGTCGAAAGTAATTTGACCCCGATGAATCACAAGGTGAAGAAAATAGGTATAAAGTCAAGGAAATCCGTTGTGGGTTGTGGGTGTAGTTGAGGATCTGCAGGGGAGGCAGAACATTAACTGCACTACTGAGAAGGGGAGATGGCACAAAGGGCAGAACTTCAGCCCAGAAGGACATCTCCCACAGCCTTGGTAGACAGCTCTGCAATGGAGTAAGGTCTAAGTGAATCAGTGGAAAAATTGCATTGCATTTAATTTGAGTTTGACAGTCCTTCTCCTTTTCAAACCACCGCAGAGTACCATATGAGGAACCTCATCCATTTAGGCAAATGTAATTTAGTTGCTTCTTGGATTTCGTGATCTTCCATGTTAAGATTTTCAGCTTTAAACTCAAGCATGTTGGCCCATTTTTAAAACTGCATCTGGTGGGCCAGGCCTCCAGTCCTTGTCTCTAAACAGCATTCCTAAGAGCTGGTGAAAGGCATTGATCCTCCCTGGCTGTCTGTAGCTCTAGCCATATACGATCAGATGAGCCAAAATAAACACAAACTGGGCAATTTTTCCAAGAATGAAAACACCTCATTTGTTGAACCTCAAGGTCTCAAAGACGCTTTGTCCGTTTTTACTTCAAACTTTACAGAAAGAAAGGCCTGTTCTTCCAGGAGATCATGGATGTAAAATTCCAGATAGATTGTTGCAGACTTTGAAAATTAGGGAGGGAGACTGAGACTGGGAAACTACTGTAACATGAATACTGTTTTGGATTACTGTCTCTCCTCAAAATACTCCTCAATATAGCGGCAGTGTGCAATATGATGTGTTTGGTAGCTTGAACAAACCTCCGAAGTGATGGTATTTTCAGGATTTAAATGATGCAAATTGCATTTCAGTGTAATAGAAACACTGAACCCATTATGGTACATTGAAATAAAACATTTTACTGAGTACAAGATGAGGAAGTATTCAGCCGGTTTTGGCTGGAGATTTAGAGGCATGCATTCAGAAAACCTGAGCTTTTTCACACACTGTAATAATACTTATTTGGCAAGAGACTCTCTAAAAACTCATTAGTAAGACTGGTGACTTGGCAGCAGTGAAATGCTTCTGTTTATGAGTAAATCTTCACATTATCTTCTTCTGCTCTTCTTTTTTGCCCTTTTCCATTAAGTATTTCTCTCTGGAGCCATCCCTCCACTGCTTTCCTCTGATAACCCATTGGCCCTTCTAAATGCAGGTCTTCATGCAGGTGCTGAATGGCTCTTTCCAAAGGTCATTAGCTACACAAAGCTTTGAAACCAGCCATGCTAGGGTGCCCATCTCCTTTCCCTTTCTAGTAACTAAGCATTTCAGGCAACAGTCAAGCCAAGACTAGCATCTGACACTTGTGTGTGGGAGGAGGTTTTCCCAAGGGGCAATGTATAAAATGTATTTGTTTCTTTTTTTAGGTCTTTAACAGTCCATGTTCCTCATTGTGATGAATGTTTCTGCTGAAGTTCAACATTTGAATTATGTATTCAGGGATATAAAATGAGCTATTATTTGCTTTGCCCACCTATGAGAGTACTGCATCAGAAACTCACCCACACATGAGATCTGGATCTCTTTGATGGTGGCTTGCCATGGGTTCAGTCTTCCCTCCACTTCCCTCCACTCTGGTCCCATAAGTGGAAAGCTGGTAGAGGTGAAATGTATCCATCAAAAAGCCTTTGAGAGGGACATTTTCCCTCCTAGAGCAACACTAAGATTCAAATATGTGTAATTTAGGAGCACTGTTTACTCTTCCACTCTGTGTGAAAACTGTAAGGCTGTAAGAATTATTAATCTAGAAACGAAGTCTAGTCCATGCCAGCTAATGTGAATTAGCAGTCACTAATGTATGAATGTGGGAGAGGGGAAAGCAAAGGTCATTTTGACCCATTCTACACCAAAAGCTTGGAGTCTGTTCAGAAAAACTCCTGCCTACCAAGACCCACTAAAAACAGTGCTTTGATCTCTGTACAATGTGCTCAATTAGAGGGAGGGAATTCTTAAACAAAAGCTTTTTAAAATTTCCTTTAGAATGAATAATTTTGAGGGTGGTGGAGGATGGTGGCAACAATTGAAGGAAATCATCGCTCACTATTTGCCCAGACATTTTGCTAAAACATAAAAAAACAGGAGGAAGCACCTTTCAGAGGGTGGGTACAGGTATGGAACTGCTCACAGCGTGCTGAGGTCTGTGTGGGATGAGGATGATGATATATAGCTGTACATATGTGGCTTTATATGGCTCTTGTCTCAGTGTTTCATCCTATGGACCTTGCTTTCTCTAGCAAAGTTAAGACATGCAAGAGGTGACTTCCGCTAGAAACCAGAGTTGTTCTTCCTCAAAATGCGTTCATCTACCATGTGTCTCACACCAGCTACAAAGAGAGACAGATGCAGAAATACAGACCACATCCCTGCCCATGGCACCATTTCCACTGGGAGAGCAGAGCTCAGTCTGCTCTGGTGTCCTGAGCCCCAGCTCTGGGCTCATCTGGTGCTCTAACGTTGTGAGGAGCTTTGCCTCACAGCCTGGACTGCAGGATACAGAGCAGACCTGGATTATCCTTACGGCTCATCCTCATTTTTCTTCATTCTTAATTACATGTTGCCTCACTTTGACTCTCATTTCAGCTATGCCAGTTTCAACACTCAGTTTGCCCTGTGGAAGTCAGATTTTCCTTTCTTTTCTTCTTGTCTTTTGATAGTATCCAGTATTTTCAACAGCCATAGATGAAGTAAGTATGAACCATGGGTCTGTTGCCTGTCCAGTGTTGTCAGTTGCTGCAGGCAGAGTGACAGTGAAACACCACTCCCCTGATCTGGGCAGCATTTCACAGTAGGATAAAAGCTGGAACAGTGCTGGTGATAGCAAAATCAGCCCACATGGGTTTAACAGCATTTTCCATATGGGAGATTAAAATCAACATGCTGAAAGGGAGAGGGAAGCTCCTCAAAACCAGTGCACAGAGTTCAGATTAAGGTTTTGGCTGAAGAGTCTTGCATGCAAGTGAAATGATGCTATTTGCAGCAGATTACCGGAAACAGTCTTTGGACATGAGCAAGGCTGTGGAGATATGTGGCATCCATGTCAAGTCTTTTCAGAGAGTGAGTTACAGGTAGGCCTGTGGAAAATGTGGTTTATGAGTAATGAAAATGCTTCCAGGGAAATTCAGGTCTTAGAAATCCAACTACAGCTCATACAAGGCATTGGATTTCTGTGAGAAAGTCTGGATGTGAGGAGCAGACTGGTGGTGGTGCTAATGGAGAACAGCATGACAACTCTCCTTCCACACAGCAGCTCAGAAAGGGAAAGACATGATCTGGCACTTGCTATATTTCAGAACATGAGAAGCTTGTGAATGCCAAACTCAGCTGGTATTACTTGCTGAGATTTGTAGCATTTTAAAACCAAAACTGAACATGATCTGTAACTGGTTTACTGTATGTTTGTAAGTCCTGCACCTTTTGAAAGGTTCCTGCTCTCAAAGTGTAGTTAGACATGAAGTTTCCACCAAGTCAAGACAAGGACCAGAAGAGGATATGCAGATGGACTGCAGGTAGGGGTGGTTGTAAGCAAACTCATAAAAGACATGCCTTGATCCCCTCTGATTCAAGATACTTGGCACTGGAAACCTCAAGTTTCTCTCTAGCCACAGAGAAATCATGGCACTCCCAGGGTCATGACCATAACATCTCAGCTGGCCTCTGGAGGTATCTCCTATGCTGAGATGCTTGAAGCTAGCTGAGGTGCATATAAGCCTTTTCTGCTGGGATGAATGTTTCCAAGGGCAAAGATCCTCAAGCTGAAGGGTCCCATGTAAGTGGTGGTTCTATGAAGTGAGAAAGCAGGTCAGCATCAGAAAATATGAAATAAATTTCTGGGAGACATCCTAAGGTGTTTCTTTATACTCACGATACAAAAGCAGTGTGGCTTTCAGAGGGTCTGGCATAAGTGTAGAAGGAAACACCATCTCCTGGTACCACATGTGAAGGCATGAGGCTGCTACAGGGAGCTGCTTAGTCATATTCAAAAAAGTATATTCCTAGCAATAATGAGGATACCCAGGTGTAAATCATAGCAGCATGTACATTTGAAGGGCTAGTACACCTGGTTCAGAGCTGAAGTCATTCCTTAACTATTTCAGTGCAGGGTGGGTATTCTGAGAGAGAAGATTATTTCAGATTTGCCTGCAGTCGTGATTTAATGCAGTTATCTCAAGTATTTGCCACTGGCTACTGTCAGAGTCAAGATGTTGGATTAGATCAGCTTTGGGTCTTCTTTAAAATGTTAACTTCTGTATTCTGTGGATGGGGGAAGACTGTAGATCTGTAGATGAGATATGCAGAAGATAAATACAATTTTCATGTCTTTCCCTTACGCCTCACTGACTTCTGTAATGTGGCATGCAGAGCAAAGGTATCCAGAACTAGACCAGCTGCCTCTGCTGTCTGAAAGTGGCTAAAGAAAGTTATAACCAGTATTTAGACCTTGTGCTTCTGCTGAGAGGTGATTTTACCAAAACAAAGCATTTAAAAGCCAGACATCATCTCACTTCAAGTGGAATTTCATCTACCCCACAAAGGTGTGCTCTGACCTCCCCCGGCCCTCCTGTTGTCTGTATCACACCAGTATCACCCATATTACCCAGGAAAGTGGGATTCTCATACCTTCTACAAAGTGCTAATAGATGCACCATTGTTCTCTTAAGGTTTGTCAGTCCATGAAAGGGCCGAAAATCATGAACTTTTATTTATATCCTTGAGCAGCCACACACCACTCCAATAGAGACAAACGAAAGGTCCTCACTCCACACAGCTTACAGTCCCTGTTTTAATGATTTTCTTAGGCTTTAGATGAGGGGCACAATCAGCATCAAAATAAGAAGTTAAAGAAACAAATACTAACAGGTTAAAACAACAACAACCTACAAGAACACAAACAGAACCCGACTCTTTTTTTTGAAGTGCAAGAGACTCAAATAATTTATAATGGATGGAGTTCTTTTGATCTCTGTACTATCCACTTAAACTTTTCCATACAGTTGCTCAACCATGCAGGGCATAAGGTTAAAGGAAGAAGATTTCCATGGTCAGATGGAGCAACAAGTTTTTTTTACTTTGAGCCTTCATTCTTTTTACACGGATATGATGACAGCAAGTATACAAAAATGCACCAGACTCTCCAGTCTTTGATAGATGACATATGTGCATATCTCCTAGCTGTTACTTAAATAAAGCTGCATGTATACATTATGTCAGAGACAACACAGGCCAAACTCTATTATACAACTATTTAAGATATATAGGCTAAAATCCATATTTTGGCTCCAAAACCCCTAAACCAAATGAAACTGAACCGACCCCTAACACATAGCAGCCTTCTTCCAGACCACGGGGAGACCAACGTTCAAAGTGACACTTCTGTTTTTTATGGGGCATCTATTTCCCCAGTCCAGTCCCAGTACATTCTGGCACCCTAACTGGGAAGTGGGCTTTATGACTCTCTTTCATTCCCTGGGAAAATCGATGCCATGCAGTAATACCGTTTGTGCTTACATATGCTGGATTTGAGGCCTGTCCTTATGGTGGGACAAAACAGGGTTATGAATGTGGAATCACCTGTAACCCACACAAGCTAGGGCATGCCAAAATTGCTCTTGGAGAACGAGATAGGGAGCAGCACAAATTTTACCCTCTTACAGCAGCTGCGTTTAGCAGCCAGCTGGGGAGCATCCCACTGTGTGCATCCCTGTGTTCTGCCTGATTAGAGACAGGACTGTTTATCATTTCTTACCAGGAGAGGATGAACAATCCAGCAGCCTACACATAGCTCATGTACCTGACAAGACATATCCACCTAAAACTGTGAGTTGATTTCTTTATGGCTAAGGCACATGGCTGATACCTACGTTCTTACATGTCCCACTGCCACCTTGCATGATCTTAGACAAGTCACTGTGTATTTCCTGCTTCGATTTCCATCAAATCCAACCTCTTCATTTACTTTAAAAGGGTAAAATGCCACTCTGCCCTGCTATTCAGGCACATAAGTCTCTCAGGGTGCTGTCTCTTTATGTTTTGCATACCAGGTCCCTGTGTTTACCTCAGGCCTCTGGTGACCATCACTGTAGTATCTACATTAAAATCAAGATGCCCTCTTTCCCACAGATACTAGCAGCTCCACTTCATTAATCAATTAACCTGGGAGACTCTGGAATGCAGCAGCAAAGACAACGTGAAGATCCTGGCCTTTTACAGATGAAAGAGTTAATGAAGAACAACAACATTTTTGAACATACCAAGCCATGATAAATGGATGTAGGCAAACACAGGTCTTGACACTCTCTGTCAGCGCACAAAAAGGGCTGCGCAGTATTCTCTGATTCACAGACCTGGCTAATTTTCAGCTCCATGCTGACTTTGAATACATGAAGATCCCCACTCATCCACCCGCTGTGAGAACATGTGTACTGAGGGTTAGACAGGTGAAACATCTCGTACCTTTCAGCAATGTCTGCAAACTGAGAGGGGAAGACTTTGTGAGTGATTTGCACAGAGTTTCTGGCTCAAATAATGCTAAGCTTCGATGTCTGTAAGAAAGTCTTTGCTGCTGCAAAAAAGAGGAACAGCAGGTAAAGAGTGAGAGTGGGCACATGGAACAGACCTTAAGTTGTGCCATGTCAAAACAAGAGCTGACATAATCCAGCAGTAAACACTGTCAACCTGATAATGAGTCACCCGCAACCAGAGCATCTACGCTTTGCATCGTGCGCCCTTCTGCAAAATGGGACTGCCCCAATGCTGGGCATAGATGAACAAAAGACAACAGAAGAGTCTTTTGCCAGAGATTTCAAATGCAGCCCCAATCAAACTCTCTGAGGGAAGAGTTTTCCACATTCATCATCTGTCTTATCAACGCTGTCTTGAGCAAAACCTAGGTGCAGGCTTTGTGAATGCCAGAGCACATGAACAATGGTTGAAGCTGGGGGGTGATGATAAGAAGAGAGTGCAAAGCACATGTTTCAAGTTCTACCTTTTTAAGCAAGTGTTGGGGCTGGGGAAGCTAAGCTTGGGCTGAGTGCCAGCATTCCCTGCAATTTAATCCTAGCCCTTGGAGGAACAAGCTGTTATCCTCGCTCCATGCCAGTGTCTCCCCCTTATCTCACATTCAAAATTCTTTAACCACTTCAAACCAAAATATCTCGAAGGAACACTTCAGAAAATGTGTTTTGTTTTGTCTCCTGAAAACACTGATGAGAAGAAAAGTTCTTTTGTGTTTTGTGCAAGGAGCCTTTCAATGCCTGGGCTCTAAGTGCTCTCTTCTGTTCATTCACTTTCCCTGAAGTCTCACTTGGTGTAAGACAAATAGTCCTTTCCACATGGAAGGCTCAAAAACGGAAAGCTCTGCATTGAACAGGAGGAAGTTTAGGCAATGGACAGAGCATCAGCCACACAAAAAAACATTAAAGCAACACCAAGGGTCTAAGGAAGGCCTACAAATGCATTGAATTGGAGCAGAGACACACCTCGACACCCCTTCCTTAAGACTTGCAACCAGCAGCTTGGGTGCTGAGATGGCTGCTTGTTTTTCAGAGTGGCATTGTCTCCTTTCCAGCTGTAAAGATGACGTTTGTCTCATCTAGCCCACCATGCAAAAGGATACTGGTGAGTTATCAAGGAGGTTTGTGTGCAGGAACACTCAGAAATCAGAAGAAGAAGAGACCAGGGAAAAAAAATACAAAAAAAGTGGGGAAAAAAAAAAAGTGGGATTTGGCTTGAAGAGGGTCTAAAGGAGAAAGACTGATGTCACTCTAGGAGGGGCTCAGGGCTTCCTCCCTGTTGTTTTTATAAGCTTTCTTCTTGCAAAAACAGGGGAGGATTCAGCCCCACAGCATTCAGTGGGAGCCTTTTGGTGGCCTTCAAGGTGTGGCTGTATCAATATCCAAACAACTCTGTACTCAGCTTACTGCAAGCATAGCCTTCAAAGGATAATATGAACAAAAAGAGAGAGGGTTAGTCCATTATCGCAAACTTCTTGCATGCCATACAGATGATGTAAGGCACAAAACTGATAAAGCAAATATTACCAGTGGTAGCAGATACTCTTAACACCACCTGGCCAGCCCTCTTTGGAAAAGGAACAGTCTGCTGCAAGAAGACTTTGCCTTGGCTGCCTGTTCTCTAAGACAGTCATGCCTAAACTGCCAGATCTTTGCTCTAATCAAGGGACTGTAGGCACGGAAGACCATGAGTCCATGTTCCTCCTTGGAGGCTTGGGGGGCTTTGTGATTTGGCTGCCTTCGCTATTCATACGAGTGCTCTCACTCTGTCTAATTGTGTGTATATTCTCTTGGTATCCCACTCTATCACACTGGGCACAATAAGGAAGACCAACAGTGATTTCTTATCTGTGCAGTTTCTCAGTAAAGTCTTTTCTTAACTATGTTCTCTTTTAAGACGTTGGAAAATACCTGCCCCCCCCC
>VZZY01002861.1:550023-761478 GCA_013400335.1 Eurystomus gularis
CCCCCCCCCAACCTTTCCTCTGTGGCTTTGGTCAACATCTGTGGACTACTCAGCTTCCTGATTTCTTTCTCCTTACATGAATTTTCCTACATGTGGCAACAATATAGGTGACTACCCAGAGATGCCACAGGAGAATCTTAAAGATTCTGCAGTCTTTAAGATAAGCATAAGATTGTTTTTGAAGCTGTTGGCATGGTTCAAATAAAAGATAGATTTGTTGCAGAAATTATTAGGCACGGGTTTCTAGCTTGTACTTCTTTTTGAAGTTTGGAACAGATTTGCCGAAACATCCTCTTGGAGACTCATATTCTGTGCATTATGGAAGACTACCTTTAGTTTGTATGATTAGAAGGTGGTATCTGATGCTGGTTCGGAGAAGAACAGCAAGAACTATCTGCAGGCTGAAACTGAACCACTAGAGCTTTGATACTGCAATGGCTTTACAAAAAAAAAAAAAAAAAAATTAATAAAATGTCACTGCAATGCAATGTTTCTCTGCATGGAATTTTCAATTCAGTAAGATAGAAAATCTAAACTCTCCTGCAACATCTTGGCTGTTAGAGGTATCTACACAATTTTTAAATTTCCTGCCCTTAAAAAGAAGGGTTTGCCTCCTATCTGAGGGGTTGTGTGCAAAGTTCCATCCTATGGTAAAATTTTAGGTCTGATTTATAAAAGCCCTACAAGACTGCGTTTATGATGCAAGCACTGACAAAAGTTGTAGCTCAGTGTACAAGGTCTCTATCTGGGAAAATATACACAAGCTGGTGAAGTTAATAACGTCTATAACATTTTTTGAGCACAATATTTTTTGCACTTTCCTCCCCTCCTAGTAATTTTAAAGTCATGGATTCACACTATGCAGGCAGCCCCTATTGTGCTCTGGCAGAGAGTGCTTATCTCTCCGAAGGAGACATGGAGGTGACTGTTTACGAACAAACCACACAAAACTTGGCTAAATCTTAATGGGCCTATTGACGTGGTATCAAGGGTGAAGTAGACTTGGACCCCACAGCATGTTCAAATTACATGGCTTTAAATGAATTTAGAGCTTGTCAAAGGAGCTGGTTTGACAGCCCAGGAGACTAAAATCCTCTGTTTATGTCCTGAACAGATATCACATGGACCACTCACAAGTCCCCCTCTGTGCTAATCCACAGAGGATAGGAGCTGTTACAGCTCCCAGTAATGCAGCCTGGCTCTGAACCCCAGCCTGCAACAACCTGGGCTTTTAGCTCTGGGGGCACCTAGTTCAATCCCAGCATGTCAGCCAAGAGAGAGGCCATAACAAACTTCCCTAGCATGTTCCAGTTCTACCCAGAGAGCTCCTTCTGAGGGCTGAACAACATTACTCTGTACCCAGAAAGTCAGATACCACTATGGCACTGCTGTGAAGAGGAAGCATTAAAAATAAGTTCAGGGATAAGATGACAATGTGCAGAAAGAAAGAGAAAAGAGAATGAAAGAAAGAAAAATTAAAATGAAACAGCAGGAAAGGTTGGTCTGCCTCACACTTTCCAAAGCAAAGTTATGAGGGCAGATGCATTCGGGAGAGATTTCCAATGTGAGATCTAGGAGATCTCTGCGGCTTCGCTCTCATTCAGAGCAAAACTTTCAAGATCTCTTCAGTGATTAAAATGTCCCCCTTCCTCCTTCAATGAAACTCTCTATAAAAACCTGTTTACCCCAGGGTTTGGTTCTTCTGGAAAGGAACTAACTAGTTCTGTGTTGCCTGGGAAAGGGAAAAAATTAGCAGCCCTCTCTGTCTTCTGTTCAGAGGCAGGGGGTCATCTTTGTCAATTCAGGCTAGAACCAGGACGACTCTTGGGACAATTATTTGCTCTGGGGAAAAAAGGTGCATATAAGGCAGAGGGGTACGCAGGCAGCTTACGGCCTCTTTGGGCTAGCAGATATCCAGCTAGCCACAAGCAGACAATGCCTAGGCAGCAGCCCTACATGTAAGCATCAGCCCTACATTAGCTGATGTTCAGGTCCAGTTGAGTTGTTAGATCAATGGAAGGATGCCTGCAGATTTCAGTAGGGTTTGGGTGGGATACATAAAGAAACCTGCTGCATCATATGGTTTCCAAGCTGTCATTACTGTGCAAGTGCAGGTGTAGCTCTTTATTGCCTGTTGAATGGTAGGGTGAGACCTTCATAAGGTCTGTGTGCAGCTCCCTTATGTTGAATGGTTAGTGTTGAGCTCCATAATGAGATGTGGCTAGAAGCCCTCTCAAATGAGGGGAAATGTTTCTTTGTTTTGGCACTTCATTTCAGTTCACAAGCAGCCAATGGAATTTTCCTCTGGCTTTTTAAAAGAACCAAACTCACCTTTGGTCAGAAATGAAACATGCAAAATTTCAGCAAAGGTAGTTGAATTTTTTTTAAAGTTCCAAGTGGATTAAAGAACAAAAAAGTATGGAGATGGTTGGTAAAGCAGAGCATGCAAATGCAGGTGAGGGACACATGCATTGCCTCTGTGGATTTGATGAGGCAGATTCATAGTGATAAAAGTGCAGGGCCCTTCACTGTTAGCATAAGGGTGATGATCACTTTGTGCGGGTTTGAGAAAGCAGATCACTCAGCAATTCCAATTTCTAAAAGCCAGAGGAGGTAGCTGCTGTCCACTCTGAGCATCAGCCAGTTTCTATTTGCTCTATTTGCTGGTGATTTCACAGCAGCTGGTGGAGCTTCACCAGCATAAGGAGAAGCAAACACAACGTGCTGTGTCAGAGCTGTGCATTGAATGAAGCCCTATTTAATCCTATGGCAAGGATAAACATGAAGACTTAAATATTTTCACTTCCTGCTTTCCACCCCAGTTTAATTTCTTCTTTGGGACTTTTATTGTTTTGCCTGTATTTGAACCACAAATAGGAAGAGATAAAAATACTCTCACAGGAAAGCAAAGCAAAGCAAGGCAAAGAAAAAACACCCCTAATGTCTTTCATTGCACAGGTCTGATTCTGATCTCACAGATTAAATACGGAGTAACTCTACTCAAGTGAATGGGTTCATTCTGGAAAGTCAGAAATGAGTCCAGACCTGTATGTTTTGTTTTACTGTGAAGCAGTAGTAAGGCTTTAGAGGAAGCATTACACCCATTTGTTTAATGAAAAACCTCTTTCTTACACAGTAATCATGGGCACTTCTCTCTTTTAATTGCTTTAAAATGCAGACTATCAGTGAACTGCAAGTGGTAATTTTATATCCTGGCTCCGTTTGGCCTTAATTGCATCAGTAGCAGGTAAGAAGGAAGGGCTGGTTGAATAGCGTTTCACTGTTTGGTAAAATAATTACTGCTCTGGCTCAACATTTCAATTAATCCTTTCAGTGCTGCTGGAAAATGTTTCTGCCTTTGAGTCCTAACCACATATTCAGTGGAAGGGTCCTTTCTGTTCACCCTCAGGTGATTTTGTGTAGAGTCCCTCATGCAAGCTGAGGTAGTGAGTGAGTAAAGAAATGAAGAAAAAGTAATTTGATAGATTTCGAAAAGTGAGAAAAAGACATGTTTGGAGGCATGTCCTGAAAGTGGAGAAGAGCATGCTACTTCATATTGCTGTGGCAGAGAAAAGGGTGGGTAAAAGCATCCTTTTAAAGACCTAGAGGTTCCCTACCTGGTCTCAGGCATGGATCACATGGGGTTGCCATTGGTCTTGAAATTCCCACAAAGCTGCTTCCATTTCCTTGCCCTGGGGCTCCTCAACAGTCACAGCCTGGTAGGACAGGGTATGAGGTGTGAAGCCCCCAAGTCTGGTGACTGGTGTGCAAGGAATACAAAAGCAAAGTCCCTAAATCCTTGGTCCCAGCCAATCAGTGGTAGCACACATGGGCTTGACCCATGCAAGGGGCACTACATAAGAGTGTTAGTCCCAAACTATTCTCAAGTGGATTTGTACCATGTGAACCTACTTCTTGACTTGGCAGTGAGGTCTTCCTCTCAGTACTGCTTTGCTACTTGCTTGGCTAGGACAGCCTCCATTTTAGACAACAACAAGCTTCTCATCACTGCAGATAGCTTGAAATTGAGGACTGTGGGGTGCAGCTGTCAGCAAAGAAAAACAAAGTTCAAAGTCTAATTATTATATTTTTTAAACGCATTATTTTTAATCCATTAATTTTCAGGCTTGGCTCACTCTTCTTCAGTTTTATGAACTGAAGTTCTATGAACTTACCCAGTATTAATTAGCTCCATTCAAGCTAATTAACAAAAGACAGGGCATAGGAACAAAACCATTGCACTGAAACAAACAGCAGTGGTGCAGCACTGAGCCCCATGCCTGCCTGAAGTGAGGGGAAAGTGTTGGAAATAATCTAGCAATTTTATTATGTCTGTGTTTGTGACCTTTTCAGAGAATACTTGCTCTGGAGAAGCTGGAACATATGAAAGTTCACAGAGAAAGTGACATTTGAGTCATTCATTTTTTGAAAATGATCTGAAATTAATTTGAGAAGAAATTAGAAAAAAAAAAAGTAGTTTGTAAAATATAGAACTTTTGATCAGAAACAGAAACTTCAGCACATATGGCTTCAGTTTCTTCCCTCCACAGCAATCTTGAAGGCATGTAAGAGAGTTGCTTGGCTTGTTTATGCTCCATCTATACTTCACGGAAACAGCAGCTTGTCCAGAGGACAGCCTATCCCTTCTCAGATGGGAGAGATGTGTCCAGGAGAGAGTGTCTGAGTGGACACTTTATTTTCTTGCCTGATAGCAAAGAACCCTGTATAAGGAAGACAATTTTGCCAGAGAAGTTATGGCTCTTCTATCCAGTTTGGCTGTAGAGTCCCTGTGTGATTTGGTACCAAGGGTCTGACCTTAATAGCCTCAGTTTGCCGTGGGTTGGGTGGAAAAACTGAGTCGCCCATTTCACAGAACTGTTGCAAGGATCAGTTCATTGCTCTGGAGATGCAAACAGACAACAGCCATGGATATGGGTCACCCTACAGACCTAGCATCACACCTTGAATAATGAATATTTGTAACAAGCAGATCATGAGCCACTCTTGGTCTGAAGCATGTTCTCCTGAAACATTTGCAGGAAGATTTTAAAGAGAGGCAAAGTCAAAACAGCAGAGTATTCACAGTTGATTTTGTCGCTGTTTTTTAATATTGGAGGAGCAGCCTTCCACCACTAAATTTTCTGAGTCAATTGTTTGCTACAAACTGTTCGCTCAGCTAATCCCAATACAAGGCAACTTTCATATTGCATTCACAAGAGCGTCAGCCTTGTTCAGAGCCTGTCAGCACAAGGGATTTCTGTTTGTGAACAAAAGTCTTTACACATTCTGGCTCCGAACGTGTGCGCTGTCCTTTCGAAGCCAAAAAGACTCTCTCCCCGTGCCAGTTTGTGTTTCCAAAGTTGCTCTGTGTCCTCTCGTCATCAGCCAAGCTGTGCTGAGCTACTGAACTACGTTTTTTGAATTACAAGGAAAGCTCGTCTAGAGGGGGAATGAGGACAAACGCCACAAGCTCTGGGCCAAATCCTTCCCAGGCGGTACTTGCTTGTGTCCACAAGGAAGGTGCTGCTCTGTCTAGATGCAGAAGCATCTTGATTATGTTGGGTTTAAAGTGTTGATGTGCTTCTCTGCTCCTGTCACACAGTTGTGGGTTTATTCTGGTGGAAAAGAGAGCAGGAATTAGCTTGGCTGCAGCCCAGAAACCTTCCTTAACCCTCCTTAGGTGCTTCTTCATGGGAAGTCACGATGCCATTTCCAAAGGAGCCCGGCACTCTGGCACATAATTTCTCAGAGGCACAGAGACCTGAAGTCGCCTGTGGTTACAGACACAAGTGAGGCCCCACATGTTTGATGCATCGATGAGGTGATGGCATCCACCAGCTTCTAGATCAGGCTCATTGAGGCAGAGGAGCAGCAGACCTCACACTGGCACTGGCTACACAGTACCCATTTTGGAGATATATTTGGTAATTTGCATGAGCATTGAACTGACTAATAATTTTGTATTTTACATAAAGATGTATGTGCTGATATAAAACATCTTGCTTGTAGGATGAGCACTATATATCATTATATTTCAGGGAGGGAATGCTGTAGTTTTCCAGCAGCAGTCAATGAATCTAAGTTCTGATAGTCCTGCATGACCACCACAGAAATTTCTCTCCTGAGTATTATTTCTTCTAAGGCATATGAATGCCAGTTGTGTTTCATAAACCAGAATCCTTAAGAATTCTACCATCTAGGAGAGCTGAATACAGGGGGCAGCTTGTGAGGTATGATATATACGAGATTTAGGTAGGGAAATACGAGGAACAGTTTAAAAAATATTTGGAACCAAGAATCCTTAGTGAAACTGCTCATACACAAAAGGGCATTCAATGTCAGGACAGTGCAGCATGTATTTTTTTTCAGCAGCAATCTTTTATCAGATAATTAATAAACGGGTAGGAGTGTGTTACTCCTGCTCGTCCCATACAATTGTTAACCTCAGACTGAAATTACCTCAAAGAGTGATGTGAAGATAAATCAAATTAGTTTTGTTTCGCACATGCAGAGATGAGAACAGTCCTAGAATCCCTCAAAACCTTTTTCTTCTCTCATATGCAGTATTTTAGAATTTACCAATGCAGGAAGGAGACAGAAATAATGAATAATCTCTTTTTTTCCCCTGTTCTTCCTATTATATTTGAGAAATACTCAGCTTCACTGTAGAAATTGATAGCACTTTTAAGTAAGCACAATATCTGCAATTTAGAGTATTGCTTACACCAAAATTTTTCAAGATATAAGGAACTTCTGGGCTTTCCCACTGGAGGTATTTTAGAGATGGCAAAAAGTAACTCATCATTCCTATAGCCTAAGAAAGGACAGAGCAGGTCTTGCATATTTCTAAATAAGAAACCCTAGAAGAAGAAAGGCATTTACCTATGTACCAGCAACCTACTCAGAGAAGAAAGAGCAGATTTGCAGAAATGTCACTTGCCTGTGACTTGCACAAAGTGTGCCTTGCCATCCCAAGTGCCAATCTGACCATGCTACTCCAAAACCTGGAGATCTTTGACAAATGGTAAAATGCCTTCTTTTTTTTTTTACTGCCCAGTCAAAATTTTCTGAGGGAAATACTGAGCATGCCTGTAGGAAAGCAGGTAAACAGGAACACTAGCAAAGTTAAACAAACTTGCAGAAAATATTGCACTGCTCTGCTACACTGTGAAATGTGAGACTAGGGTCAGATGAAGAACCTTGTAACATCTACTGACTGAAATCATCTTGGTCTCTTACTGAACCAGAGAAGGAATGTGGGAAAGCTGGTTCAAGTCCCTGCTCCTCCACAAAATATCTGCGTGGCCCTGGGCAAATCTCTTCTCTGCTCTGTGCCATGGTGGTTCATCTACAAATGGTATTAAAAATACAGTTACAAACTCTGCACATGAAGGGATAACTACACTGTGGATTCTGAGGTACTTAAGTAGAAGAGGATAAAAATGGATTGTTTTTAGACGTATACCCAAAAACGGGAAGATAATTTTTTTCAGGACAACACAAGCCTGATTTTTCAGTATTTATCAAATTAACGTATTTAGTTCTGGGGCATATCTAATGAAGTCAGAAGGTGAGTTCACAAAATCAATGTGAAATGGCAGTGATTAGAATAATTGCCTACACACTGGGAAACCCCTGTTCAAACCCCATTGTTGCTTAATGGACAGCTGGTTTGAGGCTGGTGGTCCCACACCCTTGCTGCCCATTCCTGCTGGGAGAGGAGAGCTTTCTGTGTGCTGGGGCAGAAGAAGGTGCTCAGAAGGAGGCAATTCCTCTGCAGGATGATGCCAGCCCCATTTTACAAAACCTTTACTAGTTCTGAGGTGTTTCTTCCTGAGCCATAACAAATATCTCACCTCTTGAAACATCAGCAAGAAAGAGGATTGCCCATCTTATGTGTCTAGCTTGTGGTTCAGGTGCTACCAGGGTACAAAAAGTTCCAGATTCAATTTCTTGTCTTCAACTCAAGTCTTCCCATCCACAGTGACTTCTCTCCCACACAGTAGGAAAGTACCTCCCGTGAAGTCAGAATGTTAACAAGTTTTCATCTGATCCTATACATTTCTGATTAAAAAAAAAAAAGTTTCAAAATAATCAGTTACCCTTCAAACTATTGCCAGGTTGTCTCTGTTTCCTGTACAATATGTCAAAAGAAACATTAAGGATATCTTTCAATGGCAGTACAGAATTCTCCTCCAAAAGAAAACATTTGCTCACTGAGCATGAAAGGGGAGAAAAAACCAACCAGAATGATATCAGTAACAGTTATGAAAATAACAGGCTGCTAGATTATGTGAATCATAATGATGAAGTGTAAAGCCATGAGATGGAGAGGGTTTGCCCATCCTGTTATCAGGGCTACTTATTTATCGGTGACGATGCAAAGATCCAAGATTTTCTGCTGGGTTTCCTTTGGGAACCTCTGAGTGCAGGATTGCCTCAGCTGATTCAGCATCCATGTACGTGTGCCCTACAGATAGCTAAGTAGAGGGTCTCCTTGGTGGCCAATATACCAGGAGTTCATCCTGGTTGTCATAGATATCTCATTGTAAGGCCACATTCTCCCTGCTGATGCCCATCCTTACTCTGTTTCCAAAGGCACAGCCATGAAGCTGGGCAACTATGAAGGACATTAGTCATCAAGGTGCCAGTGTCCACTGGTGGAGTCAGTCCTGACCCAAAAGCTTTCAGTGCAGAAATAGCACCAGAGACAAAAGAGGATCTATGATGGTTTTCTAATAGCAGGGGATTTTTCCCTTAAAAAAAGAGGAAGTAACAAATAAGAGCTGGAAAAACCCCTAGAAAACCCCACGATGTGGCTAGTGATGAGCAGAGAGAGCAGTGGTGGAAAAGTCTTTCAGAAAACTGAGAAAGAGAATAAAACTTTGGAGAAAGAAAGAACAGTGCTCAAGTGTGACATTTCAACATTAATGCCACTGCACAAATTAATTTTGTCATCTCTAAGGATTCAGAAAGAGGTTAGCGATGCCCACATGAATTATAATAATGTAGCTACATGCAAGTGCTTGGGTTTTATTATATATTCACCTGAATTTAATTTTCTCCTCTTCCGCAATCATCCAGTAGACTGTTCTCTAGGGGGACGTTTACATTTTGCCTTTGAATGTACAGGAATTTCAGTAGAGGTTTGTTTTGTTTTTTAAAAAAAAGTGTATTAAAAACTCATTTCATGATAAAACATAACATTTCCTATATTCTTCAGCCACTGTGAGGTCTGCAGCCATTCTGGAGTGATAATGATCTCCAGGGACATTATAAATAGTGGTACTTCTTGGAATAACCTTTCTCCAGAAATCACACTCACAAAGGTGTCTGTGCTTTTCTATCAGTTACCTAACAAGGGGTCTCAAGCTGAGGTGGGTGGAAATGAAAACCAAATTCAGTGTATGGACAAACCAATGCAACAAGAGACACTGCATTTCAGACTCTACAGCTAATGCCCTCTTAGATATTAACTGCCAATCCTCATCAGGTGCTTAGAATCCACTCATGCTTGGCAAAAATAAAACATAGCAATAAAGGAAGCTGTCGTCATAGCCGTAATACTCAGATTTTGGAGAACTGGCTTCACTTGCCTGAACCAAGACTAAAAGGACCTTGGCAGGACAGTGTGACCAGGCCCACCACAATGTTTAAGGTGTTAAAATTATCTTTGAAATCTCTGGTGTGGTCAGAGGTCTGTGATCTCATATGTCATGGCTATAGGCTCTTTCCAAATATATGTCTTAACTCCTATTTCTCTCAGGAAAATGGAAATAGCAGACACTCCCTTCTAGGCAATAAAAAATCCATCTTGACAAGCTGAATAAATAGTGATTTCCATAGTTAGTCATAGCTAATCTTGTTCTGTAAATTAAAAAATGCAGCCTATATCTCAAATCAGCAAGTGCCCTATGAAAATGGAAACAAGGGAATGAGAAATAAAAATCTAGCATTCTCAAAGTTTTTTCTTAGCTGCTGAGAAGAAATCAATCCCTTTAGCTACCAGATGATCAAGCAGGTATCATTCTTGATGCTGCAATGAAAAGTAACATCTCAGATGCTTCCACAACACCTGTTCCTCAGAGCTGGCTGTTGAAAGTATTAGTCTGAGACAGCCTTGCAATGTTCTGGTGAGGAGAGAAAGTATGGTAGATACCTCTATTTCACAGTTGAAGAACAAAACCACCAAAGATTTAACTCTGCAAGAGGAAATTAGAGCCTAGGTGCTGTGTAGGTGTCCCTGGAGGAACTTTCGTCCAAAATAGAGATTCCTGCCACTTGTCTGATGCCTATCTTGGAGGTGACATTAGACACCTCAATTCCTCCTTTAGGGTGTAGGAAAAACAGCTTTCGCAGGCATCTAATCTCAAGGTGACTTTTGAAATATTATTAGACATATTAGTTTTTTACTAACTTTATTAGACTTCTTCCTTACATTTTCTGAGAAAACGCCTTTCAGTCTGGGTTAGCAGAATTGTGAACATTTACTCTCAGTGGAAATGACATGCTACAAATCAAGCTATTTCGTTTATATGTAAAACAATCTTTGTAATAAATTACTACAATTTAACTGGAATACATTTTTTTTCCTGATAAGATAATAATTGGGATCCTTTCTACACTTCATAAGGCTTCTTTTATGAGCCATAAGAGGAATAATTTATTTCACTTCATCATATCTTGCAAATACTTTGCATTTTTTGAAATGGCTCAGTGACTTCTTTATTGACATTGTACAACATTTCTGGAATCTATTAGTGTATTGTTGGGCTCTTTTATCATTTTTGCTGTTGTACTGAGAGCAAAATGTTCATTCAGGGTGGAAATGAAGCAAAGCAAGTTTGTCCAGATATGTTAAGAACTATTTTTCGCACAAAGGAAATAATAGCAGAATAGTGCAGAATAGCATAGGACAGAATAGCAGAAAAGTGTGTGCTCTGCAGTGCTCTTTCCTTATTTCTGGAACCAAACCTGGACGAGAGCGATTTGTGAGACTCCCAGTTTGTCCTGGATTCCAGAAATGAGTTGTTCTAGCACCATTTTTAATCACTCTGGAAGGCAGATAGATTAGAAAACTTGCAAGAAGGCCTCAATATAACAAACTCAAGACTTTGGGAAGGTTGGCACATTTATTCAGGAATTCAGTACTTGACCTAAACCTAAAATCTGAAGGCAATGAGTGTTTTCCTCATGGAAAAAGGTTAGTTAAACCTGAGCACAGCTCTGAAATTCCAAGGTTCAACTCTTGACTTTCCTAATAACTTCATTTTAGTTATTCTTTGTCTCTTGCCAGAACCACAGCAGATGGAGAAAGTAAAATTTCATCATCCTAGCAGTGAACACAATTCCTGCATTTATCAGATAGCAGATAACTGACACCAAGTCAAACAAACAGGCAAATAAGAGTGTGTTGCTATATCTTTCAGCTCCCTGCTTACACATCTCCCCAGGGGCAGAAAACTTATGAAAGCTAAAGTGTTCTCACAAGGTTTTCTTTTTAGCTTGATTAATAGCTCTTTAGAGGGCTCCTTCACCACAGGCTCCTTTGGACACCAATGTTTTGTTGAACTTGTATACTCTTCCTCTGAAATGGAGATCACTCAATAACCATTTACAACACTCAGTGCATTGATGTACAAGAGTGCAGAGCATTGGTCACAGATTTCTGGAAGCATATCCTCAGCCAAATCACAAACTCCTGAGTAAATATCTACCAGTTTTTCTCTCTTATGAGCTTCACTTAAAAATTATCTGAGATTGTGAAATGCTGCATTAAAGCTCACAATACTGGGCAGAGCCTCCTGCCCTTACAGGATTGAACTGTGTCACAGGTAAGGCTGATTTTTCACTCAGCCAGTCTACCTGGGAGCAGAAATGACAGACGTGGACTGATGGTGGCTACCTGGAATTTCTAAACTGGCAGGTAATGTTGATGCTATACACATTGTCTGACACCTCCTCCAAGCAGCAGTGTTTTGGCTTGAAAGACAAAGTGGTTTTTACATTCAAAGGTGCAGCTTTAAATTCTTTCTTCTTAGCGGCTTTTTTCTTACAAGTGCCTCTCTCTTGTGACTCATTTCCACCTCCCCTAGATGAAATTAAATGTTCTTCAGATGTACCTCCTCAATGTTTGTGGAGGCTATTTTGCTGAAATCTCCTACATTTATAAACAATGTCCTGAAAAAGAGCAAGAAGGAAGCTGCTTCTAACCCATACACTGCACTAACAGGCATAAAAAAAGAGTAAAAAGATGAGGAGAGATGGCACATGAGTGGGAGTGATTATTAATGCCTTTATTTTTTATCAGCCTCCTTTTTTTCATCTTAAGAGATCCTTACAGCAACTTTTAGCTTTGTATTGTCATGCAAAAAGTAAAGCAGCAATCCTTGAGGGGCCAAATCCTGGGAGCAGCACTGGAGATAGAAACCCTCTGAACTGGATGGGAGAATTTCTTGAGAAATAAGGAAGCAGCTGATGTAGAGAGGGCTGGAATGATTTGTTGTCTATGCCCACGCCTGATAAGAAAAGAATGGGCTTAAAGTGCAAAGATTCTGGTTAAACTTCCTGTTCCTCAGTCTTGATGAAGCCAGTCACCCAACTGCGCAAACTGCCCCAACAGGGCAAACTGTGTTCCCATTCTTGAGCATCAAATATCACTGTCATCACCTACCTCACTGCAGCTATCTCCTTCCAGAGTAGAAAAGTGTTTCAGTACCAAAAAAAGCAGCTAAAATGTTCCGTTAGGCAGGTTATGAGACAATACTGAGTTTAAAGAGTACCTGCCTGTTTTGCCAATGTCTGAAGGAAGGCTAGTGAATTCACAGACTTGCACCAAACTGCACCAAGCTTGTTCTGCCACTTTCAAGAAATTCCTGACTTTTTTCTCAGCCCCATTCTTCTGGACTCACCTTGCTCCATTTCAAAATCTGACAGTTCCTTTTAGCTCTTTGCAGTTCCTTCTCCTCTTTTTTTCACTTACCTGACTTCTGAAACTTTGAAGTCTTGATTTGGCCACTCAAATGTATCCTTGTTGGATCAGCCCCACCATCATTGTAAGTAAATCATCTGCAGACTTTAACCACACAGTAGTTTTCCCCTCATCCCTTTAACAAAAGCCCAAATACAACAATATGACATCCTCTTCAGAAAAAAAAATAGGAAAAAAAAAAGTATTTTTCATGCTCCTTGCTGAAATCTCAAAAACTTAACCTGAACAGTCACTTACAGTGGGAGTAGATGTTCTCTAGCAAAATGCTGTATTCTCAGAATATACTGAGTCCCTGAATCAAGACCTAGGAACAAGGTCTCTGGATTAGGAACCCACAGGAGATGGCTTACCCTGCTTCCACCGAGCTGGAGAGCCTGGAGGACCATGGGAGCATGGGAATAGGTCTCTGTTTTGGCAGTGGTTGGTTGCATTGGCTCCTTGAGGCTGTTGGTAGCTAATGTGTAAGCAGATACTGGCTCATCACACAGCAGTACCAAAGCTGAGGAAGAAAAACTACTCCACAGAGGATTGAAATCTTTGAATGTTTCTTTTCCTGGAGAAGATTGATCAAAGGCACAGGAAGCTAATGGCAGCAGACACTGAGATGGCATCCTGGGCCAATCCCTTACACACTGCTCAAGCCTTCCTCAGGCCTTCCATTCAGGGAAAAGAAACTTCTCTAGAATTACCTAACAGTGAGCCATAAATGGAAATGGCATTAAAAACCAATAGTGAATAAAAACATTAAAAGAGCTTCTTTAGAAGATGCCAACTGCTTTCAATAATTACATAAATAAGCGCAATACCATTATCTCTGCAGAAAAGGCATTTTGTATGGTAGTAATGGCAAATGCAAGGAATTAATGCAGGTACTAAAGTAGCTTTATTTAGAGAGGTGAAACAGCCAGTTCTTAAAGGAGTACTTCTATATAGATTGTGAAAAAAGTCTGCTGTGAGAAGGAAGCACAAAATTGCATCCTGAAAATGAGAAGCACTCTGAAGGAGAAATTCATGGTAATGTAAACTGGAACTTTTCTTCAGAGAAACACTTAAAATTAAACTACTCCCTTCTTCTTCTTCTTCTTCCCAGGCTGCTGACATGCATAAAAATGTGTGTTTGACCAGCAGCTTATTTGGAATGTTTTCTCCTTCCCTAACGAAAATGTGTTATTTCTCTAAACAATATGCCACTTAATACCAACAGAAGTCTCCTTAGCAGATAGGACGTAGTTGCAAAGCTTCAACCTGTGCCAGCATTTGGATCTAGGAAGAAAATCCTGCTAGACTCAAGTATTTACTTATTTAGTGATTCTTTCCAAGGTCGTATTTTTAAGCTATAGGGGAAACCATCTTGAAGAGTAAACTGAGTGACTGGGAAGTTGAAGTACAGAAGCTTGCTGTGACCAAGTTAGTAATGCTCTCTTTAAACAGTGGCCCCACTGAAGAATTGAACTTAAGTGCCTCGGCACAGTAAAGCCTATGTGTTGTCTTTGGGAAACATTTCCAGCTTAATAGGGACGAAGTTTCCTTTATGACTGATGCAGCAGCACATTTCGTTTCACAAATTTCCTTTTCCACCCATTTAAGCAATTAACTTGGAATGAATGAGATGCCAGATGAATATTACTGCTTTAAGAATCAATAGCTGCTTCTGAGGTGGCTCTGGAGAAAAGAGGGGCCTATATTAGCCAGCTGTGCGTTTTGACGTCTTGCCAAAGCCACACCACCTCAGCAATTACCTCAGAAGCACTGTACCCATGCCTCTGTGTGCCCCATTTAAGCAGCGATTTGTGCCCTCTTATTTTTCTCCTGCTCTGGCTCATGGGAGAGGAATGGTGACCTTTTTGGGATGAGGGAGCAGAGTGGAGGCTTTGCAGGCTCTGTGCCTTACTCCTTGCCTGAGGACAGAGGACCCAGGGAACATGCAGTGTGCAGCCTGAGCACTTGCACCCTGGCCATGGGACCATAGCATGAGTGAAGATGGTGTTAATTACTCCCAGTGCCACCATACAGCTTACAAGTCCTAGTGGCATCTTACGTGGCAAAGCTGTCCCATGTGAAGTCACCAGCCACTTTGTTTCTTCCCACATCTGGTGTGAAAAGAGGTGAAAAGTCCATTGTGGGTAGATAGAAACCTGGGATAACATAGATGCACTTCCAGGTGCCTTGTTCAGCTCTCTGTCCTCATGTGGATCACCTCATGTGGAGCCCCATGCTCTTCAAAGGAAAAGAGTTGAACAGTGGTCCCCCTCTATGGTGCCTTCTAGCCATAGTGAGGGGCAGAACTGAATAAGGAATGACATTTTGATATTAACAGTTCAGTAAAGATGTCTAAAACACACTGATGAAAACAAGTGTAGAAAATTGTTGGCCTTGATAGAGTAGTTCTTAGGCACAGAGCCGGAAACTCTTCTGGATCTTGCCTCACCAAGAGAATTGTTAAATATCTTCCACTTGTGGGTATTTTACTTCTGGAGGTGCCTGACCTGCAAAGACAGGATTAGGTTAAATATGAGGCACTTGAAACAAGGGGCTTCACTCCAAGACACTGTCACCACCCAGGCAATAAGGGACAGATTGGAAGGAGAAGTTTAATTGCCAGCTGAATAACTGCCAGCTGAATAGTTAAGGCCATGAGATGCTATGACAAAACAACAAATCTCCCTCTGCAATCTGTCGAGGTTATTTTCAGCGCAGGTCAGCACTTTAAGGTTGAATTTTCAAATGTGTTCTTAGACTGTTCTTGCAAGACATTTGCTTGCCTGCCTCAGGAAGCAGGTACTTATCGCTGTGGTTATGTGGTCTGCATGAGCAAAGCCTCATACACACAGGAAAAGGGATTCTGTGCACTTCTAACAGTCCGTCTTACGCAACGGGAACAATTCCCTTCCAGACTGAAGAATATCATCTTGTTCTTAAAAACTGGGAAGTTGGTAAGTGGGGTCAAGAGGGAGGGGAATCCACAGCAAGACTTAGCTGGGATGTCTGCCTGTGATGGTGTAGCTGCATGGGGCTCCAAAGAAGGGCCTTGGATGTATATCACTAGGCAAGTTCATGCAGATCCCTGTTCCTTTGGGGAAGAAAGCAGGGATAATACCACTAGAAATACTTCTACAGCAGCGTTGTTGAACATGACCTAATTTTTGGTGAAATGGGTGGCTCATTGAGCCCAGGGCTTTTGGATTTATAAACTGTCATACAATAGTTGCTTAATCCAGGGTGCAGCAATAGAAATGGGAATTATGTGCATTTCAATTTAAGCGTAAATCTATTTTTGCACTGGCTTCTTTTTTTGACCTCTTAGGTTTGGCCGTCTGTCAGAAAGCACCACATCCGATCCTGCTAATTCCTTTCTTTAGGTCCTTCCTGTCAGAGGGCTGGTTGGTCTTGCTGAATTCTTGCACAAATTCATTTTGTGCAGTTTGGCTTTCTGGTATTAACAATAAGTTTCCTCCCTAACAAGGAAAACAACAGCATTATAAACACATGCCTTCACTTACAAACAGGTATGCTGACACCTAAAAGTCTGGATTTTGGTTCCTGCATGAAAGCAGTTCTAGTTCTGGGAGGTGTTGGGAACACAGGCTCCTATGAAAAGGCTTGACTTCGGGCATATAAGATTGAAATAGTTGGCATATTGAACAGGAATAACATTTCATCACAGAAAGTGACAACCCTGAAACTCTGTGGAAATAACCTTAAAGCCCTTGTAACTTAAACCAACTCCCTTCATGTGGAGTTTTTCTTCTGGTACTGTCTGAAATACTCTTAGTCTGGACTGAATTGTTTTCCCTCTTGAGATTCAGACTTTTTTTGATTTTCTCTTGGGGGGAATTATTCTAGCATCAGGGACGAATGAAATGCAACTGTGCGAGGCTGGCTTCAGTTTTGATTTAAGAAACACTTCAGTTATGCTTAATTTTATGGTTTTTGCTTTGTCACTGTGATTTCTCAAACACTACAAAGATATACTCATTTTAAATGAGCACTAAAGCTAAGTGACCCAACGAGGACAGACTGATGTTTTTATGGTGGAAGAAAAGTTGTAAAATCAAGACTGATGCAGCATGAAGCAATACCTAGGTTGTACTCGATGTGAAGATCCCCTCCTGCTCCCTCAGCCTATAAAGTATTGCTGCCTCATCACTTCTGCGCAAACTCAGCTTTGCAGATCAGATATTTAGAAGTTGAAACTTCGGTTCCTTTGGGGTCAAAGTACCTTTTGTATCAAAGTATGCAATATAGGCTAACAATTTTTTTCATACTCCTGAGAAAAGTAAATGCATGCACTGCTCTACAGATCTTCAGGTTTAGGAATTGAAGAAATAATTGAAAAGGTACAAAAGATGAAACAATCTCTAGCGATATGAGAGCAGGCAGGAGCACAATTTCATACCCTCTCCAGCAACACTTCTATCATTTAATCCTGGCCTTCTCTTGAGTGCAGGTTGCCAGTCTCCCCAAACCTACAGTAAGGTGGGAATTCACTGAAGAGAGCAAATAATATTTAATGATTGGAGCTGTTAGAGAAAAAGACCTAGCATATGAACTTGTGGGATCCTGAGTCTCTCCCATACCACCAGCTCTCCTTTCTCAGGTAGAAACGTCAGGTGACATTACTCTTTCTGCCAAGGAGACTCGTTATAAAGTAAAGATTTTCAAAAGCAGCTCTGATGGTGAACAAGTATCATAGAGGAGAAATGTTTTAATTCATAAACAGACACGGAATTCTATCTTCATAGCATGGGAATAATCCATCCGTGTTACATGATTCAAACTGTGAGACAATGGCCTTCACTGAAGATTTTAAAAATATGAATGAATTTTTTGGCACTCCCAAATGCTTTGCAAGTTCTTCTTAAATCTCAGCACTGGTGCTGAAAAAGGGAGATCCTTAAAATATCTTCCATCTTCCCCTTTTTTTGAGAAAGCACTACTTGGTACATCTTACTCATGACGCAAATAACTCCCCACTTCTGGTACAGAGCACTGATTTAGAAAGGCTTTATAAAATAATAAGATATCCAGGCCATTTCTACCAATTGTGTAAGACACTGAAAAAAGACCAGACAGCTTGTTTTACAAGTGTGTAGGTTGATTAATATCTGTGCTAAAGTGTAGTAAACATATAATTTGAGTCATTAATATGATAGCCAGATGTCCTCATCTGTATTTCCAATCCTTTCTGAAACTTATTGTCTCTTAGTGACCACTTTTTTATATCTCACAGCTCCTATGTTTTATCCAACATAATATATCTGAGTATCTTCACCAAACACATCTAACACCTGTTGAAGGAACCTAAACTTTCACATCAGAATTTGTGCTCCTAAAACACTTAATAAAGTTCAGCTGAAGCATAAATCCAGGATTTGGACAGATGGCTGCTTCACATTAAAGTTTATTTTCCAGGAGTTTGCTGTACACTTTCCATGGATACTCAAAAGAGTCATTTCTTGATATTATGATGTTAGCCCGTCAGTAATCTTCAGAGTTTCCATCTCACTTGCCAAACCCTACGAATCCATTTAGCCTCCTGTTGACCTATGTTTGTGAACATTGCAGGGTGAATTTCATCACATTGCAGGGATTTATTATCCCCTGAGTTGCCAGTAGTAGTCTCTGAGTTGTCCTGTTTTAAAGCTACAAGGTTCACTAACATTAGGAATAAACTGGGTTGAAAAACCTTATAAGTAATTTCTTCTAAACTCTTTAGAATATATCCACCTTCCCAAGTCACTTGATAACAAGATTGCTAGCCAGGATGTTTTTGACAGAAACTTTTTTTTTTCCCCCATTTGAAAATGGCAGTTTGTCAGATTTGAGACTTCCCAGTGTAAGTTCCAGCTACTCTTTTTGCTGGGTTGGGGATGGTATTTCTGATGGAATGATGAGACCCTGTCTCCCCATCACATCCCAGCACTGTCAATAGCACAAAAGCAGTCACAGACCTCACTTGCAATGACAGAGACCCAGGCCTCCAATCTGCCTAATTCAGATAGTCTATGTATCAGGTGACCTCCAGCCTTTCCTCCTCAATCCTTCCTGTTGAAATTGTTCTACTTTCTAAGATATAACTGAACACTCATTTACTGGAGAGATACAGACAAAAGCACTCAGGGAAAACAGAGAAACAAATGAAATTATTTTTTTTTAGCACCAAATACTGCTGATTCTTGCTCTAGTGCAAGCCTTAGGCCATACTGCCCTTGCCTGAACATCTCTTTACATGGCATTTGGAAAAAGAATCGATTCAGTTGTTCTCTTAGATTTATTTACATGGTGATGTGGCATCATCATACAAGGCACAAAAAGGAGTGCATGGACCTAAGCCATCCTGGTGCTTGACATCTCTGAGTAGCTGTCTGTTCAAACCTGCTGAGACCTTACTTGGATTTCAGAGGATTTGTTAGAAGCAGAAATGTGAACATAATATTCGTAAGGAATACAAGTCCCCACAGGTAGCTGAGTAGCTGAAGGAACTCAAGTAAAAGCAATAAAAATCTAAAGATAGTTTGACAGGTTAAGAAAAGAAGTACAAAATCTGCATTGGCTGGGAGACAACTGGTGAGGGACATGCTTGTTCCAGTTTGTTGGAGGCATGAAACACCAGCCAGCAAATAGAGTATTTGAAGATGAAAGAATTGTGAGAATTGCTTCTTACTGATGGCTCAGATCAAATGCATACTGCCTATCAAAATGAAGTGTGTAGAGACCAAAGAAACAAACAAAATATGGGATAGCTAAGCAACAGAATAAGGGAGACTATTAAAAGAAAAAAGATGTATTCCTAAAGAAGGTGAAGCTGTGTTCAAGTGAAGAAAAAATAAGAGAACAATCTCCAGCCAATTAAATACAGAGATGCAAAAAGACAAATCTAAAAAGGAGTCTGGGATCAAATTTAAAAAGGCATAAAAAGTTAATAACAATTAATTACCTAACTATATTCTGAATGCCTTACAGAGATGATGCAGACCAGGAGATAGTGAAGGTGTGAAAGTAGCAATGAGAAAAGTTAAGAGCATAAAAGAGAAATAGCTTTTTATTGTCCATTTTTATTCACTATAAGGCCTTAAAGCATACTTTGGCTGCATCAACTTCAAGTGTCAAAAATAGAATAAATTAAGAAATATTAGGAGAAACAAATTGGCAGCATCACATACTGTTCATGGAAGGGTTCTAAACAAAGACAAGTTTGAAATAATGGATCTCCTGGCTGTGGTGTGTGATGTCTCATTTAAACCTGCCTTTGTATTAGAGAAATGGAAAGTTGTGAAGGTTATGCCAACTTTTAATAAAATTCTCCACACAGAAACATGCAATTTAGAAATGTGTGCCAAGCAAGTTGGTAAAGCTTATAATAAAGAATAATATCATGACATGAATAAATAACATCTCATCATTTATGGGGGAATAAGCCAATCAGCCTTTGTGACAGGAAGATAAACCACTAGTGTTCTTTGAACGAGTCAGTAAGCACACAAGGAGGGAGAACTGATTGACAAAGTCTAACAGGATTTCTTAAATACAATCAGCAAAGTCCCACACTAAAGCCTGTTAAAGAACCTGCTGTGAGATAGGTAAAACCTTAATATACGTCCCTGGCGAAAAGATAGGAAACAATGTGTAGGAAATAATGGTCTGTTCCCGAATGTTTGCCAGTGGGCTTTCAGAATAATCTCTGCTTTTGCCTGAGCTGTGCAAGATATAAATAAATGACCTCAATGTCTAGTGAAAGTATGAAGCTTGCTCACCAGCCTAGACAGGACTACTCAGGGTAAAAATGAAAGCTCACTATGAAGACTTGCAGAAGCAATAAATCAGCTCTGAAATACTCATCAAAAAATGCCAGATGGAATTCAGCGTTGATAAATCAGAGGTAATGCACCTAAAAAAAAAACAACCCTCAATTAACATACATAATGATATGCTCTTCAGATGTTCTCTTAGCTATTACCCTTTAGGAAAGAGATCTTGGAATGATGGTAGGCAGTTCTATAAAAAGCAATCTGATGTTCAGTAGCAGTTAAAAAAGAAACCCTTTGTTTGAATTTAAGAGCTATTTGGAGAGGAATAGAAAATAAAAAAGAATATGTCCTTATGCTACTTTGTAAAACTATGGCGCAAACACAACTTGAACAGTGTATACTGTTCCAGATTATCCATCTTAAAAAAATGCATGGTAAAAATTCTACCATAGTTGCAAGTGGATGTAGACAAACAAGACCTGTAGATGGACATTTCTTATTAGATCAGTCAGAATCACAAAAAAACGCCAACAAACTATTGAGCATGCAAATCCTCTTTAGATCTAAAATAAAAAAAAGCAGCAAAGAACTGTTGTGATCCAAAAGCTGGTATAGTATTTTCAGCTATAGAAGTAAGTCTAACAAAAAATTTTATTATGGCTACCTAAAAACCTTGTCTTACCTAATGCAGAGCTAGAAAAGGTATAAAGAGGCTTCCAAGGTATGATATGATGCCTATACAAGGATGGAATAAACAGCTCTGATTTATAAAATTGAGAGGGAGATGGAGAAGGTAATTAAGAAATTACAGTTCACTGTCTTTCCTAATACAAGATTTAAGGGTCAGCCATGAAACTAGTACATGGCAGGTTTGAAACCAAGAGGAAGAGGCATTTCCTCATACAACACTGAGTTAAGTTGTGCATCTCTTTGCCACAGTATGTTGTAGTGGCTAAAAGTCTACAAAGCTTAAAAAAAAGACAAGACCAGATTGTAGAGGAATAAACAAGTAAATATTAACTGCAAGGACAGCAGCCAGTGGTTTAGGAAATCCATAGGCCACAAAGTCCTAAAGTTTGAGGAACTTGCAGGGAGACACAATGATTTTTTTTATTTGGTCATTGTATGCTTCCCTAGGGCTCCATTTTTAGCCATTGGTAGTGTGACAAGATAGTGGGTAAGCAAGATCATTGCCCTGACTCAGTACTGACTTTGAATGTTCTCAGACACCTGGGCTCAGCAGAATGGATCAAGATCAAGCTCAGGGAAGACCTCTGACTCCACAGGTGGAGCACAGAGATGATTTAGTTCAGGAACTTTGGTGGTTATGGCATGGAGGGGTATGGAGAGGAAGGGCAATGGCTTGGTAGGTTGTGGCCACCTTCGTCCTGGTCTGAGCTCAGAGATAGCTGCTGCTGTAAGATGAGGTGTGAAGGTACATTAGGAACTGATGGTGGTCAGCCTGAAGGGTTCACAATGCCATTGTTAGGTAATCCAGGTCAATCCAAGCAATCTACTCGATGGCTCTCCCATGCCTGGAGTTCAGCATATGGTAAAGCTTAGAGTTGGTCAAAGGACTCCATGCTGGTGTTCCTGCTAAAAAAACCACATTTGAAGGGTGACACACCAATGCCACTGCCAGATCTTTCCCATAGTAGGGACTTTATTCTTGTTCAAGCACTGGTATAAAGCACAAGTGCTCTGACTTTAGGAGGATTTCCTGATGCTATATTTTTTCAGAGAGCATTGTTCTTGAATGGAGTTCATTTAAATAAATCTGCAGGTAACTGTTCTGTTGAACTTTTTGACAAATGTCTCCAACTCAACATTTAACTCCAGAAGGGCCAGGAAATGAAAATATAGCCCCATTCCTCAATAATTATTAATTTCCTATTGCTATTTTCCTTACTTCAAGAGTTTGGAAAGTTCTAACAATCTTGTAACGTTGATTAAAGAGTAATTTGGAAGTGGGATGGGGAGAGGGAGGTGAAAGAAAGGGAGAAGACTATTTCTGAACACTAAAAATAGTTTCAAATTCCCGCCAAGAAATGACAAATTGTTATATACACAGTCAGACATAGAGATGTATATTTTGGTTTAAATTCCATTTTCAAAATGTACTGCATAAAAAGAAACCACAAATTGAAACTCCATGTGCTCATATTGGCAGCAACACCAAACTTAGGTTTTTTTCTAAATATAACCCCCCTAAAACTCTACCTCAACCTTTCTCCACCTCCTGCTCTGTCTTTTGTAATGAAGAACACAGAGTGTTTTGGTTTCTCAGTGACTTTTTTCCTTTTCTTAGAGTTACTAGTGGAGGGCCAAACTCTCAGAACCTTACTCAGGTAACATTTCCATTGGTTTCATTAGGAGGTTTGCCCATGCAAAGTCTGCAATATTTTTCCTGGTATTTATATGAAATTAAGGAATGTGTTATAGGAATGAGGAACAATCTTGGCAAGAGAACGAGAAGCAAACGCCATTTTGTAGAGGGATGGAGAGTACAGAAGGAGGATAATGATGTGAGGAGCACTATATAAAACTTTACCTCTCTTCCATCTCTGTAATTTCTCCCTTTTAAACAGAAAGGCCTTTGAATTTGAGTCAAATATCTAAAGAAAATGAATTTTGAGGACTCAGTCCAGGTCATAGGAAACAAGCCACATCAAATACCCCCAAATAAATCACCTCTAATTTAAGCAAAACTGTACCAGAGACTAAAGACAAACCAGTCCTTTCAGCTTTCAGAAGGGAAGTTAACATCAAAAGAGGAACCTGAAGTAGAAGCCTAGAAATGTAAATTTGTTGGTCTTTTCACACTCAAATTCTCATGCTTCTTCCATTCCCTTTTACAGAAGAAGAATGTGGCCAGACCTGGGGGAATGACTTAACAGCTTTTATTAAAGGGTAACATAGTTCTCCTATGGATAACTGAAGAATCATTATAAAGAGAATTAAGCAGTGACGATGTGTCTCAGTTTGAATATTGTGGCTTGGAAGTTTTGACTCATGAGATGTTAATTTCTTAGTCTGATTACATGAAAATGTATAAATATGAGCACTGATGAGGAAGAGAAGTATCCTGCTGAAAATTGAGTGGTGTTGAGTTCCCTCCACTTCTGAGGAGCATAGAAGAAAAAGGCTCCTACTATATTAAGTGAAATTGCAGACAGTAGAAAGTGTTCAATGTATGCAAATGAGAGCTACCACCTCCATTTTACTAGGTATTAAGGTGGGGCACTGTCCTAGTTTGAGTTAGAACAGAACTAATGCTGTTCAGTGATTTTACTTTTCAGCTCAGTCTGTTCTAAGTAACTGCACTTTCTGAAGCTAACAGTGTATTTTCGCAGACAGTGTCTGCTTCTAGCAGTGATAATGTTCAATGTTTAGAGTTACTACCAAGTGCTGGTGTATGCAGAAAGATTCTTGCTTATACTTTCTCCTGTGAAGACTAAGGTCACTGCTACATCTTGTGTTTCACACTGAGGGTGCAGAAAAAGAAAAGCCACACCTGTGGGGAGGAGTGGACAGTACAGGTCACCCTAAAGTGACCAGTGAAGTGTTCCATCCCGTATACATCATATTCTGCATAAAGCTGAGGTATCATGAGGGTCAACTTCTTCTTCAATGGCTGGCATCCGAAGAGGACTCTGTTGTTTCTGCCTTCGATCCTGATCTGTGTGTTCTTGAATCCAGTTCCCGATTCCAGCTCCTGAATCCTGTTCCTGTCTGCCACTGAGTCCAGTCTGGGACTTCCCCAGTGCCTGCTCCACAGCATCAGTGGTGACGGTGACACAATTGCCATCATGGGGGTTGGGTTTGATGTTGGTTTTGTATATATTTGTATAAATTTCATTTTAATATTATTATTTTCATTAAAGCAGTTTTAGTTTTCTTCTCCAGTCCATAAGTGTCTCTCTCTTATTCCCTTCCTCTTCCCCCTTAGGAATGGAGAGGGATTAACAGAGAGCATCTGACATTTGTTTAGTGGCCAGCCCAATCCTAAAACCTGACAGACATAGAGAAGTCAAATGACTTTGCTGTGAGATCCTTGTGTGAGGATGGGTTTGGACTCCATTTGGTCCACCCAAGGAAGGCAGTGTGGCTGAGGACACTCAGTGCTTGGTGCGAAGTGTCAAAAGTTGGGTGGTGGAAGTACTACCATGTTTGTGTGTAAAGAAGCCATGTCCATGTTTAAGTGACCAACATGGATGGCTTGGGGCTTATAGACATTCTAATCAAAGCAAGATGGTAATCGTACTGTGTTATAGTTAATTAGAGTTACTCCTCTGAAGGAAATGAGGTACTTCCCGTTATTGTCCTTAAACAAGCAACAGAGAAACACTAATTATGTGCAACAACAATACTAAGGAAAACCCCCCAAACTATTGGAACAATACAATGTAAAATAATGTGAATGAATTGTTATGTTTAGTACCTTCACTAGAAACGCTCTGCTGACAGCTCTCCGAATTGCTCTGCCTGGAAACCACCTGAGCACTGCCTTATTTCTAGACGTCTGTCACCACAGTTATTAGCTACCAAGAAGCATAACATGAAAATAATCATTCTCTTTCGGGCAGGAACAATAACTAATTGACTAACATGAAATTGCATCAATAACATTATCTCCTGTTGACTTTTTGATAGCCTGTTGAAGAACAGTTTGTATTTTCTGGGGTGGAAAACTCTACTTGTTGCCTAACAGGAACCCTGCACCAAGAAGTTTTCCCTAATGGCTACCTAATTTTGTAAATTTAAGTTATAATGTTTTCCAAACACTGTTGACATTTCATTACCTCTTGGGTTTTTTTTCCAAGATTCAATCTTCTGCAGAATGCAGGCTAGTGTATTTAGTACGGTAGTAGAATAGCAGCTGGATACCTGAAATTCAGTTCATAGCCTGTCCAGCCTCATTTTGACATGCTAGGCTGTTAAAGGTATTTGGGCACCTAAAAAGTGCATATAGGTTCTTAGGTATTTACACTGAAACTGATGGGAATTAGGTATCTTTCATGGACTTTTCAAAGATCATGTAGGACTGCAACAGCAAAAGAAACTACAAAATAACTCTAAGATTATGGCCTTTTCTGATGTAAGGCAGTCTTTCCAGAACCAGTCATTTTTATAATGCAAGTTTTTCCCAAATGTTCATTTTTGTGAGAGCCCTAACACTCCTATACTAGCTCAAACACCTCTTCATAGAAGGTGTGTTTTTACCTCAAGCATTGCTCTTCTGTGTTTGTAGGTTACTGTCAAACGCCACCCAGACACTTCATGGACCTTAGAAGCTTTCCTAGCTTTCCTACATGATCAAAAGTTTGTCAGTCTAATGCCTGGGTGAACAGTCTAGAAGATTTTCTTGCCCTATTAGCCCAACTTTCAGAAAGTGCCAAGTTCCTTCTGAATATCACATCTTTTTAAGGACTTAAAAATACCATAAAAACACTTTTGAAAAGAAAATCTTTGGGAACGTGAGGAGGTGTGTGAATATTTTTGAAGTTGTAGTTTGACTAACCCAGCCACTGCTTAGATCATCAAACAGGCATGTGTTTGGGACACAGAGGCACTACAGTCTTGGCGTATTCAGCCCAGAATCCTCATGGTTATGTGAATAATTATCCCTTCATACTGGCCTAGAAATCTTGGATAGAATTAGCAATCACAGCAAGGGTGCTATGAAATAGTTTGTACTGTACATCTGTTAGTGTCCCTTAGCCCAGCTGGAACTTACATGCTTTCCTCTCTATCTTGGGTTTCTCAGATTGTATTGATGTGTATTCAAGCTGCAGGAACATTTGAAATGGTCAGGCAGGAGGGAGATATAAACTTCCCTGGTATCTTGATTCCAAACTGTGATCTCTCTTATCAGGATGAGTAAGGAAAGAAAGTGTCAAGTGTCATTTGATCTCCTGTTCTGAGTTTGTCTGGCTAATGCAAGGTGTGGTGTGAGGAGTGTGTGAAGACAAGGCCATCACAAGTGTAGAAGAACTAGCAGAACACTCAGACAAGCATTCTCCAACAGGCATCTCATGAGAGCACTTCACTGGAATTACACCAATGGTATCCCAACTGGGTATGACTGACACTGATTTTTTGAACTGTGTCAGCCAAAATAATGGCCTCATGTTTTAGTTCATCTGGTCTTTGAGAAGGAGAAATAAAGTTCCTAAGTCTTTTTGGTCTCCAATGTTTTCCTCTTCATTCTCCTCCTCTTCACTGTTGCAAACATCAGATGTCATATCTGGCCCCGTTTTGATCGGGAGGTTGAACTAGAGACCTCCTGACATCTCTTCCAACCTGCAATAACCACTTATTCTGTAAGAGTGGGGAAGCCTGAACTTTAAAGCCTATTTTACTGCTAAAGAAACTTTTCTTTTTTGGATGCACAGCATTCTGTTTCATCTCTCACTTGGCTTATGGTCACATCATATTTAAGCCTAACATGCTTTCTCTCATTCACTTTTCCCCCTCCTCTACTTTAGGTAAATGCCACAAACTCTTCCAACTCCAGATATTTTTGTTTTACTCCAAAATTATGCAGGTCACCTGGGATTTGCTTTGGAATACTTCCAAATACACCCACATAACTGCTGTAAAAGTGATGAGGTTTATCCGAAGATGGACTTGGCAAATCTGTGTTTTGAAGGGCTACTGATGCAAAATGCTTCAGGAAAAGACTTTAAGACACACAAATAGACCCACAAAAGAATAAAATATAAGATTGTGAACGCTTTCTGTATTTAAATATTTAGAAGAGTTGAAGCTGGTAGCTAAAACAATTTGTCTGAAAATGACTACTTATCCACCACTGAACCAGTATCAGTCAGTTTTATGGCAACTGACTGGGTTCTCATAGGCTGGGACTATTCAGGGTTTCATGATGTTGAAGACCTGCCATGTTTTTTCTTCAGAAAAACATTGGAGTTTGGTTCAACAAGTTTACAGACAGTCAGAGAAATCCTTAACACACTGTTAACTAATTTTGTTCCATCTGTAGATGCATAAAACATCTTCTGGAAAGACTGTGTTGTCCATTGGTAAGGCTATGAATCTAGAGACTTGGTTTTAATCTTGGCTTTCCTCTTGGCCTGCTCCACAGCCTTACTGAGTTGTCTTTTTCCTCCATGTCTTAGTACATACCCTTCTAGAAAATGATGGTCCACAGTAGAGCCCTCCATTGTAGAAACAGTCAAAGAGGTACTGATGAGAACTGCAGTGTAATGACTGGGATTTTGTTTCTGCCAGTGTGCTAATTCCAAACCCCACACCCAAACTCATGAGATTACCTTTTAAATGATGAGACAGAATCATTCTTTTTTTGCAAGATACTCCCTGCATTTGTGTCCCTTGGGTAGCAACAGTGGAAAGTACTGGCAAGGAGAGCAGTCGGTAGACAAGGCCTTATTCGCCCAAGTTTGAGGGCTTTGCCTGTGTCAGTGATGTAAGGATACCAGTCTCCTTCAAGAGGTGTGGTTTATCAGTGGAGTATTTGCAGTGTCTCAGACATCAGGCTAATGGTCTCACATACAGATTCTGTAAGATGCCTTTAATTCATTCTGCCAAACAGGAGCTGTGCTTGCGATGCTTTCCCAAACTGAAGGGCATTGCTTCATGAATGCAAGCAATGTTAAAGCCTGAATAATGCACACAGCCTTCCTTTTGCAAAATGCTTCCACCTCTCCCTTTGCCCTCCCCCACCATGTGGTTTAGTTTTTGGCGCTGCAAGAGATACTCTGAATCAATGTTAGCTTTTTGAGAGACTAACACTGAACACTGGAAGCCTGAGTCAAATTCAGCCGTGTTACAAGTCCATTGTTTGATTGTTGGTTGTTTTGCTTTTTTACCCTGGAGTTTTATCACAGATGAACTGGGCCTTTTGGCAGCATACACAAGCCCATCTATTTTCTCACTTGGTGTCCTGAAGACACCCATGTACTAATCAATCCAAACAGGAAGCCAAAAACTCTATGAGAGGATTGTTCAATGTATATGTTTGCCTCAGCTTTAGCTCATAAAATGATAAGCACTTAGAAATGGAAAGATGAAGAACATGAAAAATATTCAGATCATGCAGTTTACAGAGCTACAGGCAATGTAATAACAGCCTGTGTGAACTGTGAAGCACTGTCCTGATCTGAGGTGTATTTCAGTTTTCAGCTCAATAAAATCCCAGCCTCTGCACAAGCAAAAACTTGTCCTTTTTACCAGACTATAATAAAATATTTGTGGTGATTTTTATGGTGCAAGCCACTGTCCATTTAATACTAGCTGAAGGCCATTACTCTCATGTCTCTCCTGAGTCAGACCACAACACATCTCCACACCAAGCTCTGAGAGCTGAAGACTGGTGTCAAGCTGTCCGCAAAGACACCAAATGGCCATGTTCGTTTGCTCAGAATGACCCAATGGCATGGCATGGGCTGGATGGAAACCACTTTATACCGTGCTCGGTTCACCAGGATCAACCAGACACTTATGAGTCCAAACAGTGTGAAAGGAGAAATACAGCTGTCCAGATCACCGTGTGCTACCCTGGCTCCACTGAAGTCAGTATGCATGTGCACACATCTGTGAAACAACAATCTGGAAATCTCAAAATCCACTAGCCCTGAAGGGTCAACTTGAGTCAATATGTCCATTGAGTGGAATTGTGAAGTTTCAATATATGTAATTCCCAGAAAGGACAGGGATTTGCTCTGGTGCCAGAGCTGCTGAAGAACATTAAAACCCCCTGTTGTTATCAGGACTGTCCAGACCAGAGGAGCTAACCAACCAGAGAGGTAACCACAGTTCTCTGGTTATCTGAGAGCTGTGGTCTTCCAAACTTTGTGTACATGAAGAGGATCACTCTAGTTCAGTCTTACTTGTCACTGATAATCTGTGTAATGTAACTGTCCCCAACCCAAGCAATTGCTGGGCTCACTCTTCCTCTTCTGGCCCTAGAGAGAACCCAAAAATGTTCATCCAAGAGATGGCAGATGAAGTCAGTTGAGCTGCTTTATGGAAGAGAAGGACTTGTGATTGATAGCTTACCATGTCCAGTATTTTTGTAAACATAATAGACCTGTGTGACTCTGTGTGCTCATTAGTTTTCATACACAGGACAAGAGCATGATCTCCACAATAATGTACTTGAAGTTGAAGAGATCAGTTCAAATACATTTTCACACCAGCTGGAGACTGCAAGATTCACTCACTTTGTTTTCCTTTAAGATGCTTCTTTTGTGAATATCAGGTCTGCACCCTTGGACATCTCAAATTTCCTTGCTTCTCCTTATATCACTGTTCAAGGTTTCTCTGGACCACTTCATATTTAATCAGGTTCAAGGACTCCTTCAAACATCCCAATCCCTCTTCACTCTATATGCGCCTATTTCTTTCTTCCCATGTATTTCCATGGGATTTTGGAGGCCTATTTTTATCCTCTCTTCTTCCACAGTGCCTCTATCCTTTGCTCTATCCATCCAACATCCTGACTGTCAACTCCAGCAGGACCTGTGCAAAACTGAGGTGGAAGGAAAAGGAAATGCTTTCAGTAGGTATAAATTACTCTCATAACACAGGATGTTGGCCTAGGGGCAACTGGGATGTGTTTATTCCATGAAGTACCATGTAGAAATACCTGAGCTAGCTGGGAACATGCTAGTTCAGGTTAGAGAAGCAAAGTGTACACACATTAGCAGAAATACTGGAATGACTTGGGTGTGGCTTTCAGAGATTATCCTGTTCCACCCAAATAGAGAAGTACTGTGAAACTGATGCAGCCAAAAGTGATCACTTCATTACACTTTTAAAGCCTAAAAGTTTTTTGAAAGTTTTGACATTTTTTTCCTTAAAGAATTATTCATTATGAATAGTACATTTTGTACAAATGGAACTTGTAGAGCAACTGTGAAGATGTCTCTTCTGTTACCACCCTCCCTAGTGACCCCAAAGTATTGATGGCAGAGTTAGAGCAGAAGAAATAAGAGTGGAAGGGCCGACTTGAATATTTCTGCTTGTCTGGTCACCAGGAAAAGTGGCTGGTGTAATTGAACAGAGGGGAATTAGGAAAAATAGTCTACTGCTTCAAGTGGGCTACTGAGAATCAGGAGACTTCACTGTGGGGCCTTACAACAGTAAATCACGGGAGCCTGCTGCTCTCTCATACTCCTTTTGCATCAGCAAGATTCCTCCCAATTCACATTTGTATAGAGAAGATGAAGATCAGGTACTTAATATCTTGTATATCTATCTGGATCTCTCTGAGAGGTACTTATGTAGCCCCATTACCTTTGCTTTTTTCATTAGTATTTTGCTCACTGCCCCAGAAGGCAAATTTCATAAATTTTCCACATTCATTTTGGAAATGGCAGGAGTAGGAGACTGTGTGGTTTTGTCCAAGGAGGTCTGTAGAAGGAATTAAACCAAGGTCCTCTCAGATTAGAACTTTATCCTCTATATGATCCTCCTTCTCTACCTCAGTTTCCCCTGGAAAAGGAAATTGCCTCCACAGAGGAACCAACATAACTGCAGCAGACTCAGCTACAATAAATTCATAAAACAATCACTCCAAAATAAGCACCATTATTCTCAGATAATACATTGGTCTAAGATGCTGGTCAGGAAGCATCATAGAGCACAAGCTTGTTGCTCAAAGTGTCAATGGTTTCCCCCAGCAGCCAAGACCTCCACGCTGCCTGCAGCTCGACGGCAGCCCATCAGCATGGAAGTGCTGCCCCTGTATCTTAAAAACACAGAGAAATAAGAGATATAGCTGGTTTGTGCTGAGATGGGGAAACTACCTAAACAGGATGAGGTTAATTTGGGTGGTGAGCCGAGGTCATGAAGCCTGACGCAAACCAAGCTGCCTGTCAGGAGCACAGGCCAAGCAGATACCCCACATCGGGATGCAGAGCCGAGCCAATACCCTGTGCTGGGATGCAGAGCCAAGCTGATACCCTGTGCCAGAATGCAGAACCAAGCCAATACCCCACATCGGGATGCAGAGCCAAGCTGATACCCCGCAGCGGGATGCAGAGCGGAGCTGATATCCTCTGCTGGGATGCAGAGCATCCACACACAGCAGTGCTCAGCCCTGCACCAGGCTTGCCTCCCTCCCTCTGCAGCTTTCACTTTGCTAATGGCACAGACCTTAAAACTTCCTTTAGCTTCCAGAAAGAAGATAAACATGGCTTTCAATGCAGATTAAAATACACACACACTTTTGAAACATAGTTGGTCATTACTAATTCATGGCTGCTGTCCAGCAAGTGGAGAAAAACATTTCCCCTCGTAGGTTTAGCAACAAAACCAAGGGGAAAAAAAAATAATCAATGACTTACACTGTACACTAAAACAGCTTAAAATACAAACATTTCCAGAGTACAATATTTCAAGCAGTCTTGTAACCGGAGGAGCTATTTTTTAACTGGATTCCTACTTTTTACTACCAACAGCCTTGTCTTATTTGCAGAGGCTCTGCTGGCTGTCAGACATCCTGACTCCACTTAATAAACTCACTTAAAGCAGAACTTTCTTAAGTCACAGTGTAAGTACATAAATTAGTCGTTTCAACGTTAGACCAACACACTTCTCTTTCTTCCCTCTCTCCTGAGCACTGAGCTACAACGAAGAAACTCAGGTCTCAAAAGGACCAACATTTCATTAAGAAACACTGCCATAACATGCCTAATATACTGCAGCTCCTGTTGGCTTTGGTTGGAGCTGCAGGGCCGCTTACTTGTGTGTAAAACCAGACAGAGTTTGGGTCCGTAGGTCTGGGTCCCTAAATTTAGATCCTGCTTTTGAAATGCGTTTTGTGCAGTGATCTCAGAGAAAGCAATGCAGAGGCAACGATGGATCACAGGCAGATTTTGCATTAAGTGAAGCTTAATGAACCAGGAAGCTAAGAGACTCTCCAGCGTCTGACCAGATAAGCAGGAGCAGGGCATATTTCATTAGTGGGTGGATCTTAGTCTGGTTCCTTGTGAAAATGAAGCTCAAACAAACTCCATAGTCATGTCTCTGTCTGTATTTGACCCTCCCTCATAACTCCTCCATCCATTGGTCAAATTTATTCACATTTGACAGAAAGAAATACATTGCAAAAGTAAATAAAACTGAAGGATATGGGCTGCCAAGTGGGAGAGGGATGCCAGAAGTCCTGCTGTCTCAGAGGAAGGCCATTTAACCTTTCAGTGTGTCCAAAAGAGGAAGGGATTTTAGCAATGCAGGCTCACACCTTCACAGAAAAAATATAAAAATGATGCAAAGCTGCAAGGCACTGGGCTCTGCTCATTCCTGTGCTTGCAACTGGTATCTGTTGCTGCTGCTGCACAGAAGTCACTTGTGGGGATCCTGGAGGGACCCCCAGGGTCAACTAACCTTGCATTTAGCTCTGCTAGACCCTATCCTGAGAGAAGAAGTGTAGTATGGGATCAATTTGCTCAATGCCCCCTTTTTCTGGGAGGGATGAAGCAACTTTCCTTCTTGCCATACTGATTGTCATCCAGAGATACGGCTGGTCTGGCCTCCTAGGGCAGAGGCAAGCAAGAGGGCCACCCCTTCCCAAGGCTGACCCCTTCAATGCCAGAGTAGAGGGAAAAATGCCTTGCATGAGGCCCTCATGGAAGCTAGGTGGGAGCTGGGGACAGCATCTGATCCTGCTCTCCGGTCCTCTGCCCTGCCCTAGCTGACCCTTGGGTGAGGGCAGGAGCAATGGCGACAGGTGGTAGCTGGCAAAGCTCGGTGTTGCAAACACCAGGTTTGTCTCACCAGCTGCTACGTGTTGTACCTAGTGGCAGCTACTATTTTTACATTAAAACTCATTTCTTGCTAATAATCTCCTTGTTACATCTTGAGAACCAGATCTAGCCCTCTGATAATTTGATTTTAATTAAACAATTTAGTTGCCAATCCAGTCCATTTCTGGTAAGCTGTGTATTGCAATGTTTGGTGTTAGTCAAACACAACAGACATTTTATCAGCCCTGCTGTTGTAAATATAGCTCAATTTCTTAGCAGATGCTGATAGTAACATTTGTCTTGCCCTGCCCTACCTCTCCCACTAAGCTGAGTCATAATAATGCACAGGGTTAGCCCAACTCCATTGCATGGTGTAATGCTCAGCAAGATTTGGCAGATAGGAGGCCTTGCTAATCTTACGAATCTCATCTTTCATGCTGAAGCAGTTGGCTGAGATCTTTCTTTTGTGTGTTTAAGCTGTTGTATAATACGATCTTCCAAGTTACATAATGGTTTCTCTCTTCATTTGGTGTCATCCGAGCCCCACACAGGAATGCACACACATCACCTCTGACAGCCCGTGAAGTCCTCCAGAGCCACTGCTCTCTGTCCACTGAGCAGTTTAAAAAGGGGAGGTTCTACAAATTCACACACGTGTGCTTTCCAGAGAGCCAGCTTCACCTGGCTTGCATCACGTGCCATAACCTTTTGGAGAGTTTTTTAGCAGATTTTGCCAAATTATAATGAGGTTATCATCAGAAAGAGCTATATTTTTCCCCGTCCTGAAATAACTAGAGTTACCAAAGGTATCTCGTTACTCTCTCAGATGAAAAAGCCACATTCACTGCGGGAATCAAGCTGTCAGCCATGGGGAGTGACTGAGCTCCAGGAGCCCAGGGATTGTGGCCCACTCCAAAAGGCAGTTTTTTGACTCAAGACAAAATCTTCTGCTTTTGGAAAAAATATGCCCCTGCAGACAGGGGGAAGCAGATGGGAGGTAGATGCTTCCTTCACTGGGATGGCTCAGCAATACTTTGAATAAGTGCTGGGTGTAGTGGTAGCTCCAGCTATCCTCTGATGGTTTGTTGCTCATCAGAGTCCAGCCATTTTCCCCAAACCTGATGTGGGTTATTGCTAAGCTCTTGCTGGACTCCAGATGGTCCCCAGGTGTCAGATACAGGTCTGGCATGGGAAAGGCTACCCATGGAGCGTGGACCACCAGTGCTTGGCTTGGCCAGTCCACCTCTAAATGGGAACCCTAGCCTGTCTGGCAGCGGATGCCAGCAGCCTCTCTTCAATAACATAACAATTACTCCTCACAAATAATTTTCCAGAGACACAGCTACAAATTTTGTAGAGGGTGGTGAGTGGACTCCATTCTATCTCAAATATTTTGTTTTGCCTTTTTTTGGCTCTATTTCTTTTTCATTCTTTGCTGCAGTATTTCACTACTTCTGTTTTTCCACTGGATGTTTTCTCTCCTCCCTTGCCTTCTTCATTTCTCACAGCCTTTCCTAACCCAGTGACATTTGTGTTCAAATGTTCAAACCTACCATGCTTGAGAGGGCTTGGGAGCAGGGTAAACAAGTTTGACTGTGTGTTTAGCATACAGCTCAATTGTACATTTACAGTAGATATTCTGCTTTAATTTGCTTTTAAACAGCCCCTTCAAACAGCTCAGAGCTCTGGACATTGTTCTCTTAGGTGCATTACAAAACCATAATTAATTAGCTGGGCTCCCCTGTGGATTTTCTCAGATTTTACCCAATCTTCCCGCCAATTTTAATGACCTTCCCAGTCAGGGGCTTTACATCCGTAAATGCTAAGTGCCATTCAGCACTTAGTAAACAAGGAGTATCTGAGCAAAATAGCTGGAGCTTGAAATCAAACAGTTTACTTGTTTATACTACAGGAGACACTGTGGGTCTGGGTGGCTCTTAGCACCTGCCGCGCCATTTGATGACTGAATTTTGGCTTTCTGTCCCATATTAAGGGAACTCAAGATTGACCTGTGATCCTCTTCCATAAAGCTGGGATTGTGGGCAAGCCTGTACTGCAGAGTCCTGCTATCCCACCCCCTCTTCTTTGCCCTTTGAAAACAAGAAACGGTACATTGTTCATTGTCCATACAAAACTTTCTGAGAGCTCTCCATAGAGAAATCAGCCAAGCAACTTTCAGCTGCTCCCTCTTCTTGCTGGCTTAAGGCCAATATTCCCCAGCAGATGTCATATACCAGCAGATAAGAGCGAAGAGAAAGGATAGAAAGAAAAAAGAGCAACAGGAGAAAATTTGGTGGTCTATCATGTGGGCACGGCCTATCTACTGCCTCATAGCGCTCAATATCTGTTCAGATTTTTGCATACATTGTGCATATGAAACATGGACCTTCACGCCATCTCACAGGCCCACCTCGTGCAGGCTATTGCTGCAAGGCAGTGAGTGCTACCCATTCAGTGGAAGGCATCTTCATCTGGAAAGCAGTAGTCAGCTGGTAGCTGCACAGGATGGAAGGGATGGAAATACTGCTTTTGTTTTTGTCAAAGTTGGGTTTTAAGTGGTTCTTCTTCAGACAGAAGGGTGGCCCAGTGTGTTGTATACATAGCTGGAATAGAGTATCTAAGGATCCAGTTGTAATGTTTTGATAGATGTGACATGTGAGCATAGGACAGACACTGTTGCTTGGATCAACCTTTGGTGTGAGCTGCACCAGAAATAACTGGGCTCAGAAGTCAGGAGGGCTGGGTCAGAGCTCTGGCTTAGCAGGAGTATAAAGCCACACCATGGAAATGTAAACAGAAGAGATTATTTTCCATGTGGTGTCAAAGTTACATGCCATAATGTGGAAGCAAATTTTCTGTGTATTCTGAAAATACACTTTTTCAGAAAAGATGAAACTGCAGCAAGAATTTCCCTGTCTGGGGAACAGAGGCTGTACAACCAAAAGAAGTGCTTTGTTGTACTAATTAAAGGAGCCGGAATAGAACACAAAATAAAATTACCTCCCCAAAGTGTACAATCCATTTTCACTAATACGAATTACAATTGCTCATGAATAAAGTGAACCAACATCTAGTTTTAAATGGATTGGTTTTAGATCAATGTGCAGTTCCTGCATTTTCAGGGTCTCTCTAGTTGCACTTACATTAGTACAGCAAGAACCATAGTGATTCAACCAGTCAAACTTCTTCATCTGCTGCTTCTGTGGCAACTCAATGGCCTCCGTGAGCCTTCATGTAAGAGCGGCTGCTCAAAGGGCTGAATGCTGACTAAGACATAACCAGGCACTGCTGGAGGTGAGCTCACTAATAAAAGAAAAATGATTAGGCAACAGTGCTCTGCCTGTGCCCTGGCTCTCCATCTGTAAAACAAGGATGATGGTATCACCCTTATCTTGCAGGGGAGTTGTGAAGATAATCATATTAAAGGTGATTTAAGAGGTGCTCAGAGACTGGTGGGTAGAGGAGCAACATAATTGTCTCAAAGAGCAAGATTTTCTTGCTGCAGTTTTAAGTTTTAGATAGAGCAGGGCAAGAGCTAATATAAACTGCTCCTTCCGGACTTTCCAATGGGAGTAGCTTTAGGCCTCTCTGCTCCTCCCATGGCTAATATCAAGCTCATTGTTCGGGTTTGCCAAGGCTGGAGTACCTCCTGGGAGACGTCATGCAGCCCAGGTAACTGGGCAGAATGGTAGCAGATAAAAGACACTGCTGGGACAGACAAGGCAATGACCTTGGGGAGCAGGAGTATGGAGATGTGCTCCTTAGCCCTTCACTGAGCTGGAAACAAACTGGAGCAGGCCGGGCAAAAGTCCATGGACAGCACCGTGATGGGCATGGTGGTTGGCTGTCATGCAAGTGCCGTGATCAGGAGAGAGCACAACTCTGCCTGGGGGCAAGTCACCCAAGCTTCTGCGTAATAAAGTCAGCTCAGCCTTGATGCTTCTGGCAGACCTGTTGGGTGCCCATTTCCATAGCCCTGGCAGGTCTAACCCTAGCTGCATCAGCCTGGATGGATGTAGACTCATTTTTCCCATGATATACATTCACATGTAGGGTGCTGCGTGAGGCAGGTTTGGCACGTCATTACCACTGGTTCAGAAAACAGCTGCCACTCAGGAGAGTTTGCTATGGATATAACTCATCTCTTCAGAGCAAGTCAATGCCAGGCCTCTGTGCTGCTTAAGTCCCCCTCTGATGTGAAATTTTGCCATGCAATACTAGCAAATGGACACACGGAGTCTATTTTTAGTTCTAAGTACCCCCGCTTCGGGGTTGTTGCTTTTTCCTTTATTTCCTTTCATCACAGCAAGGCGCTTATTAAGAATTTGTTTCTGCAGCAGGACAGACTCGTACAATTTAGATTTTATTTGTTGAAGAATAACCATCTGTCAGCTACTGAGAAGAAGGAAAAGAATCTATCCCTGAAGATTTGGAGATCTGCGAGTCTTTAACTAACTCTCTGAACATACTGTATCTCAGAACAGGAACTGAAGTACCCTGGGAAATCAAACAGGAAAATCGAGTAATAAAATGTTCAGAGAGGCAGCGTGTAAACGTGCAGCATGAGAGTGGAAGCACTTGCCCACAGAAAGCAAAGGGCTCGGATTAATAATCAAAATGACCTCGCACTAATAAATTAGGCAAGAAAAGTGAATGATGGAAAGGGAACTGCTCTTTAAATGATCATTGTCAGAGAGCTGTTTAGCAGCTCTCAGTGCAATCAGCAAGTGCTCCCTAGTGCAGGTCTCTGGTTACTTGTTACGTTTGTAGCAGGCTTGCTGAAGGGTGTGCTGCAGAAACCTCCAGAAAGGTCACAGCCTGTACACATATGGTGTGATGGATATGTGAACTGCTCTGCATAATTACTCACCTTTTTTAATAAACTACCCAGTCTCTGCCGAGACCTCCAGTGGCAGCACAAGAGGCACCTACATCAACGTATACCAGGAACGGTGGCTGCTTTTACAGTCTCAGAAGGCTCCTTTGCTGGTGTGTAACAAAGCTATGGAGCCAAACATGCATTTGCACTGCTGGTTGGGCTTGAGCCAGTCCTGCAGGCTGTCACAATCTACCCCTGCTGTTTGCAAAATTAGTCCTGTCCCACACATGGCTGGGAGGTGACAAGAGGTGGTAGGATGCAGCTTTAAACACTGCTTTGTGGTTTTCCTGGAATATATGGTGCTGGTCTGCAGTTCCCATGTGCCTGTGGTCAGGAGGAGCTGGACACACTTGTGGAAGCCCTTTGGTACCTGGATGCCTGCAGTGTGCCAGCTGACAGTGGAGGCAATGCTAACTCCCTCAGGACCACTTGACTGTCCACAGGGCCTCCTGGGCCACGGGCATTTATTAAGCTTCCTATTGTAACAGCAGAGACTGAAACCTGAACAAAAAGAGCTCTACTCATGGAGAAAAGGTGATGTTCCTCTTGCCCAGACTAAGGTGTGTTACTATCAGTTTGAAGAGTCTGACATCCCCACACCTGCCGAGCACTCTCTAGCCTGATGTCTCCTGGTTCTTACCCACAGCCTTTAGTACATCATAGGTGCTGTGACCCTCTTCCTTGGAGTACCTCAAGCTGTTTGGAAGGGAATTGTCAAACACACATAGTTGGAGGGTCAACATCTGCTGCAGTACCATGTCTGCTCTGGTCTCTAAGGTCACTCTCCTTCAGACACTGTCCTGTCCTCTGGAAGGGCCTTTTCTTTCCTTGCCTTCCAGTGTAGCTGGGAAACCAGACCACCATACTGTGGGTACAGCCAGCTGGAGGAGGCACTTCAAAATGGTTTAGTGGATTATCTCCAAGTCCTTTCTGAAGCTCAGTCAGTGTCACAATAGCCCTGATCACCATCCTTAATCACAGCTTCTTGCAAACCCTCAGACATTGACCCTGCTTGGTGTTTTATTCAAAGCCCACAAAATCTGTTCCCACATGTTTGTACCATGAGGCAAGATCAGATCAGTGTACCATCGATCCAGATCAGTGCTGTGTACACTCATGTAGTTTCTAGGAAGTCTGAAACCTCTGTAAAAAATGCATCTCCTCAGTGACTGTTGAAATGTTGTGTTCTCCTTTGCAGAAAGTCAATCTCTTTGCCCTCGAGACTCTCACCATGAGACTAGCAGTGGACCTGTCTCACTTTCTGCAGAGTCTCTATCACAATGAAGTACAACTATTGACAGTGGGCCAGAGTTGGGCAGGCTTGCTGCCTTCTGCCTATGCAATTAATACGTTCCTGGTTATTTATTAATCCATTACTGACTATTTGCCAAGCACAGATGGGCTCAGAGGCCATTCCCTTGTAATCTAAATGGTATGGACAAAGGAGGGATTGCAGTTTGGGGGCACAACTAGTGCACCCAGGTCTGAGTAAGAGACAACTATGGGACTGTAAGAAACAAGAAAATGTCATGCCGTGCAAAACAGTGCCAGTAGCGGGGATAGTACAGAAAAAAAGACATTGGTATAGGCTTATCTCCCTCCCACTTCCCTCTTCTTATGAATGTCCCATGTGGCTACTGGGACACATGGACCTTTGTCTGCTCTTGTGTTCTACTAACTGTGTTGGCACCCCTCAAGTGTGAAGTATACTCCCTTGGATTAAATGCCACTAAGTGGCATTCACCTTACTATTGCAGCCAATGCAAGCTGCAAACCCAAGATTTCTTAGAGAAACAGGGGAGAGAAGACCCCAGCCCATGTGATTTGCAGTAGCTATATCATTCCTTTTTTAATTTCCTCTTTTCCATCCCATATGAATTGTGTTTACAGCAAGCCTAAGGAGGCTCAGCAAAACCTGAACTTGGGAAAGGAGGGAGATTAAGAGGATCAGACAACTGGCTTATAAATGGTGGAGAAACCTTGTGACAGGAGAGAAGGAGCCACAAGGGAAATTTTGATAGGGAACAGGATTAAATTACATCAGTTTGCATAGCTGAGCTGTGTTAGAACCTTGCCACCTTGCCCTGTGTAACACACAGTGGACTAGAGAGCCAAGCAAAGAGCCACTATGTCACCTCTCTTTTCTTCTTCCCACAGCAAGTCTCACCTGTCAATCACCATAAATTGCCAGATTAAACATTTACTGTCTGTTGGAGTTAAATGTGTTACTTTCGTGCACTAGCTTGAAGCTCATAATTAGCTCACACCTTCTTATCAGAGACCAGCTTCATTTTCCTGTTGTTCTTACTTTTATAGCTGTTTTGCCTGCTGTAAATCTGTCTCCGCTGGGGATGCTTCATTTACATCCATTTATTGCAAGAAAGACTGAACTAAATTAGTGTTAATTGACTCCAGTTCTGAGAAGCTTCAGCCATCATTTCCCTTTCAGGGCAAGAGAGTTTCTGACCATGTAGGTGCATTAAAGATGTTGGGCTAAATTCTGTCCTTTGGTAAGGCCATATCCACCCAGAGTAATTTTTGTACTTTAAAGTGCAATTACTTCTATGTAAATTAGGGTAGAATCTACTCCACACTATGTTTCTCCAACATCTAATTAGAAAGCTACATGCTAAAACAATTCCCTTCTGCTAGAAAACTTTGGATCCATTTGAAGTTTGGAAAATATCTTGCTTTTATGTCTGGACTCTCTAGGGCTGTTAACATGTCCTGGGGCTGCTGAAATGACTTTTCAATTCCATACAATTGCACTGATGAAGATAAATTGTAATTATCTGCCTTATTTTCCATTTTCATGTTTCTTGCTCAACTTCTCACCGTCACTGCTGCTTTATATTCTGAAAATGTTGAAGTGGAGTGGAGAACTGCCCATGGCTCATTACTTGGATAACTCAGCTCTAGTCCAGAGTTATCTGCAAAAGAGATGTTAAAGGGCTTGGTCTTTTTTTTTTAGCTTTTCAAACAGGCTGTCAAGGGAACAGATTTTAGCCAACGTGTTTGTGCATCTTGTTACTTGCAAGGGTATTGGGTGGGGGAATGCTTGAGGAATCTCTATCAGTAGTGTCTGACTCCTCTCTCGAGGTATAGAACAGCACCCTGCATCTTGCCAAGCACACTTACTCATGTCTCTGGGCTGCATTTTCCAATGCTCCTGCCATCCTCGCTCGCAGACATTTGCTGTCACCAACTGTTTAATAAACCTCAGCTAGTTTTGTTCTAGTAGATCTTGTAGGAGCTACTGGAAAACTCTGTCTTCATTTTTGATTAGCACCAACACTGCCCTGAAGCCAACAGCACACAAAGGTCATATTTCAAGGGAGGACAGCAAGATGTGGGTCTTGACATATCCATTTCAGTGCTCTACTGATGGCAGCTAGCGTGTTTCCAGCTTGCAAAGGGACTGACAGTCCCAGATGCTCTGAACACCTGCAAGGTGAGTGGGCCATGGCACTAATTGCCTGGGTAAGGAAGAGCGTGATGGACACTGATGGGTGTGTGGAGAGTAACAGTGTGGCCAGATCCTTCGTATTTTGAAGCCTGTGAAGACTTTGGCACAAGAATATTTTTCAACTTGCTCCGGTTTTATTTTAACTGTGGACATTTGTATTTCAGAAAGAGCCTTCAGAGACTGGGTACAAGAACTTTATGAGTCTTCTCCAAAGTCTCGCAATGAATGATTGTGGTCATGGGTATTTTGTTGAGCAGGCAGATCCAAGAAACAGATGGTGCACTGCAGATGGCGTTTTCTGAATAAATGTGGCCTCTGGTTTTGGGGAAGTTTGCTGTAAAGAGTAGAGAGCTGTCAGATTATGCTGTGACCACACCCTGTCTTTTTAAATCAAGGTCTTTCTTAATAACAGAGACAAGAGTATCCAGTACCATACTCAGCCAAACAAACACACAAGCTAACAGACCCACCAACCTCTCATTGGGAAAGACTCTCCTCCAGAAAGATGATGCTTCAGTAAAAGTGGAAGCAGCATTTTCTCAGAGGAATAAAACCAATTATTCACGTTTAAGTAGAGAGCTGGAAATAGAGTGCTGGAGCAGTTTGGGTGCTCTTGCTGGGACAGAAGCCTGTTTGTAAATCCTGGCAGGTTTTTTTCTAAATGACTCAGCCAGTGTCTCTTCACTTAAATCAGGCAAATTGCTTGGAATTCACTTTCCTTCATATTTTGTCAAAGATATATTTTAATTGAGAGTTTTCAGATGTCCCTATTCTGGAAAAAAAATGATGCAGGGCGATAAACAATGCTTCTTTATATTTTTTGCAAATTACCCATATTTTCTGAAGTTTCTCAACTTTAGAAAAATTACAGACTGCCAATAGGAAGGAGGAAGACAGAAGAAAGGCTCAAAATTTCTTATGCTGTAGTGAACTATTCAAAACTGTGAAAACTACAAGGTATTTTTAAGACTTTTTCATCTTAAAGTATTCTGTTGGGATCCCATGGGCCAGATTTTATTTTGCAAAACTGCTTATTTGTTTTTTGACCATCTCCCTGTCTAGTTCTCCCATAAGGTACCTCCTTTTGACTCTCCAGCAGCTGTTGTTTTTTCAATTAACATTTTACTATCTTAAAGATCTGTAAAAATGCTTAAAAAGCCTTCTAATATTCATCTCAAAAATAAATTACTAGTAATTATGCCTCTCTGAATTTCAGAACATTTTGTTAGTCTCCTGAAGGTGTTTCAATGCACATCTATAACAAACGATATCACTGTAAAGAGAAAAATTCTTGTGGCTGCATTTAGAAACCTCAAAAATAATATTTTGAACCAAGTCAACACTAACCAGCTATTTTTTTTTCATATAAGCTTGCTAGAAATTTTGGGGTAACTGCTAAAAGAAGGTATTTCGGCTGCTTTGAATCACTGGAGCAAATAGACCCATTAACCACAATGCTGCTAAAATTTTTTGTAAAAGTTCATTCTGCCTAATTTTTACAGTATTTTGAGGAAGACAGAGGTGTGTGCCACTTAAGGGAGGCCTTGCACACGTGTAGAATAGAAACACAGAGTAGAAATAAGTCACCTGAAGTCATAAAAGTGACAGGGGATTCAGTGGTGATGTGAGGAGACAGGAGTCCTAGCTAGAAGAGAGCTAGAAGAACAGTGTAGATGATATAGGGAGGGACCTTGAGTAACCAAGAGTAGATCCAGAGTAGACAGGATTCCCTGGGATTGGCCATCTGGAAGGCTTGCAGTAGGTTAAGTGTCAGAGTTGGGAAGCATCAACTGTGTTGCCCATGCAGCAGAAATCCCCAGCATGTTGCTGGTTTTCACCCAATGGTGTGGAATCTGGTACAAGTCACCTTGGTCACTCACCTTGATGAGGCTAGAGGATGTGGATTTTGCACTCTATTCCTTCTATCACTGACCTTGGAAGTCAACTGGGATTTTTTTCCCTTGATTTAGGCTAGGGAGCAATGGATCTGGTTAGAGACAGCAGTTAGTTCTCCCTCTATAGCCAGCAAAGAAACTTGCAGGGTGGTGGATCCTCCAACAAGCCTGTTTTCATAGAATCATAGAATGAACACCATAGAAGTGACCTTTAAAGATCACCTAGTCCATGCGCCTCCTACTCTGCTTTCACTTTTACTGAAGCCTCATCTTTCTGGAGGAGAGTCTTTCCCAATGAAAGGTTGGTGGGTACTGGGTACTCCTGTCCCTGTCATTGAGAAAGACCTTGATTTTAAAAGCCAGGGTGTATTAATAGCATGATCTGACATCTTTCACTAGATCAGGTTGCTCAAAGTTCCATCCAGCCTAACCTTTGACTTCCAGTGATGGGACATCCACAACTTCCCTGGGCAACAGTTCCAGTGTCTCACCACCCTCACCGTAAAGAATTTCTTCTTTGTAGCCAACTAAATCTATCTTTTTTTTCAGTTCAAAAGCATTACCCCTTGTCCTGTCACTACAGGCCCTGGTAAAAAGTCTCTCTTCATCTTTCTTATAAGCTCCTTCTAAGTATTGAAAGGCCACAGCAGAGCTTTCTCTTCTCCAGGCTGAACAAACCCAACTCTCTCAGCCTTTCTTCATAGGAGAGGAGTTCCAGCCTTCTGATCATTTTTGTGACCCTCCTCTGGACCTACATTTCTCCACTGCCTGCTGAAGGAGCATAGGAAAACCAGCTTAATTAAGTGCACATCTTTCAGGGCAACTGAAGTGGGAATAACATCAAGGAGACACTCATGTCTCCTCATCTCCATGCACTCTAAGTAGCTTGAAATGATGCCTTAACCCCAGAACACCAGAAGTGAACATTTTGCCTCCATCCTGAATCCAAAGAAGACAGAGAATATAAGTATCCAAAAGAAAAAACAGCTTTTGAAATGAAAAACAGAGATCTGTTTGGGCCAATACAAATATGTTATTATTTCCAAGTTGTTTTGATTTCAACTACTCTGTTGAAAACCAGAAAAACCCCCAATACTCTACATGTATGTTAAGTCAAAATAATGTTCTCATTTGAAAATCAGAACACCAAAGTTTTGGTTTAGAAAATATCCAAATAAAATATTTCAATTATTTTTAATGGGCTTGTATTTGTTGAAAGAGAGCACATTCTGACAAAATAAGTTCCTTTTTGACAAATCAAAACTTTCAAATAAACAAGTTAGATAAGTTCCCTGCACCCTCTGTCTGGCTCATTTACCTATACTGTTCATGTCTTGCAGAACTGGGCTAGATCCTTCAAGCATTGCCAGAAATGCAAATCTCAAATCACTGCTATAGCTAGGGATATCTTACAGCATGAAGCTGAGGCATTTACTGCCCATCAGAAAGGAACAACCTGGATGTAGCAGGACATAGACAACCTAAGGACCTCATGCATCAGGTCCTGCAGTCAGTGCAGGTCCGTGAACACAAATACATTGCTGGAGTGCAATCTGCAGCTTCTCTGCCTTTTCTGTGGTATGGCCAGACAGGAATTGGTCCTGGGCATTTCTAGGACTGGAGACTACTAATTCCCTTGAATTTCCAAGGCAACTATTCCCAACTCAATTCCATAATAGAAAGCTAATTCCCTTTACACCAGAGGAAATGCATTTTTACTTCACAAAAGGAAGAAGAATTGGCTTCCCAGTGACAAGTATTTTGGACACTTGTTAAGAATTCTCCCCAAAGAACCAATGCCAATTTTTATTTTTAAGAGGAGAACAGCAGTTTTTTACGCTCTTATGAACAGCTGTACAAAAATGTAATTAACTGTTCCCTGAGCTGTTGACAGCTGGCAGCACCATTTCATGGTGAAATATCAAAACTATAATAATTGTCTTGTAAAGCACAGGTAATCTGCAACAATTAGGAGCTTTTTAAAAAAAAAAATTGGTTTTTTTTCTGCAGTGAGTGTACAGCTTAATTTAACCCTGCAGACTCTGCCCTGTCCTCTCTTGAAACAATAAGGAATATCAGCAACACTCCACTTTCTAAAGTGTTCACTACTTGCATCCCATTGTAGGATATCATGGGATGGTAGTAGATTTCACAGCCAGCAAAAAGCTGAAGGACACTGCTTTTATTATTAGTTAGGGAGAACATCTGTCCCAGTTCTTTGCCTTGTCAGGGTAATTATTCCAATCATACAGGAAAAACAAACTCCCCCATTGAAAACAACTGGATAAGAAACTAAGCAGCGAAACAGAATTCTTCATCTGCCACGTAGGATATTGGATATCCTGCTGCCTGTGAAGAGTCTCTCATGAAAAACAAAAAAGAATTGGGGAAAAGAGTAATTTGGATTCTCCTCTTCTTTAGACTGGGTCAGCTGAGAGACATTCTGGTGCAATCTTTCACAGCAACTTTTGAAAAGATTTTCTGCTGGATAGCAAAAATGATAGATTTTTTTCAAACCAACCTCTGAAACTGTGAAAACATGTGTTTTCCCATGTGCAAGCAGAAAACATACCTCAGGATATTCAAATCAGATGGCTGAATGCACACTTACCCAATTTGTGCATACACATTCCTGCCTGATGAATGTCTCCAGATGGCTCATCTAAGGTTACGTGTTGAAAACCTGGTCCTTACTTCATTCATTTCATAGATAATGGATAAACTCCTTGCTCAGCCAGCAAGTACTAGTGTTTGAAGACAGGGCTGTGCACAACCCACCACCCCTGTTCCAGGTGGAATGTCCCAGGCTCTAGGGTAGAGGAAACAGTTTGTAATCCCTGACCAGAGAAAGGGAAGGGTCATTTGAGGGAATCCCAGGAATTACCCCAAATCAGATAAATCCAATAAATGACTCAAGCAAGACATTTTCACCTTTTTCACATTACTACATCTGTTCTGGACAGGAAATCACTGAGGGGTTCTCATATCCTCCACTCCACATCTGGATAACTGAGGAGTTTTACAAGCAATAAAACCTTTTATCATCATAGGTGCATCGCATGATCTCTTTCCCAAGCATGCAAAGCTCGTGCATGGCTATCGGCAGCCATGTAAAGATATAGGCAAGGAAAATTTTTCTGGGGTAGGACGGGAAAAGTTAGACTGAGTCTAGACCTTAGGATGACATTTATTTCCTATTAGTGAGGCAGCTGGGCTTCACCTCTCCTCAAAAGCCTTACCATGCAATTGCTGATGTCAAACAGGTATCCACAAATGCTTGTTCCTGTGCAAAAAGAGCTTTTTACAGCTTGGCTTGAGCCAAACTGGAAAAAAAAGAAACTTTATTTGAGGCAGAAGGGGAGTGTGCTCACAGGGAGGTTGGCAACTTGTACGACTTCCTTGTGTAGAGAAGCCTTTGGATGTGTCACCCTTCTCCTCCTTGAAGTGGAGCCAGTCAGGCTGCTTTAGCATACTGAGAAGAAATAAATTTAAGACTGATGTACATGTGATACATGCTCAGACCATCATTGCTCTGAGATGAGACTAGGACAGAGATACTATCTTTCCTCTAAGCTCACAAGCCTTCCTGTAGGGCACTGATGATGGTACTGAACCCATACACTGCTGATAGGACAATAGAATTATCCTCAAAATATTTTCATACTTTCCCTTCTCCTTCCTCAGATAAATTTAATCCCAAAGACCTTTGGGAGATTTTGCTGATCTCAGGCACCTTTCAGCAGTTTAAAAAAGTGTTGAGCCATCATGTCTTCTGCACACCTACACTTCCTTCTAGCAGAGTGATGCCAATTGCTGGTGCAGTTTCCTGGTTGAGTTTTAGATCATAAAAGCAGGTATTTATTTTGTTGGAAATGCCATTTAAAAACTTTACCTTCATACCAGGAAAGCAAGGGTTGAAATCAGGTTAGACTGTACATAATTTCATACTTATGTTCCTAATTGTGTTTTTGCAGTGTTTCACATTACAGTTTTCCCTTGTCTCTTAAGCCTCTTTCACTCGATAAATATACTTGTATTATGAAACTGCCCACTTTCTACATTCTTTTTCACTTTCTTCTCTCACATCAAAGCCAATATAAATAAAGAGTAAATTGTTGAGCTAACAAAACTGTTAAGAGAATACACTTTTTCCCCTGGAGCTGTAAAGATTTCCAATACCCCAGCAGAACTGTCTTAGATCAGTAATTGTTAATGGAATAAAACAGTGTCAAAAGGTAAACATGGTTGTTTGATAAGTCAGGTTGACTGTTCCTTTCTGGACCCTGTCTCTTGCCTGTCTGCTTTTGTTTTGTTAAGATTAGCTGTTCTTAGTTCAAGGGAGTAACCAGAAAATGAATTTTGTATACACAGCTCTGTTTGCAACTTCCAACCCCTGCACTTTTTCACTTTAACATGGCTAGCACGTATCCTGCTTCAGAGCAGCTTTCACAATGTGCCCTTGCACAATCTCTAAATCAGTTATTGTTGGTGCAACACTGAGTGAACCTCAAAAGATGAGCCAGTGAAAGCCATACAGCCACAGCGTTTGAAAGGCATCAAAAATTAGCAGCTCAATAGTTCCAGCAGGTTGGACAACAGGTCTGACCTTTGTCATAGGAAAGATAGGGAGATAGCAAGCAAGCTTTTATTCTGTTTTCTGGAATAGTCCTCATGTACCTATTCTCTCCCAGGAGCGGTTTGTGGCCCTGCTAGGGCTGAGAATTGCAATCCTGAGTCTGATCCCCCAGGAATTTATGTCTGAGCTCCAAATAATCTAGTTGTCTCGTTTTAAACACAGATTATTGACAACCAATATTTTGTGGCAAAAGCCAGTCTCACAAAATATTAAGCCAGTCTCACAAAGTATTAACCCAGTCTAGGGTAGGACTCTGAGCAGTTTGTTTTCCCCAATGTTAAAGAAGATAGATCTTATGAGCAGACCTAATGAGGGTGGATTTTCTCCAACTGAAGTTAATGCTTTGCCAATGCAACAGCTTTGCAGTCCAACATCTCACACAGCTGGTAGATACCTTGGTGTTGAGACAGATCTAGAGTAATAAATGGGCAGAAAAATGTAAGTATGCCAATTGGAGCTAACAGACTTTTGAAGGTCTAAGTTTTGGCTCTGGGCACCTAAAATGCCTGTTATATCAAAGTCTCTTTGCAGATTTCACAATTTTTCCACCTCTGCCTGATGCTGGTGGACAAGCACAATGTTCAGTTGTTGGTACCAGTCAGGCTGCCATTATCATGCACCACTGTTAGATTGGAGAGTGGTCACAAGGAAGCAGTCAGGACCCCTGCAAGAGACCAGAACCTCTACAGGCAGAGTACTGTATGTAAGAATTCAAGAAAAAACCCCACATTTCTTTGTTAAACGAATTCCAGTTAAAGACACACAGGTAAGCATTCAGTGGGTTCACTCAGGAGAGTCAATATTCTTGCTGCTCCAAGAAAACATGAAAGAATGAGACAAAGTTAAGCAGGAGGGAATCACAGAGGTCTGTTTGGAAAGTTTGCTGACTGTAAGATCAGTACAGAAATCTGTGCAGAGTTTGCATAAATCTAAAGTCCTGTTGAATATGCCTGCATGTCATTATAAAGCACGGCTAGGGCTAGAAAACTCTCTAATCATGTTCAACCCACATGGTTAAATCTTGGTTAAGTGTAAGTACTCCAAGTTAAACACACTCTCTGAATAGGGGCCTATGTGCTTGTGCTGAACTCCTGTCTGTAAAAACCCACAGCTCTGTTACTCCATGCAGAAATCTCTGTGGCAGAAAGGGAATCTCTCATGAGGAAATCCTGAAAAAATTGGAGAACATGCATCTAGGTACTACACATATGATGCTTCTCTGGTTTTAGAACGTTTGCTATCTCAAGAAAATCCTAAACAACACTGGAAAACAAATATTGATTTCCAACCAACAATATCAGAGCTTGTCCACCCAAAACCTGGTCATCTCTATCACTAAATTAATCCACTTCATTAAGGCAGGTCTGCAAGTGAGCACATGGTATATTTTACGATTCCCTTTGATTGACAATCTCTACATCTCTATCAGAAGTTTTCTTTCTTTATGAATACATGTTGCTTCAGCTATGCCTGATGCAACCATCCAATACCACACAAAATCTGCACTCATTCTGTGGTTTGTAGGTTTTTTGGTCCAGTTCTCCATCAGCTTTTGAAACAGCCAGAGGGAGTGGTTACATTTTAAAGGCATTTACTTCTCAGTCACGGTCAGTTAGAAGTTTGTTCTCTACTCCTTTCCTTTGATGGTGTGTCATGTTGTTTGTAGACCATGCATACATTTACAAGAGCTACAGCATCCCTGCGTGGAGCAGAGATGGGGATGTGAAGGCAGTTCTCAGCTTGTGCAACACAAAGGCGATGGTTGCCTGGGTTGGAACTTCTTGGTATTGCAGAAAGAAGCTGCTATTGTGTTCTCTGTAATCATGCCCTGTTGGATGAACGCATGGCAGTCCTCATTAATGATGTTACTGCTACATTATGTTAATTGTATTTTTGAAGCTCTGTAATTCTGATTTTTCTGAACAGCTCAATAAAAAAGTTAATTAAAAAAAGATGTTCTCTGAAAAGGGCAAGAGAGATGCTCTCTCAGGAGCTAGGGAGAGTAACAAAGGAGAAGCTTTTTCTCTACTGTCTAATTGATCTTAGACATAAAGTCAAATTATTAATTAATTAATGCTGCTTCAGATGATCTGAGAGTACACGAGCAGGAACTAAGCTGTGGACAACAGGCGGTAGGAAATATGAGCAAGAAGGAGTACAATTTCCCTCTTGACTTCATCCTACCCAGTAATCCTCTAATTAGGAACAATTAAGAGTATGTACTCCCCAAGACTGCTTAGAGAGCGGATTTCATAGGTTTCAAGAAGGACTTAAAGCTGTTGCAAGATGTGACAGAAGGATGTCCAACACAGATGTGCTCTGCAGAGGTAGGGAACACCAGGAGACTTCAACTTTCTTTGTCTGGATAGAGACTCTCAGGGGGAGTTCAGCCCCACCACATATTTCTTGTGCAAGAGCAGCCAAGTCTTTAAAGCCTATTTGTAGAAGGACATTTAGCCACACAAATAATTTCTCTGATCTAAATTTCAATCTCTCCCACTGTCTCAAAACTCCGTAAAATGAGGCTTTTCCACCCCATTTATCTCACTGCATCTATTTTGGCAACGATCTCTGGAGGGCAGGAATGGCCTTTCTATGCATATAACTGACTACTGAAGTAAGCAACAATAACTCGATGGGAAAATTACAAAGTGACATAGAATACACTCTTTCCATTGTAACACTTCTGAAATCTTTCCAAATTTGGGTTTTTTGTTGTTGTTGTTTTTTTGTGTGTTGAGAAACGTGCTTCTTCCCATCCGTTCATTTTTGCTTTTGGTCTGCAACTCTGAGTGTGGCTATGAAGTTCGAATGGCTCTTGCTGGTCAGAGCCTATGGGGCTTCTGTCTCTCTGTCATTTCATGTGTCATGCAGACAGCTGAAATGTGAAGCAATAAAAACTTCACAGCACAACAAACCCCCATGTGGCTGATATATGCCACATGGTGAAGTCTGTTTGTTACCGGTCACACTTGGAAATTATTCAGTTTCTTTTTGCCGCCTCAGTCCCATTGTATAAAGCAACTTTTTCATGTTTGAAATCCAATGTGGTTTTTTTGGAAAAAAATGAGGCATTCTTCTTGGGTGAGGTAACAAATGTCATTAGAGAATATAACTAGATTTTGTAGAGACACAGTTCTTATCTGCATCTGTGATTTTTCTCCCTTTTTCAGGCTTTAGACCCTTAATGTTTGTGAGCATAAAGACTCACCTTAAACAAAGCCAATCAACAGATACTGCTTTTCTTTACAAATATTTTAAAGTCTTCAGTTAAAATCCAGTGATGCACCTGATATTTTTCCATGACTTAAGGGTCCACCACATACAAAAAAAATATTTATTATGTCTTTTGCACAAACTATCCTACACAGAATAGCTTGTGCTGTTAACAGAGGAGAATGCGTGTAAGAGTAAAATGTAGCTACCAGCTAACAGGTCTCAGGAGACAGGCCAAAATATTTTCTGTTTGTTGGGTTTGGGTCTTTTTTTTTTTAGTTTTGACATAAACAGTAATTCTAGAGAGCTGAGTCTGAATGTATTCTCAGCTGGGGAGAAAGGACTGATTGATGGTGGCAAAATATTAAACTGTTCAAGGTCCCTGCTTCACAGTATATAAAACCAGTCACTTCAGCTCATGTTTCACTTTTTATGTCTTTTCTATGTAAAAGGCACAAAAAAATCTGATAAGCATAGCTCAAAGCTCCACCAAGCTGCCTGTACAACCAGCCGCCTCAGCATGCAATTACTTACACATTTATCATGAGAAAAAGATGCTTTTAGATAGCAGGGCTCTAAGGGGTCAGGATGAAAATTGGGTGTGAATTTGTTCTAACGGCATGAAGTGTGGCTTCCACACAGCTCCACATATTAAAGCAACAGGCGCTGACATCTAATTGCATCAGCCAGCTTATGGCTTCTAGAGGCCAATCTAGTCACCAAAAATCACCAGGGGCTGTTTGGCTTCCAGTCTTATTGACGTGGACACACTTCGTGCTTATGGGTGAAGATGTGCACAAAAACTTTGTGTAAGAGCAAGACAGGCAGCTGAGGAGGTGCTGAGGATTGTAACTTAATTAAGGTTTAAATAACAGTATTCAATGTTCTTGGCAGCTGCTGAAGCTCTATATTAATCTGGCTTCTTTGAGTTTTGCCGTCACTGAGAGACATAAGGGGTAGAAGCAGGATCTCTGGCTCCAGTCTTACCTGGGTAAACTGGGTTCACAAAGTGGTGTGCATTGACTGCTAGATTGCACATGGGAAGTTTGGTCCTGAGGACGTGTTCACGTCAGAGATTTGCTCTTTGCAACCCCCACCAAGCTAAGCTCAGAGGTACTCATTCCTCCTTCCCTTCCCTATCAACCCAGGTGTACTTTGAATGCTGAGACAGTAAAAGCATCTCTACTTTTGCAAAGATCCATATGGGAAGGAGATTTCTCCCAGGACAAATATGATCACACTGTTTGCCTGGCTTGTGCTAGCTGTGTTGCTGTGCTTGGGCCTGGCAGCAAGGGATGTCAAAACAATTTTGACCACTATGCTCAAAAACAGCAAAGGACATAGTTCTCCACTGAGAACAATGGCCAGGGCTTGAGAGCCATTACTCACAAAAGCTCCTGGGCCCTAATATACCCAGAACTTGTTGGCATTTTGTGATAGTGCAGAAGCATCAGATTGCCCTCCAGTTTTTAGGGTCACAGTGAATTTAAGAAGCCACAAATGAAGATGAACTCATAGAGACCCTATTGAAAATATTGCCAAGAGTATCCCAGCCAGTGTGTTTCACGCACCGTCTTTAATAACACCTTGCATCATCCTGGAAGTTATGAGGAGGACATGGGCACTGCCGCGTTAAGTTGCTCTTAGATGGGAACAGTTGAGTGGGTGGCTTCTCACCCATGGCTCAGTAGTCCTGGAAGGCAGGCAGGGGTGTGTGCAGCGCTTCTTTTGTTGACAAGGACATTTCTAACTGGAGAGAGTGAGATTAAGGTTACAAGATGCAAACACAGAATAATGACAAGATTAAGTTCTCCAGCACATACTGCTTGAGCTCTTATGAATTACAGGCTAGAAGGGTGCTATCAATAGCTGCAGATTGACAGTTTGCTAGACAAAGTCATTCTGGGATGTCACATATATCTGATAAGATGCACTCAACTTTGTCATTTTCCCTTTAGAAGACTGATAAGGACTCATGACTTATTGTAACATATTAGTTGAATTACCATCATTTTATCCACAAACTGGGATGTGATTGTGAAAGGCACAACTTGAGACCTATAATACAAGAGTTGCTTTTTTCTCAAGTGATTCACACTGAGAGTATGAGGTTGACACATGGAAATGGAAGGGCAAGGACAAAACCTCAGCAGGCTCAGGAATGGTTTCCAACTCCAGTAGCTCGACTGCAAAGATAGGATGTGGCAGCTCCCTAAAAATTTGTGGATCTCATCCTCCAGTTAGGAGTCCCCAGGGTTGGACATCTTGGAAAGGGACCTCTTGGCAAAATGTAGGCAGAGGTATTGGAAATTGCAGTCAAGTCTGGAAGCTGACAAAGAGGCTTCATGCCTTCATGTTGTAGCATCCTCACTCAAATTGGTGCCTCTTTTGTAAAAAGATGCAGGTAATCACTTGCAACTGCCACCAGTTTGAGCTGAAATAACTTTTTTCTATCAACACTAAATGAGGATTAGGCCTTTTTAGTAGTTTTGTTTGTTTGCTTGGTTGCCTTTTTTTTTGTTGTGGTTGGTGTTTTTTTACTTCAGGGCAAAAGTAATAAGTCATATTAGAAATGCAACACAGTCAGTCAGGTGTTCAGGCTGTCATGGCAATCCATTAAAGACTCCTGTCCCTGTTCTATGAGAAACACAGTTCTGATGCAGGGATCTAGAAAAATTGTGTGCTCCTGACTTAAAAGCTTTGCTAATTCTCCCCCTCTGTAAAGATGAAAAAATATTTTAAAAGTCGCTAACTGGGTTCATGTACCTTGCTTATATAAACCATGTTGCTTAGAAATTGCAATGCTTGATGTCAGAAAACACAGAAAAGAAAAAGCAGAGAACAACTGCTGTTTGTAAATCTGGAAAGGATGACACAGCCCATGAACATGTCGTGTTGGAGCATGGGAACGAAGGGCAATGTAATCCTTGTAAATGGGTGCTGAAGGGAATCACACCTGCCAGCCCCCTACATGAACACAAACCTGCTTCTCTTTGACCTCATTAGTAAAAGAAAAACAGTTTTATCTGGAACACCAGAGAACTGCCATTGCATAGAGTCATTTCTCCCCAGGCATTTAGGGTAGGTATTAGGAAAAGTTAAAATACACTTAAAATTAGAAGAAACAAGCTTGTGACATCTCCCTTTCTGAAATAGGTTGCATTCATCAGCGATACAGGGAGATTTCACAGTGCTTTGTTCTTCCCTCAGTTTCTAGGATCTCATGATTTCAATAGTCATTCAAGTTTTGTAACTTCATCTGAACTAGGCAACTGTTTTGAAAGTTTCCAATACAGTAATCACTTATGATTACAAAAGTACTGAGGGCTAGGAAAGAATTGCATTGTCAGGTCTTGGCGCGCAACCATGACACTGAGTCCTTACCAAAGAGCAGCGTTCTCCTAGCCAGCCTTAAATGGCTTGTGCTCATACCCAAATTCAAGCTGACACCTTGGGCCAGAGCCTGCCCTGATGCTTGATAACAATAACCCAGTGGTGAGCTGGATTCTCTGCCATAGCAGAGTCAAAGCACCCATGTCTCGGATGCATGCCAAGCATCAACCACCAGTGTAGGAAAGAAAATTCTTCCTTTTATTAACTATTCCTAAATTGTCCAGTACAGTGTTTCATGTTCCCTTCTCCAAAGCCCCAGTGAAATGCAGTCTGTTGTAAAGAAGAGATGACTGGGCTGGCACAACAGGGCACCTCTTGTGTACTTCTACGCTGTTGCTAGAAAGACATTTGGTGCATGGAGATGATCCAGGCACACGGAAAGGGTTCAGATGGCTCACAGCCTGTTTAAAAACATTTTGCAAGCCACATGTGTTCCTGTTGCTAAAAGACACCATGTGTTAGCAAATAAGCACCCCAAAATAGATAGCACAGAGAAAACAAATCCTTTTGCTCATGAGTGAGATGACACAGACATGGGGCAGTTGGGGCTTTGCAAGTGATGCTTATAGAAGTGCTGCACTGATGGTGTCCTCCAAGAGCTGTTTTTTAACAGAGGTTTCAGAGGAGCTCATGGACCATCTGCCAAAGCAGCATCTCCAGTCTAGACTCTGGTACCCACAGACTCAGCCCAGCTCAGTCTCCAGAAGGTTTTCCTCTATAACAGACAGACCTCTGGGTCAGCCACAGACACCTCTGGGTCAGCCACCTTGAGCAAAAATGCCAATGGCTGTTCTTGATCTCAAATTTCATTCCCATCTTCAAAGCAAGCTATGGACATATTAAGGACAAGTTCACTTTCCCACCTACTTTCAGGAGACAGATAAAAATTTATTTTCTTTCTACCCAGACTGCATCCCCTCTTGTTCTCTTGCTTCCACTGCTATTGGTTTTCTTTAATAGGTTCACTTTCTTAAAAACTCGGCTGCCAAGCTGGTTTGAAGTGCTGCAACCTTTTGTAGGCCAGGTGGGGGCACAAGGTCTGCCCTGCTTCAAAACAGAAACACTGTGGTCTGTTGGTTTTGTTTACTTTGTTTTTCATAGAATCATAGAATGGTTTGGGTTGGAAGGGACCTTCGAAGGTCATCTAGTCCAACCACCCTGCAGTCAGCAGAGACATCTCTAACAAGATCAGGTTGCTCAGAGCCCCAGCAAGCCTGGCCTTGAACATCTCTTTTGTTTTGTTCTTTTTGTGTTTGGGTTTGTTGTTTTTTTTTTTCCCCCAAGACTGTGTTCTGTGGGTTTTTCTTTTCCAAACAATGAAGCAAACTGTTCACAGAGGTGGTAGTGACAGCTAGCTGGAAAACTTCCTGATCATCACTTCAGTGCCCAGTTGATAGAAGAACTTTTTAAGGGCAAAAGCTCGTTGCATGTCCTCAGTTGGTGGCCCTTTTGCCTGCCTGGGTGGCATCTTCCACTGACATACCTGACATATGTGGCCACAAGCACCAAACCCTGGTCTCCAGCACATGTTTGATCTGGCAATCACAAGGCTAGTCAGGTGAAGGAGCCCACTCATGCTTTCCAGTGTCACCTATGAGTTTGTGTTGCATGGTCCCACAGCAGTGTTTGCTATCCCAGTAAAGGTTTGTTGCAGTCTGATATCTGCCAGAGGTGGGTACCTGAGTGCTCAATTCACCTTTGTTTTGCAAAATGTTCTTTGAAGTAGGGCAGTTCCCCATGTGACTGGTGCAAATAGGTGCCTTTACACCCACACAGGCTTTTTCCCAGACTAGGCAGGACCTGGTTTAAAATTGAGCAGGTTCCCAATTTGCTATCTGGCATGGAGGTGAGCTCCATCCTGCTAGCTGGATGAGACTAGATGTATGCAGCAGAGGTGCCCTACTTTCTGTATGTAGCTTTTATGTGAGCAAATAAGGAATTTTATTTGCTGTGCCTAGTTAGCCTTCCATCTATTTGTGATTTAGCCTCTCACTCAGAAAGAATCCCACTGAGGCATCCAACTCCCCTGAAAATGGACATAGGCAGGGTCCACTTAACTGTTCATACAGAAAAAAACCCAGGTCACTCGAGTGCAAATTCAGGGATAGCTTTCCAAGTGCTCAGCACCCACAGCTCAGAGTAACTTTTCAGAAGAGATCTACACCCCTTATCTTGTCAGTTCAGGCCAGGTTTTCAGCAAAGATTAGTCTCCAGTTTGCTGGCTCTCAACTCTGGCCAGTTGTTTTGCTGCTTAGATGAGAACTGAGCAGATCTGAAGACGTGATCTTCAGCAACGTTGAAAAATACCACTTTTCAGGGATTGCACATTATAGGCATTGCAGTTGTTTGGTGCTTGCCAGACTGTAAGTAATCATGCCAGCAGCTGGCAAGCTGTCAGTTACTAGCATAAGCTGCAAATCCTTCAGGAATTGTTTATATTTCACAAGGGAGAAGATTCCTTTTGTTTCCCTTTAAAAAGTGTGTGTGCGTATGGCAGAGGGTCAAGGTAATTTTAGAGACAGATTTCTCAGTTACATCCTTGATGAAGGTAGTCCTGTTGGAGTTAACAGCCCCTCGCCTTGGCGCGGCTTCTGCTCCCATGGCTGGAGCTGCAGAGGAGGGCTTTTTCCCCAGGCTGAACCTTGCAGTGGGTGCTCTGAGCTCTGCTCCAGCTACACAAACCTACTTCCCAGCACCTGGAACGCTGTTGAGGCCTTATCTTCATCCCTCTGACACTTATGTGGCTCTTGTGATCCTGGAAAACGATTCTGTTCCCACACCCCTAATCATAAGCCTAGGATACAGGTCCCATAACCATTAATCCAAACAGGGAACATCGGGGCTAGACCATATCCTTATCCAGCACTGTTTTCACTGGAGATGACACCCAGGTATTAGTCTGTGTCATTAATTCAGACCCAAACTCACTTCCAAAGCGTTGCCAGTCAGAGGGGAAAGGCTCTGTGAGGTGTCCAGTGGTCACGACCTGCACTGAGTCCTTCTCATTAAGTATGTATGGATGTGCACAGGCTGGATCCAGGCACACACATCAATAACATGGTGGGGGAGGATTTCAGAGACCAAGGAGTCAAAATGATAATTTTTTTTATTCCTTTGGTGGTCAAGAACATGGGCAAGGATTTAGGTGGCTCATCAGTTCTTTGGTGGGCTTAAAAACTGCAAAGATGTATAATACACCTGGGTGGAAGTATTCAAGCTTCCAGATCTGTAGGCAAAGATGTTTGCATGCTTTCTTCTTCTCTTCAAGGCCAGGGGGAAAAGGTATTTTGGAAAAAATATAAAACTCTCATGAGAAAACATAGAGCAAGCAGCAACACTCATATGGCTTCTTGCAGAGCAATTACTGAGATTTTTTGTTAGAGCTGGTGTTATCATTGCACACTGTTGCACTGAGAAAGTTAAATCCATGGAGCTGGAGTGGCTGCTGGAAGACTAATCAGCAGTTTATTTTCTGCACTCTCTAGGAAAGTGAAATCGCTGCTTTTTACTTCTTTAGGACATAACTACATCAACAAAGTAGAACTTGAAACGTTTAAGATTTAAAAAATCATACAGAGAGGTGCTTTTCAAATTGGCATTGCACAATACTTAAGGCAGATTACCCATTTTTTGATAAATCAGGGGTTTTCACACAAGCTTGCACTTTCAGCAGAGTACAGGAAATTTTGTACTGATTACTCCTTCCATTAAGGACCTAGTTTTCAGCAGGGGAAAGGGAGGAGGGGGAGAAAACCAACACATCTCTAAAGCAAAAGCTTTTACCTCAACCCTGATGCTGCAGCTGAAATCAGCATTGTTTTGCCCCAAATTGCTGTCAGTATACCCCATAGGATTTGTAGGTCAGGTGTTTCAGACCACTTTTCTTCACCTTGGTTCAGGCTGCCGCTCCTCCTGCACAGTTCAGTGTCCAGCATGCCCAGAGGCACCCTGATCCTGCTGTCATTTCATAACCCTTTTTCTGAGCCCCAGACCTAGCTCTGATTTACACTTGGGTTGCTCCGCTCCAGGCTCACAGAGGGCAACACCAAACAGAGCAATAAGTGGGAAAGGGAGCTGGCAGGAAAAATCAGGTCAGTAATTAAGGCTGGAGCAACCCCCACTTGCTCAAGCTGGTTGTGCTGCACAAACACCAACTGCCTGGCCTCGGGGCTCTCATGTATAATGGTAGGCCAACAGGAGTCAATGAGACAGCTCCTTTGATCCCAGTTTCTCAGCAGCTGTGCAAGTCATGGCCTTTATATCCTTGCTGCTGACTCACGGTGAATCACTGCACGCTGGTACTATAAAGCCGCCTTGGAGGGCAGAAATTAGGTTTGTGATCACTTTAAGACCCTATTATGCCCTGGGAGCAGTGAAGAGGCCTTTGTGTAACCCGGAGTCAAGTTCATTATATTTGCGTCCTGCTATAATATAAATCAGCATTATTTAAGCATCGTCATCATTTGGAAGAAATGATAATAAATTAAGGTACCAAATTTGTAATTAAGGGCTAGTAAGCTAGTTAATTAATCTTATATCTAATTAGCCAACAATAAATTACCCAAGCAGGACTATAAATCTATTCAGTGAGCTCCAACAACTGCGTGCATAAAGACCTGCCCCATGCAGGTGGGAGCTCTTGATGCCATTTGGCTGCTCGTTGTCTCCCTGGCTGCCCTGACACCCCACCTTCAGGGCTTCTGTCTGGTTGAAAGCTCCTTTGGGCAGAGATCATGTCTTTGAAGTGGCTTAGACCCTCCTAGCACAAAGTTTGGGGCCTTCATGAAAGTAATAAATTTTACTGAAATTTAATGTCGGATGAATAGTGTGTTTAGCCCCACTACCGGTCTCAGTAAGCAGTTTTAAGGTGCCTTTTTTTAATGTGGTGCTTATAATGTTGTGTGCTAAAGAGCTGCACAAGTGGCAAGGATGACCAACTACTGGTATACAGGCAGATTGCGCTCAGAAAATCATTGCAGAACTGTTTTTTCACAGATTGATGCGTCTTTCATTGGAATTACAGGCTCTGCAGTATGCTACATAATGTGAATCGAATGTTCTGAAATATTTTTAAGGTTTTTTAAAGGCAAGCTATGCAGAGCTACACTTAGCAGGCAGGCAAGACCAGGCAATGGAGATAAACGTCACAGAGGTACAATTTTTTCAAGTAGCTCCTAAGGCTTATTTTCACAGGATCTGCCAATACAAAGAGGGATTTGTGACTACAGCTGAGTTAAGGAGCATAAAAAGTACATGATGTCTCTATGAAAATTACAGTGTCTTAGCTGTGGTTGGCTTAAGGGTTGGCTTTGTACAAAATGCTGTACCACAGCCAAGTTGTATCCTGAGGCTCCACGCGAAAACACACACAGCAAACAATGTGAAGAGATAAAGCCTGTCCCAAGAGCTGCATGCATGGCCACAAATGTGTTTTATGGCAGTTCAGGGGTGGTGCTTTCCTTAACCTACTAAGGGCTGCAGGGTACATGTGCCCCTAAAAGGAGGACATGCACCCACTTGGGTGAAGCCTTGGCTCTGGGAAAGCCAACGGGAGATTTGCCATTGGCTTTGGGCCAATGTCTCCGCTTGTGTAAAAGCTTCTTCGTATTTACTGGCCTTCACTGATTGATTCCAGTTAAGAATATGATCTGCTGAACAGTATCTTCACTGGCAAAAGTGTGTATGTGCGCTAGCAAAACTCAAGGGTACAACCCTTAAAGTCTCCTCAAAGGCAGCTCACAGAAGCCAACAAATGATGCGGTTTATTAGGCAAATTTAGAAAAAACCCAAACAAAGGGAGATTACCTTTAGTTGGCCCATTCCCTGACCATCTGGGAGAAGACTCAATAAATAGATCAACAGGCCAGCGTCTTGGTTGCTATTAATGAGTGCATCTCCAACTAACCTCAGTTTTCTCTGGCAAAGAACTAGGGCCCTTACATCACTTAATGCACTTGAGGGCATTATCCATCTCACAATTTGCAAAGGTATTTGTGATTATATATCTACAAATCTTCCCTATCACGGAAATCATGTGTAGAAGCAGAGCTTTGCCAATGCCTAGCAAATCCCCACACTAAAGTAAGTTTGCACAAGAGTAGTATAATACAGAGTAAACAAAGCATGGCATGAGGCCATGGAGCTGAATGTTTCCAAAAGAGGTATCTTTGTGGGGAGACATGGAATAAGATGATATGAAAGAAGGCATAAAACTAGAGCAGAATAAGGAAGAAGAACCAAAATTCTAACTAGATTTACTCCCATTATTTCAAGCAGATATTTGGAAGCAATGGAGTCAGTTTGAAGATCATAAGTTTAAAAATAATCCAGGTTCTTAATCTTTCTGAGATGATATTTTCTGTTGCTTGCCTTTAGCCTGCTTTTAAACGAGACCTACATTTTGGACAATGATGTGACTTCTGTGTAGACTTTTGAGAACAGCATGAAACAAGCCATGACATGGTGAAAATGAAGAATGTGGAGTACCTACATGTGGCTCAGAGGAGAGCTAGTCACAGCTAGTTCACGTTTTGTGGGCAGCTCTCCTCACCTGTTGAATTAAAATCTGATTCCACCAATCAATTGAAGTGCTGAGGCCCAAGTTGTGGGCCCTGAGTTGGAACTGACCTGTGAATGAGTCACAGCCTAGCAGAATGTTTTGTTTTCCCCACCAGCTTCATGTTCTGGAGGCAGAACCTGGCCCACCTGCATCTCTGTGGCTCCGCACTCACCCAGGTGGTCACGGCTGGGCTGGTGGGTGAGGCCAGGGCTCTTTTAATCAGAAGCCAATTAGTCAGAAAAGCTTCCTGTTGGGTGTGGCTTCTGTTGGGGCCAGTCATACCTTGCTGAGCTCTCTTGGTGGTGTCCTTTCCTGTGAAGAGCCACTGAGGGAGCCATCTCTGTCTGTTATGTCCAGCAGGTGTTGCTGGCACCACTGTGGGGGCAGTGGAGGAGCTGGACCCACAGGAACCTATGGCAGGACTGTCTGAAAGAAGACTTGTGAGGGGATGTTGCTGAGTTCAGTGTTGGCCTGTGTGATCAGGCAACTGATAGCAGCATAAAATGATGATGGCTGAACCAGCACAATACCAATATAAAAAAAATGGTAAAGTTCTCTGAAGTTTACCACTCTGGGATCCAACTGATAAAGTCTCCTTGAGGCCGTTGGCCGTTCACTGTTTGTGAGAGTATGATTTTCCCAAAATAACCACATCACATCTTTGCCTGTTCTTAAATATATTTGAACCAGCCCTTTTGGAAATTCTTGAAGTGCTTGGTTATGCTTTGTTTACTCTCAAATTGGAAGAAAAAACAGCTCAATGCAAGTGGAATTCTAGCTGAGTTACAAACACAGGGACTAGACTGCCTCATTCATGATTTTCAACTGGATTTGGCAGATTCAAGGCATTCAGATCTCCAGAAAATAATCTGATATGAAACTATCATTGATAGTTTCAGCTACCAACTGCAAGAAATTCAGCACTGAATCTCTTCCCAGCCTCTTGGGCCCAGCACTTCACCCCTGGGTTTCTGTTCTTAGGGTCATCCCTAATTCCTTCACTTTCAGAGTCAACCCATTCCCATTCTGGCTCTCTGCCTAAGCCCTTAAATCCTCTTTAGGAATGTCATACTTTTTCTAAGGGACATACATTGCTTACAGAGAGTTTCTCTGACTTGCTATAGGACTGTAATAAATGGAAACCTACATGTTGTTTTACACTTTTAGGAGGCACATTTTATTTACTTCCTTAAGAAAACAAATGCTGACATATCACTTCATTTATCCAGAGTTTGGAAAGCTGAAATCTGCGGTAACCATTTTTTCCCCACTTTCAGAAATATTTTGCAATATATACACCTACTCATTAGATTTTAAAAATTTTGCCAAACTCACCCACTCGCTAGAGTAAAAAAAAGTAAATTTCAGTTCAAATCCACAACATGATAACAGCCTTTGAAACAAATAAGCACATTTCTTAAAAAGAATCCATATCTGCTAAATCACTTGTATAGCAGTGCGGTAAATCAGCCCACAGACTAAGTGATACTTGATAGAATAGACGAGCTGGATATAAAAGCTTAAGTTTCTCATATGCAGCCAGCACTAATGTTTGCAAAGCCAAGATTTGCTGTTTAACATTTTGAATGTGCTCTCCAGTTTGACTTTCTCGCTGCTACAAGCACCTCATGTCAGCATTCCTTGGAGTCTGCATAATGTACATATAGGCTGATCTTTAACCTCTGTGTCATTACCCAGACCAAAATCAATAGAGGGATGTGACACTGGTGGGACCATTTGCCCATAGTAGTTCAAACAGACAGATGGGCTGTTGTACGAGCATGGGGCTGAAGAAACTTGGAGTCAATCGAGGGGGTTTTATTTTTTTGGAGTGTAAAATGAAACTCTCAGAAACTGGATGCAGAAGGAGTTGAGTTCAGCTTCAGTGTCAGCAAAACCACCTCAGGTACTGTAATCTTCACACCTTGAGGCATGGTGAGAAGGTTGCCTGCCTTTGAGCTCTATCTCTTTATTGTATGAATTCCCCCAAGATCCACATCAATGTCACTTTCTCTGTTGGACTAAACTATCTCATGAATAATAAAAGAAAATAGCAGTTACCCTCCATGGTGCCAGTGAAATTCCTTGTCCTAAGGGACTGCAACCATTTTCTCCCAGCTTTCCCCTCACAGTGTAGGGAGTGTGGTTAGACTTTCAGCGCCTGGCAGCTGCTCACTTGCCAGCCTTGCAGACTGGGATGGAGCAGCTTTACATTGGATTAACTCAGATGATAGGTGGGTGGATGTAAAATAAAATGGGACTCCCAGTGACACAGCTGCATATGAGGCCATACACGAGTCTGTGGCTACAGAAGGCACCCCCTTGCCAAAATTAAAGTCTTTGAGATCCGTAAGCATCATGAGAGATACACAGGGTGAAGACGGGAGCCCTAGTGTTTGGGTGAGTGGAGGGGCTTGGAGCACCTGGAAGAGCCCGTCCAATGCCAGCATCAGCGAAGGGCAATTTCACTCCTCATACCTGGACAGTGCTGCGAATCTTTGTGCTTTTCTACGCCCTAGTTGTCCTGGCTTTGAGTTTCTCCTGGTTTGTAACAGTGCCCTTCCCTTCCTCTTAGGGGAAAGCACAAAGATGCACAAAGCAGGCCAGTGCATTAACATTTGAAATGTTTTACAGCTGGAGCACTACTGCCATTTCCCTCTCTGTATTTCTTCTTTCGTGCCCATAGCAGTCCATGGCTGAAAATCAGGCAGGCACATTTAATTGTAAAAATAAAAATATTTTTATTTCACATTTTTGCAAACACCTTTTTATCCCCCCAAACAGCATATAACCTTTTATAATACAGCGTAGTTAATATTTCTTTTTCATTCTGTACTAGCACAACACCTTAGAAAGATGGGATGAAAACAGAGTGCACTTCAGGAACAGACCACTATTCCCAAGCAAACCGATCTTAAAAAAAAAAATCATAATGAAATCAATATGTATTATTACACACAATGAAGCAAAACGTATATTTTTACATATTTACTTTATTTGCTTTTACTCTTTACATGTAGTCATAAAAATATTTATTTTTGTGCTTAGAATAACAAAATGAAACCTTAGCGTTCAGGCTTTATCTGGCTGGCACTTATTATTCCCATATGTTAGGGCAATAACCAGATTGCTCTGCCAGTTAATTCTGTGACTCTTTCTCCACCTTTTCATCTGATCCAGCAAAGATTATTTTCTTTGCAGCTATTATTGCAAAGAGGTGTCCGATTGCCACTGGGCGCAGAGTTAAAAATGAAAGGATCAATTAAGTTTATTCTTCTTATGAGAAATAACGCACATTTTCTCAGAAAATTAAATTCCATCTGAGAAACAGAGATGAGGAAGAAAGATGCTTTCAACATTTTAAACAAGACTCCCCATTTTCATTAGCAATGCTGCATTTAGCCTTTTACTCTGGCAAGAAGTCCCACTCCCAGCTCTGCTCACTGAAAGCGATGGCAAAATGTCCTGTCGACTGTAATGGAGCAGGGATCAAAGACAACAGGACAACCCCAGAAGATAAATCTGATCTAATTGAAGATGTCCCTGCTCATTGCAGAAGGGGTTGGGCTAGATGACCTTTAAAGGTCCCTTTCAACCCAAACCATTCTATGATTCTATGGAGTTGATAAGATCGAGCCTTTTATCCCTGATATGTCTGAACCATCCAGCATTTATGTGTGCAAGGTATTTTTGTACTGTATTTAGTCTGAATGCACTGCTTAATCTGTATGTGGAAAGCTTTTAGAGGTGCACCACCCCCACCCTCAAGAAGTTCAGTTGGAATCAGAAAGTAGGTTCTGCAGAGAAGTTTAAGAAAGGAGGACCATATGGTCAGTCATGATCTGAATTAAAGAGCACACTCCTTCTCCTGCCAAGGCACAACACTGGGTCTATGCATGCCTGCAACCTGTCAAGAACATACAACTTATACTCTATCCATAAAAATAAGTAAGTGAGGGAAGGGGTCTTCATCAGCCCTTCAGGAGCGGTTGACTACAGCTAACAGAAGATTCAGAAGTATGTCTGTAGCTCGGGCACAGCCCCCTTCCTGGCTAGGTAAGCTAGTTTGCACTGAGCTTGACGACACTATGCTTGGACATTTACCATGCCTCGTACTGCCAGTACAAGGCCAGACAAGATCCTTCTACACATCACCATGACAGTGGTAGTGTAGCCCTGACCAATATTTGACTCAGGAGTCTGAAGTCTGAAGTCTTTATTTCTTCTCTTCAAACCTCTGATAAGTCTCCACAGCAGCACCTGGAAATACTTCTCAGCTTCCATGACCAGTAGCTCCCACACTTTACTCACTGCCTGATGGGATGATATGTGGCCATGCACCAGTGTCCACCACTATGGGCTATCCCTGGGGCTAGAAGGAATTCTGGTGTACTCTGGCCAGATCCCTGAGCTAGCATTTGAGGGCCATGTCTAAGGGACATGTGGCTATGGAATTTATGGCTAAAGGATCATACCTCGCCCTCATTCCAGACGTCATCCTGGGGAGTTTGCTGGAGAGGTGGAGCAGGAAAATCAACAATGCCAATGTTTTGCGTACATGGTTATGGACCAAGGAGAAAAGTGAAAGCCAGATTTCCAAGACCTCCATGTACTCCTCCATGGAGCCTGCCTCACAGCATGTGCAGGTGGGCAGGGGCAGGATATTGCAGCCCTGCTGCGATGCAGACACCAACCACAAGCAGAAATTGCCTCTTAATTTTCAGCAGTGCCTCTACAACACAGGTACTGAGGACATACGGGGCAAGCTGGAGTCAGCAGGCAAAAAAAGAACAGAGAGGGGAGAGAGTTCATGGGAAAGAGTAAGCAAAATCCTTCCCTTGGAAAGGTGTCATAACCGCCGTGATAATGAAGATACGATGCTTCAGGTGTCAACAGGATACCATGGAAACCTGGGTAGCCTGCACAACTTCTCTGCTGCAGAAGTGTTCATTCACAAATACTTTTTCTTTCTCATTATCAGGTTAGTACAGATAGCTTCCAGAGCTCCAGATAGTTTCCAGACCTCCACTGACCAGCAGTGTGAGACTTTTCATTGCTGCAGCCGCTCGGACAGAATTGGATATCTCAACATAAAGGGACCTTATGTACATATTTCACTCCCTTCCCCTGATGGAGTAACTAGAGCAATATAAGCAACTTTATATTGGCATAATTCATCCCCATTGGGGGTGTTATATCATGTTAGAGAGATTTAGATGGTTAATGTGATAAAACTTCTGAACAGAGAAGCTAGTAGGATCTTGAACTAGTTTTTTTATTCCTTGCACTCTACATGACTCACAGTAACTCAAACTCGTAGAATAACAGAGTATAAATTAGCCAGGACTAAGCCTCTTTGCCAGTACAGATCAGTTTTTAACTACCTATGTGCTCAAACATTCCACAACCACAGAAATCTTGTACAAGGATAACAGATTTGCTCCTAAGTAATGTATCCTCTAGTGCAAGCACCACATGTATGCCAAACTTTCCAAAGGAAACCAGTGATTCTGGATTCTGTTATACCTAAATGCCAGTCCTAAGAAAACTTCTAAGGTGGGAACTGCTATTTGTAAGGAAAAGAGTGATAAGGATGCAATGTCTGAAAGAGATTGCTCTGCAGAGGGCCATTTTCTTATCTTCAGGACATTCTTGGGGAAGAGAAGAGTAAAAAAAAGTGCCGAGGAAAAAGGAAAGAGATCTAACAGCTAATAAGGAGTGATGAACAGAAAGGGTGAGAAAGGACGGTCTTGGGAAGGGGCTAGAAAGTAAAAGACAACAAAGGGGGGGGAAAACCAAGGAAGGCGAGGGGGAGGGGATGGGGACAGGAGAATGTGTGAAACAAAGGTGAAAGAAAGGAAAGAAGAAATGAAAGTGAGAAGGGGAGAAAAGCCATGGCCGAGTGCTGAGATAAGTACATTCAGTTCCTATTTTATTTATACATTTCTATTGCAGTCAGTGTTTAGTAGGTGTCTCTAAAGGCTGTGATTTATTATAATTTTTCCTTTTCAGCCCTGTGGAGGAAGGGGCAAAGGCCAGGAGGGGGCTGGATTCTTTGCCTACGGCATGGCTGCTCCTCAGGCTGGCCCTGAATTCAGAAAAGTGCTAATGCTCCCTGGAGCTGGAATGCAATTAATTTTGCAATGGCACAATGTTCCAAACAGAGCATATTTGGGGAGGCTCAGGTTTGTGATTCTAGGCTACCCTTAGCCTATCTGTGCAAATTGGAACTGCGACATGAGCTCTCCACACTGGGTTATTATTTTACACTTGGGAAACAAGCACATCTGGGATTTTTGACCTGAAAATGTTTGTTTGCATGACATTTCTTTAAATGAAGAGGGCGAGCATCTCATTTTACTCACCTAAGTACTCCACTCAGATGCCTGGCCAGAGTCCACTCAAGCTGGCAACAAAATCTCCTCTGACTTACATCTCACTGCCCTTTTTTTTTTCATTTTTATTTAAACTTCGTAAAGGTTAGATTTAGAGGATCGTTTTTTTAGCAAACACTGAGCAGAAACACTGGATGATTTGGAATAATCCGTTTAAAACTACATGTGACACGTAGCTGTAGCAGCATACTTTTTCCATGACAGCTTGTTGTGTGCCACCGGAGCATTTGTCACTGATCACTCAATTATCCACAAATTACAGCTTAACTTCATTTACACCATTTCCTGGTAAAATCAAGGCAGTCTCCTGAAGCCAACAGGCCCCATCTCCTGTTGTACTATTGTAATCTGTAGATTACTGATAGCTGGGGAAAATTTAACCAACACTTACAAATATCTTTGCTTTAAGACACTTTGCTCCTGTCTTGCAGTAATGCATTTGGGCTGCTACACACCTCAGCAAGCTTCAGAATTTCCTAATAAAACCTGTGTTTTTTTCATCAGGGGCTAGAATTTTCAAAGTGGAATTTTCAAAAAATTTCCATTTCTTTCCCTGCCTCATTTAAGCTCTTTCTCTGAAGCTTGAAATCTGGTCCTTGCACACATCTCTCACCTGCACTGCCGGTGCAGATATTCCCGGGATTTTGGAGGATGCACGGGGACATGAGAGGGTGACAGGGTTGTCCTAGGTAGTGCAAGGGTTACATCCAGCTTATGTGTGGTGACTTGGGAAAGCCAGAGACTCACATGTGGATTCAGGCTTTGCTTTGTGCTCTGGTTAGAACTTTCTTTGAGTTTCCTGGAAACCTCAGGTAGATAGTCTGGTATTTCCAGAGCCTTTCTGCATCCACTTTGGCCACACATTGTTAGAAAAGAAATAAAACAACTCAGACTTAAAATATATGAAAAAAATGCAAGCATGCATCTTTTCCCCAGGGCAAGCAAAGCCTTGTGTCTGCTACTTCTGGTAAGGGTAATGCCTCTGAAGAAGAGGCAATGCCCTCATTTTGGGATCCTGGTCTGAAACCTTTCAAAATGGTAGCCAGTACCAGAAAATGAGTTTTTACTTTTGGACACCTTTTGCTGACTCTATTAGAAAAAGAAGAAATGATTTACCATTGCAGGACTCAGCCCATTCCAACCTTCATTGTTTAATAAATAATCAAAAATACCAGGGAAGTATGACTTCATGGTGTTTGAATAAGATATGCTACCCAGTTGAGGCTGATGGAAAGAAGATAAAATATGCAGAATACTATATATTTAGACTATTGTTTGGTAGGTGAAATAGTATTTCCTTGTGAGTCACTGACTTTACTTGTGGATCAATACTGCAATACAGAGGTTATAACTTTGCATGTACCACAGCTTCCCCCTGGTTGACTCCTCAGGAGTGAGAGGATTTGAATAATCTCTTTGTTGGCATGAACATGCTTGGCAAAAGCAGGAGCTCCCAAACTGCGTTCCCTTATCCGCTAGTAATGAAAAACTGCTTTGAGGAAGGTGGAGCAGATGCCAGGGTTTTAGTTTAAGATGGTAAGAGCATCCTCATCTGGGAAGTCAGAGGGTCCCTGTTCTCTACTCAGGGACCCAGATGCACATCTGATGCTTACAGGAACACCCTCTGCTCCTTCTGCCACCAGGTGTAACCCCAGCTCAGGCAGGGCTGAAGCCCCAGGTCAGGGCTGTTGCCCTCTGTGATCTCTACTAGAGCTGTTTAAATGGGAAACAGCAGAAATTGGCCCTCAAATCCAAAAGGTAGGAGGCTTTGCAACTTGAGAAATCCAACCTCGACCCTTCCTACCACCACTGCACTGCAAGAAGGCAAGAAGGCTAGGTGTTGGATAGAGATACCTTCCTATCTTCTCCCAAGCAGTGTACTACGGCTGCCAAGGTTGCAAAACTATTTAGATGGCTGCTGTACCAGCAAATCTTTTTTTTTTTTCTTAAGTCTACAAGAGATAGGCCAAAAGGCCAGTAGATGAGCCAGCCCCAGCTCTCACTGTTTTCCCTGTGGAGGAACAAGCTTTTTCATGCTGGCTTGTGGACCAAGCTACACGCTCTTCTAGCCCAGGGAAGCGGGTCAGCACCTTCCCTCTGCTTTGATTGCAGTTGGCAGCAGAAGTGTTGGCACATCACTGCACCTGAGCAGGTCTGAGCTGTTGTTGATATAATGTGACCACTGAAAGCAGATGATCTGGAGTGAAGGTTCAGGGCTGGCTGCAGGGAGGGTGGGTGGCTAATTGTTGACACATGGCTCTTTTCTCTGACTCAGCTTGGGTTTTGGGCCTGAAGGTGCACAGCGCATGGTATCATCTGAAGGGTGAGTGAAAAAGCTTTGAAAGAAGCAAAGGAAGTCAGGCAGGGAGCCTCCGTAAATCCATCAGAAAGTTAAATACTGTAAAATCTCTGTGTTGTTTACCAGCTGTGCCTACAATGAAGGCAGAAATAATCCTAGTAAAACATGACCTTTGATCAGCAAGGTGGAGAAATTAGGTCAAGCAGGTTTTTGCTTGGCTGAAACCATAAGCTGGGGATGGACAGAAATAAAATTCTCTTCCAAAAATGTATTAGTCGGAGGACTCCACAGAAAGCTGTGGTTCAGGAGCCTGCAGCCAACTTGCTGCCCTTGCAAATCTTCCTTGCATGGAGTGCTGAATGCAGAGGGCAAGGCAAAACATATCCACACAGAACAGGAGCAATTGCCTGTTCCATGAGCTGGGTTTTGGTGCTTAAATTACACTACAGGGCATGCTCTGGCAGAGCTTTCCTGTATGACCTTGGGGAAGCTCCTTCTGTTGGTTCAGACTCAGTTTCCTCCACCTGCAAAACATTGCACAGTCACTCCTATGCTATGTCTGTGGTAGGAGGTGTGCCCTGCTTGCCTTTTGCAGATGGGAGGTTGTTCCAGGGTGTCACTGCTGGCACATGCAGCTGCACACCTAGGTCAGCGTGCACATGTCATCTCCACCTTCACATGAGGGGTCATGGTGTCGCAGTAGGGCTCCTCCTGAGCATGGTCTGTGTACCTCAACAGAGTCTGGGAAAAGCACTGAGCCAGGGCTTGCTGTGTAGGGAGTGAGGGTGGGCACCCTGTGCTTCGAGGGGAGAAGAGGTTAGCTCTATGAAAACATGCCCAGGCTCTTTTTAGTCACAACAGCAATGTGTCCTTCTGAGATTGGTACCAGCCTGTATGTCCCATGGCCTCCCATCAGGATGCTGCACTCAGCCTGAGGTCACAGTGCTGGGTCTTGATGCCCTCCAAACCCTGGATTCACACTGCTGAGGCTCAGGCTGACCCAAGGGGAAACCAAGGCTGAGTGTGCTCATCTATAACGAATAGGTAAAAGGATCCTCCACAGAATGCCACCACAGAAAATATGCATAAATAGCTAGTCAGCAATTTTGGATGGGTCAGATAGTCCTTGCCTTCACCCACATCCCTGGGCCTATATGTGGGGGCCACTGGCCTGAGCAAAGGCATCCCAATCTGAAATAAGTGAAGAAGAGATCATACGCTCTCTGAATATCATTTCACGTTTGATGACAAAATTTCCCAGACACCAGACTTTCCTGCAAACACAAGTTTAGCAGGGTCTGGAGACATTTTAGCACTCAGAGGGTTAAATCAGCAAATGAATGACATGATTTTGTGCTTGTAGGCGGTTTGTTCCAAAGATCAGCTGCTCTCAAAGCAAAAGTAAACTCCCAGTGTTTATTATGAGTCACTTAAGCAAGCAAATTATTAGTAGAATCTGATCTGTGGTTATGTGAGTTGGGACCTGAGGTAAAGGTTAATTATTTGTTTTCCCCCTTTTTTTTTAAAAAAAAAAAAAAGAAGAAGAAAACGGGTTGCTAACCTCTGAGGTGCTTTATCAGCTGCCATAAGAAGATGCTGCCTGCACCTATCCAAAAGCCACTCAGCCTGGACATCTCTGGGTGCTCCTGGAGCTCATGATGCTGCTGAGGTACAGAGGACATGGAGCTGCTTTTGCACATTGAGGGCTCAGCCTAAAACGTGCTGACATCCCGGAGAGTCTTTTCATTAACTTCAAGGGGCCCAGAGTTGGGCTCCGTGTGAATGGCCGAGGTCTGCAGCAGGCAGCAATGGCCTGTGCACAATGCCTGCCCTCCCACTGCCCTCCTGCTGCCCCTGACCTCCCGCCAGAGCTGAGTCACCACCGACCCAACGCTTTCAGAGTCCTCTCCACCCAGTGTGAGTTTTTTCTCAGGGCAGCACCTCACACATAACCGGTGCTAGGATGCTGGGGTCTTCTCATGGACCAAGAGCACAAAAGCAGGCTGGGAGCTGAGAGGGGACAGCAGGGCATTTCCTTCCCTCTCCCCCTGCAGTGAGCATATTTCATCCCTTGAGAGGGTCTTCTCCATTGAAAAAAAGAAATAACCCTCTGAGGACAGAGTTCTTTTCCCGTCTGGTGCCTGATGAGGTTGAAGCTGTATGAGCAGGGTGTGCTGGGCTCCCTCCCACCACAAAGCCTTCCCTGCCTCCAGCCCTGAGCCACAGCTCATCTGTGTATCCATCTCCAGTAACATTGCAGACACCAGCATGGCAGCATCCTGATTGCTTTGACTTGCTGTGGCAGCCAAAGGCTATTAAATCTTGTCCTAACACTGGCCTGATGCGTGCATGCTACACAGGCTCAAGACAGTCAAATGCTCTTGTGGGGTGAAGGTGACACTGAGAGTGACCCCAGGGCTGCTCTGCGGTACCATGGGCCTCTCAGCTCTTAGTGTAACCAACATGGGTGGTGGGAAGATGGTCTACAGGCAGAGATGGTCTACATGTTCTGGACATCCCTCCAAGGGCTATGGAGGACCAGAGTCTCATCAGCTAATTTGCTGGAGAGGCCGAGAGACTGTGGTGTTGGACTGAGTTATGGTACCACAACAGAAGGAGGAAAGAAGAGGACACATGACCACATCCCATTGCAGAAGAATTGAAGATTGATAGATCTGTCCAGGCTGTGCAAGTTCGCCTAGTGCTGTGCTTACCCTCAGTGCTCAATAAATAAACAACAATAAAACAATGTAGATGTTTTCTACATAAGGTAATAGAGTATAGGTCTCTTGAGTCAAATCCGGAGGCAGTTTAACAAGGCTCCTTGGACCAGTGGCTCTGTGTTGCTCTCTGTTTGTAGAGCACCATGGTGCTATTCACATGATTTTTAATGCAATAAAATTACACAATAATGCAATACAATCATAATAGAAAATTCTCAGCCATACCAAATGAGGAAAGGCAAGGTTTCACTCTTGCAATCCCAACTCATTCCATAACCCTAGGCAAACTGCTAGATTTTTAAAAGCAGTCTTGCTTTTTTTTTTTTTTAGTGTGCATCGTGGCACTCTGGAATCACTGCATTCTTTGGGAAAACATAATCTCAGCATCTCTGTGCTTTGCTTCCCTCACCAGTGAAGGCTGCAGAGAGAATTATAACTCTACTAATGCACATGGGAGAATCAGGCACTATGATGAAAGCTGTCGTATTAAATTGAGCTTTGCAATTCATTTTCTGGAGGTCCAGTATGGACCAGTCAGCAGGGCACAGACACCAGCTCTGTTTTGGGAGACAAGGCAGGAAATCTGAGTTCCTGGGAGCACAAAGCTGGTGAGGAGTGAGCAAAACGTGCTTGCAGCCCAGCTACAGAGCAGCATGCAGCCCGTTGAGCAGCCCTCTCCTCCATGTCCCAAGGAGTTACAGCTCTTTACTTTTCCTGCTCGCTTTCTGCCAGCAGTGGAAATTCCTTGCTGCGATTGCCGGGAGCAGTGGGGAACCTGTCAGCTCCCGGCCCAGATACCATGGCCTTCATATTCAGAGACAATCTCCCCCACCCTCCCTCCTCTTCTGCTCCCTAAAATGTCTCTATCTCAAGGAAAAGCAGTTTAGCACATCGACAGTCATGTTCAAATTCCAAGGCTAAGCACGCAGCCTGGGAGAGAGAAAGAGAGAGAGGGCAAAAGAAAAAAAATCAGGTGCTTCTCAAAAACAATCAACCTGATTCACATGCAGCTCAGCAGCTTTTTTGATGGCTCAATTCCAGATTTCACAGCTATTCAATAGTTCTCTTGTGTAGCTGATCCTTGTCTTAGAATTCAGCACAACTCAATCCATTTTCCCTTTTCTTTCTATAAACAGCCCCCTCCTCCTCTTCCCCTCCCTTCATTTTCTTGATTTACATCTCTAGGGAGATGGGAATGTGAGGGAGAAGCTTGTAGCCTTCCTTCCTGGGGGGCCTTGAACTGGTGTCCCCTGTCTCAGGTTCCCATTATCCTCGCTGCGCAAGCCGCAGCCCCTCTGCACTCCAGCTCTACTCAATTGGAATTTAAATGCTTCATGATTGTTGTCTCACAGAATAGGAAAGTGCTGCATTAAAGAGTAAATTACAGCAGACAAGTAACTGCCTTGGGAAGGAGTGTGAAAGGAGAGATGAGCCCCTCACAATGCCGGTTTGCAAAAGAGGGTTTTTCCAAAGATGAAACAATCTTCCTGGGACAGTCTCGTAAGGATAAATATGATGCGCACAGCACAGATATGGGGCTTTGTCTCAGAGGAGAAGTGCAGTGTGCTCAGCCTGGAGCAGGCCCACAATGTGCAGCTTGGACACAGACATGAATTGTGTCCCCGAGCCAAGAGGGTGGCTGGATCTGGGCTTCACTTTTGGTCTCTTGTGTGCATCGGATCTGGGCAGTTTCCCTGGGATCCAAAGTGCTAAGCAGCTTTCAAGGAAGTGAACAGCAGAAGTTTCCTCATCTGCTTGCTTTTGCTGCTTTCTAAGCACAGGCAGAGTTTAGAGTTCACTCATGATATCTCCCATGCATGCTGAGACCACCCCAGAGCCCAGCATCCTCTCTTTATCCACTCTGTGGTGATGACCATTCGTTGTTTAAACACTCTAGCTGTGGCACTGGGACCCTTTTCCCCTTCCCTGTGCCGAGAACTGTAGAAAAGCAGAATGGAAAATGAGTCCCCAGGATGTCCTGGTAGTTCTAGAGATGCTTCTTTACACTTTTATATGCTTTTATATTATTTAGGCCCCAGCCTGTGTTTTTCCACTCAAAACAGACTCACATACCTCAAAGCCCTCAAAGCCTCATTTGGCCTCAAAGCCCAAATGTTCTTGTGCTCTCTGAAAATGGCCATTGCTCCCCTTTCCTCATGTTGCATGACATTAGACATGTCTTACATTGGAACAAAGAGAAACAAGCCACCATGCAACCTAGTCTAGTGGGAGGTGTCCCTGCTATGGCAGGTGGGTTGGAACCCGATGATCTTTGAGGACCCTTCCAACCCAAACCATTCTGCAATTCTGTGATCTCCAGTATGTGGGCTAGGTATCTGCACTAGATTTACTTCTGCCTAGCTCTGTCTCTATGTTAGTCATCACTGGGCCACCCATCACAGATCCTGAGATAGCTTTTCAGGTGAGATCTCTATAACAATGAGATGCTGAGCAGACTCAATATGGAGCTAGCTATACCCTTAGGAAAGACCTATTTTCTGGCAAAATGCGCTCTGCTGGTGGTGAAAAGCATTCTGTGACTCGTAAAGACTCTTCCAGCTACCTTGTTCATTTGTGTAAGATGGGCTTTCTCCAGCAGGGAAGTTAGGAGAGAAAGCCTTTGACATTTGCGGAAAGCACAACAAACTGTTAAAATTATGGTTAAAATTCATGCAGAGCCTCTGAGGGAGGAGCAAAAATGAATTAGTCTCAGTGTCTCAGCCACAGTGCCAAGATTGGGAACGGAGACCAGCCACACAAAAAGGGAGCAAACTTCAAGTATTTACCCTTGAGAGATACTGATGGCATCTGTCTCCTTAACATTTTGGCTTTGCAAAGCCTGTCATATTAATAGAAGATTCATGAATTAAACCAGCCAGGTGGTGTAAAGCATAGGTCACAGAAGCCCTAGGAAAAGCATAAAAAAAATGGTATGTTCACTGAGATAAAAGAAAAAAGATCTGGAGAGTTTCTCTCCCCTTTGCTCAACAGCATATGCCTTTCAAACTGTTCGTTGAAGTAAGGTGCCATGGACACGCAGGAAAATAATGCACAAATATAACTAAGAAAAATAAAGAAACCAATGTGCACACACACGCATGCATGCAGGCACACACTCCTCCTGGATCACTGGCGTACTCTTTCCCCCAAGCTGGCTCCGAGTGGCTCCTGTTTAATTACTCCTCTGGAACCGCTGTAGCAAAGGCTGTGCCAACAAATTTTTTTTCATTTGAAACTACATGTGAAAAATGCCCCTTGGCTCAATGTTGACAATTAAGGTCTCAGCACTGAAATACATTTTTGTAAGGTTGCTTTATTTTTTAACTTAGCAGCCGTTCTGAAACAAGGCTTTTCAAATAGCCTTCACCAGGACTCTGCTACCTCACCTTGCCTTTGCATGTTGTGAACCCCAGTATCGCAATAAAACTGATTCAAGGAATGAACACATCCTGTTGTTCCCAGTGAGAATATTCTGTATTTCATTTAGAAGAGGGTCTACTCTTAGGGCCCACAACCAGGTGCTCTGCAAAAGCACATCAAGATTTGCACATCAAGTCCCATAGAAGTGACAGTGTTTTGTCATTCTAAACCCAGCTCTACTCTTCACCTAAGTCTCCAGGCAGGGAATAATTAAAAAAACCCAAACAACCAACCTTGTTCTGATCAGGTGCTTTAGTCCCTTTGACTTGCCAAGCTCACCACTGTGTTGATTCAGGGCCTTGTGGCCCAAACCAAACACCACTGAAAACAATAGGAAAACTGGGCTTTGGATCAACGCGCACACAATGAGAAATACTTTGGTCTGAGGGCTTCTGAGGACACCCAGTGTGGTGCATAAGAGCACTAGCATCCTACATGAGGCCCACAGTTGTCTTGGGGTGTGCCAGCACCCCTCCGTAGCTGCCCCACAGACCTGCTACTTTGTCCCACAGTACCTCTGGTGTGAGGCCACAGATGAGGAATATCCTCCAGGGCTTTGGTGAGCCATGCCTCTCTATACCTCTCCCAAGGAGACAGGTGTTGAGAAAGAAACCAGCCAGGAGAATGTCTAGGGATGGAGGCACAGTAGACAAGTCCTGCTCTCATTCTCTTCAGGCATTTTCTCTTGACCTCTGCCAGAGACAAGAATCATAGAATCATAGCGGTTGGAAGGGACCTCTGGAGGTCATCTAGTCCAACCCCTCTGCCAGAGCATGATCGCCTAGAGCAGGTCGCACAGGAACACGTCTAGACGGGTTTTGAAAGTCTCCAGAGAAGGAGCCTCCACAACCTCTCTGGACAGCCTGTTCCAGTGCTCTGCCACCCTCAAAGTGAAGAAGTTCCTCCTCATGTTTAAGTGGAACTGCCTATGTTGAAGCTTGTGCCCATTACCTCTTGTCCTGTTACTGGGCACCACCGAAAAAAGACTGGCTCTATCTTCCCGAAAGCCACCCCTGAAACCAGACTTTGAGCTCACCCTGATTGTCTGGTCACATTTTTTCAGCAGAGTTGTGGCAGTATCCTTCGAGTAGGTGACACCTAGCTGTGGGTCATGAGGGGATGGCTGATGGTGTGCAGAGCCGGGACAAAGATGGAACAGTGTCAGGGTTACTAGCATCGAGATCACTCTTCCCCATATGACACAAGGGCCAAACACCCCTGCTAACAGAGCCTCCAGCCCCCATGCACACCTTCTCCCTGCATGCAAGTGGTCCCCAAACTTCCTCATCACCATAAAAAATGCCATCTCCTCCCAGGTGTGCCCTGCCTTCAGCACTCACCCAGTTGCTCCAGTCCTGAAGGACTTCTGCCTGCCAAGGGTAAGCAATTAGCACAGGTGTCAATTAAAAGCATCACTGCCTCCAGATCCCCACTAGCCCTGAGAGCATTGGCAGAGAGCTGTCGCATCTTCAGTTGCGTGTGCCCTTGTAGGCAATTGCAAACACCAGGCTCGTAAGCACCAGCCCTCACTTTGAATTTCTTTGCTTTGGCTGCTTGTCTTCCAGCTCTTTAGCATGTCTTGAATGTGGCGTATTGTCTGCTAATAAAGAAAAGAGTGTTGCTCTCCAGCAATGGCAAGATCCCAGCTTTCGTGCCCTGCTGCAGAGCCAACTCCTGTCAGGGAAAGCAGCTATCACTGGAGATTTTAAATAAACCAGTGCTCCCCTTAAAAACCCTCCTGTTATATAATGCTTTCCTTCCCCTCCTTTTAATAAAAACAACCAAGTAACTGTCTATTTCTACAATGATACGGATGGATCCAGCAGCCCTGACTTGTATATGTCCGTCTGGAAACCAGTGGGAGCTCTGATTGCATAGGAAAGCGCTGCAGGACCATGATCAGGAGTGACTAACACAGTGGAGTGCTCCCCGCTTCGGGCTGAGAGAGACCAGAAAAGCACGGGCCACAATGTGCTACACATTTCGCAAGTGACATTTTGTGTTAGCCAAAATATACATCAATGTGACGGAGGCATATAGTAAAAGGCACATTCCTTTACCACACTATTACTGTAATATCCCAGTGCCTCCGCATTAATTTGTTCCTGGGAAATTCCATCATCACTATTTCAAGCCTGTGGCTGTTCAAGCCACTCAGAGTGATGGGAAATTACCCTACTCAGGAAAACAGAAAAATAAAAACAGTGATTAAATTTGCCTTTATTCTTAGTCTGCACACCATTATCAGTTTCTGGCAAAATATTTTTCATTATAGAAGGATTCCAATTATGTTCATAATAAAGTATGAAAAATCAGCTGGAAGGGAGAGTTTGGGTTTTTCTTACAAAGTCCAAAATAAGAGTAATACTGCCCCCAAAGAAAATCCCACAATAAAATATTTATAAAATAGTTTATTAAAAAGAATACTCTGCTCCAGGAGACCTGACCATATGCCATAGAAACACTGCCAGAGTGAATCAGACACAATTGTGCTGGTCCAGTGGTCAGGTTGTCTGGCCATTGGGTCCAACAGCAACCAGCACTGACTGCGCCTAAAGAAAGCAATCGTGGACTGACCTACTGTGAAAAAACGTCCTTTTCAACTTGGTAATTAGACCATCTTAAGCCTAAAGGTTTTTGTCTCTTCTGAAATGCATTGTGCATCCAGGCATTACTGCTCCAGCAGTCATGGATGACAGTAGTCCTGTCTGATATATTCATAAACATACATAAACAGACTTTAACTTAACACTGCATAGATCTATCTGCCAGTGCTTTTATATGGCAGCAGTTTCACAGTCAAATAAATCTCATTCTATAATACCTTTTTTGATTACCAGCCAAGCTACTAAAAAGCTAAACATACCTGGAAGTTAAAACATTTTATTCTGCCACATCTCTTTGAGGTTAGAACTAGAGGAAAACTTGATTAGCTTGGGATTTGAGATGCACCACCAAAATATGCAATGTTTTTGCTTAAATTCCCCTGTACTGGAGTCTTCATTGTGTGTGAGTAGGCTTGCAGTTCCCAAGGAGTCTCCATCTTCTCCACCCACCCTTGGGTGTGATGGGAACCCACAGCTCAGTACCTTTGCCTGACTTCTGATAACACTTTTTGTGCCATTTTTTGAAACTTCCCTGTGGCTGTGGGCAGCAATCTGCATCACCATGAAGCAGAGCTGTAGAGGTAATTGTGTTTGTAGTTGCTCTAGGGAGGTCTGGGATGGGGAGCCATCGACCAGACAGGGCTGGCTCACAGTGGAAATCCTGCAGTGCTTCCAGGCCTTGTCAATCACATCAGGCAGATGCATGCACATCTTGGGTTTATGGAGAGTTAAGACTTCCTGTCCAGAGGATTACCTGTTGGGAATGTCCCCATGGACTGAGTAGCTTTGAACACCTTAGACCAGTCTGAGCCACCTCTGGAAGAGCATTCTTCTACCACCTGCCGAGAGAAGAAGCCCCAACAATTACGTTAGATGAAGTGTGAACTAGTAGGTGGACATGTTTTATGAGAGGTAGGTCCCATATGAGGTAGGTCCCACACATGACCCTGCAGCCCTATGCTAGCATCCTGTCCCAGCACATGCCTCAGAGCATACTCCCATCCCACCTATGTCTCACCCACCTGCTGGGAAGATACGTAATGGAGATTACCAAAGGGTCTGTTCTCACATTCCCTGTGTCAGTGTGCTTATCCTTTATTTTTTAAAATCATGTCTATTTTTATAGGGCTGGGAACCTGTTCTGCCTTTGCCAGCTGATAAGTGACTCTGATCCTTCATGGACAGTATTACTGGTGCATTTGCCAGGCTCTTGCCTTCACATGGAACATCAAAGACTCAGGAGACAGCTCTGAATCAAGGTGCCCAATGTACTCATCAGTGCTGCTGCTCACTGTGCACAGAAAGTCTTTGCATGCACTCTAGGAGACTGAGAATGACTACAGGAGTGTAAGGTTTACAAGTCAATTGCATCTTTTTTTCCTTCTAGTATCTGTGTGTGTATCAGCATGTTAATACAAACCCTGATGGGGTTGATGGCTGGGAAAGGAGAGGCTGTAGCTAGTTATTAAGAAGTTTTAAATAAGAATGTGCATATAAATCTGCTCAGTTAGTGTTTCTTTGGTTTTTGTGTTGTGCCTGGAGTGGGCTGTACAGGTTTTATCTCCAAAACTTCCACTGTCCTGCTCTATGCCATTGTGCTGCTGCTATATCCCACTATAATGATGCTTGGGGAAACAGCAAAGGAGCAGGAGAAATAGATTTATGAGGGGAATGTTAAATAATCTGAAATACACAGCACTGGCTTCCTACTGTACTGCCAGTTAATACAGTCCAAGAAGTTATCTGCTCATTACAGACACTGAGATGACTGTGGTTACATCTATAATTAATGTTGTCTGAATAGCTGTTTTTCTAGTGTGGCCACAGAACTAAAAACTCAGAATATTATGAAGTTGGAGTTGTCCTGAAACAGAACTGGCTTTGTAGTTTTCAGATTGAAATGAAACACCTGAACAAAAGATTTTTGGATGAAATTAATCCAAAGCAGAGTCAAACTGATTCAAAATCCAACCTCAAACTAAATGTTAACTTCCTGACTTTAGCCTTTAGAGTAAAGGAGATATAGGTAGTCATCTAAATAACGTTTTTCAAATGAGACATTTTATTTTAAATGTATCTGAACAATTACTTTTCAAATTTATTTTTCCCAGTTAATCTATTCGTTGACTCTTAACACAGTGAGTTGACCTGAAGTTGTAAATCTGCTCACCTAAGATAGACAGAACACTTTTCTGCCCTCCTAACAAATTCCTTTGTTCAATCATGTACAACCTTCCCTCTCTCATCCAGTGGTGTGTGAAGGGTGGACACCAAGGGGAGTGATAGTTTTAAGCTAGGAAAGGATAGATTTAGGCTGGATACTAGAAAAAAGTTCTTTTACACGAGGGTGAGAGATTACGGGAATGGGCTGCCCAGAGAGGTGGTGGAGGCCCCAGCCCTGGAGTCATTCAAGGTCAGCCTTGATGCAGCTGTCAGCAACCTGACCTAGTTAGAGATGTCCCTACTCAAGTAGGGAGGATGGATCAGATGACCTCTAGAGGTCCCTTCCAGCCTAGAACATTCTATGATTCTATAATTCCTGGCCAAGGAATGCTGTAAATGGAGAAAGTAAAAGGACACTGCGAACATGACATTTTTGTGATTTAAGTCAAATGCTGCTGCATATAGTGGGAGTCTTTCCTCTGATTTTTGTGCAATCTACATCAGTCTGTTGTTTTGGAGGCAGCACCTTTGCTTTGCTAGTAAACATGAAGGTAACAGGGTGCATCTCTGTGGCTCATGCAAACACACCTTCATGCAAACACTGCTCTCTAGTACAGGTGTTCAGACCTTTGATTTGTTTATTTTTTACATGACTCTTCATTTTTTACATGGCATACCTGTCTTTTTACCTTTCTTAGCAATGACTGCTTGAAACAGAGGTTGCATGAATCATCATCAGCAGATCCAAACTCCTGGGTCGTGGTGTCCCACGGCCCTGGCTGCAGCTCTTCTCCCAGGCTCAGGCAAGACAAGTAGTCCCACCAACAGTACAGGTGCCCTGCATGTTGTACCCTGGTAAAGCCTTCCTGGAATCAGACCATGCTTTTGCCACGTCTCATATTCATATTTCACTTTGGTGCAGCAGTCTCTGGATTGAAACTCCATTATTGCCACAGGTGCACAGCATAAGAGGAAACAGAGGTGCAGAGGTTACATGACTTCTCCAGGCTGATGAAGGAAGTTGCAATCAGAAACATAAATAATTGAGATCAGCTTTCATATCAGTTTTTTATCACAAGCCCTGGTACTGAGTTACTGCCGCTGTTAGAGGTACATTTGCTTGTGAGTTACTGCGACATTTCTAACAGATAATTCAACACCTGAAGAAAAGAACGAACCACAGTGGGGTGGATTTAGATGCACATTCTTACTTAAAGCTTATTTTCATCAAACTTTCACCAAATCCTCTCTGCTCAATGCCATCAATTGGTTATTTCAAGGCCTATACTACCTTTCTTTTTCATTTTTTTTTAATCCTTCTTCCTGTCTTCTGATTTATTGTCTTTAACCTTTGCAGACCTTTTCTGCTTAACTTAGAATATTGTATGCCCTAAATCTTAGGATTACAAAATGCTTGGAAGTGATTTGGGAATCTAACTTATTACTCATTTCATGGAGTAGAAAATTGGGTCTTTTCTTTCTCCACATCAGAGGACATGCTGCTGCAGACAGACTGAGCAGTGAGAGGAGACCCATGTTTTAAGGAGGCCAGGGGCTCTGCTCTGCACAGTATATGCATTAACAACCACAAAAGCAACCCTGCACTACATAATGAACATGTGGAAGCAGTTTTACTACTTAGATAGGATCTCAGAGCCAAAGAAGAAGTTGTCTGATTTGTCAGCATCTGGGAAGCAGCTCCATTGAGACATGACTGTATTAGTCCTAGCTATGTATCCAGCCTTATTAAAGACTTATGCTTTAAGTCTGCCTCTAATAAAAACCTGCTTTGCGAGGAATTGGACTTCCTTCTGCTGCATGTCACCTATTTTTAAAGGAGGGTTAGTAGCATTTGCTACTGAACTGTTGAAACTCTTCAGGCTCTTAATTCACCTGCTTATTTTTCAACAATGCATGTGAGCTAAGTTGTGTTTTTAAAAAATGAAGCAGCTGTAGTCTTTGTCAGGAAGACCAAGTGTAAGTCACTGGCAAACTGTAGTGTGATCACAGTGCAGAGGCAGACATGAGAGACCAGTGGTCCTCTCTGAAGTGGGCCATATGATGAAAGCTCTCCTGAAGGGAAAGAAACCTGGAAGTTAGCTGGTATCCAAGACTCATATGGCTTTATTAATTACGTGCTTTGGGTATCTGACTATCAGGCAGATGCCTGCCTTCCCCAGCATCATCTGAAGCCCACGGGCTGTAGCCAAAGGCAGAAGCACTATGCAATAGTAGATGAAGCCATCTCTAATATCCTGGCCAGCTTTCCAGCTGGTGTGTAAAACCCCTTATTTAAGTGGAGCTGCTCTGATTTATATTTACTGGAAATCCAGTTTGAGGCTATCCAGTGGAAGCCAGGTCTGATATGTGTCAGTTTTGCTGAGAGTTATTATTCCTCTGACACGCCTTGCTGCCTGGATTTAGTTCCTCCCCAAACTCATGTGTTCTTGGTTTGTGTTTCATGGCCAACCTGGCCTCAATCGCTCAAGGCCAAAAACAAGATTAGAAAGATTGATATCTGCTAATGGCTGCTTGGTGGTTTTTCTGGAGTGCTTTATCAACCCTGTCACAAGCAATAATAGAAAGGAGCAGAATCCTAAAGGTCTTGGAGATCCTATGAAGATAATTCCTCTCTGCTTATGGCTGCAGCCATTTCCCCATGCCTCAATCACCTCTGCTGTGCCAAGAGCTGCCCTCTGAGTTCACTTTCCCCTCCTCACTCTCGAGCAGCTGTCTCCAAGAGCCTGGAAGCTGCTGGAGCTCCAGTTCAGAGGCTGCTGATTAATGCCAGTTTCTCCACCAACAAGTGTGCGCCATTCACATTCAAATATTGCATTGCTCCTCAGCAGACAAGAGACACAGGCTGAAGGAAATACTGAGGACCCTTGTGGCAGTGTCTGCTTGAGTCCTGTTTGTGTAAAGTTTGCCAACAAAAGCCCCTGCGAGGACTCCAGAGCATTTTCTTTGCTTTGGGGATTAGTTTGGAGATTCAACTAGGAAAACTGACGCTCTCTCCCCTCCCCCTGTGTGATGCCCCTTGAGTCTCAGAGACTTCTCAGCTATTTTGCGTGGTGTAAGGAGATATTCTCTTCCAATATGTTGGATTTGTTGAAATATGTCTGGCAAGACAGCAGAGCTAGTTTTCTTTGCCCGGAGAGGGGTGCTCTGCATGGCAGGAGCTCAGCCAAAGGGAATGGCCAAGAATTGCACACCAATGTGAAGACATGAACCTGGAAGAAGAAATTAGGCTGCTAAGAGGTCTTTGCAGTCAATTAAAAAGAGGACAAGGAGGAATACCACTCAGAGACCCTCAAATACACTTTTTCTCCTGAGGTCTCCACTTTTTTCCTCCCTTTCTCAGGTTTGCTTATATCCTGCTCTGCCCAGTCAGTGGTTTAGGTTTTGATAAGGGACATCTTGCCCTTTAAGGATTGTTGCGGCTCTCCAAATTATAGTGGTTCAAGGTTTAGTTCAATGCTAAATGCAAACTCTATCACAGACGTGGCTATCTGGGGGATGTTTTGGTGGCCTAGGGCTCTCCTGGGGTGCATCTCCACCAGAGGGAGGTCCTGGAGTAGTCACAGGACACATGAACTAAGACCATGACCCTTGGCCAATGGAACCAGGAACCAAAAGGGACCTATCTGCTGGGAAGAGGAAACGCAGAGATTGTACAATAAAGTACCAGAAAAAAGAAGCGAGGTTAAGGGGATGCTGTCCTCCTAGGGTGGTGGCATGGAATAGGGACCTCCATCTAAGTGTCACCACCATGCTTTGGTTCCAGGGAGACACACAGCAGCTTGATGTAGCTGACCTATGTGATGTGCAATTGAAGAAAGCCTGCTCTCTTCCCAGTTCCTTCTATTTGCAACACTTCGAGCAAAAATGAGCCTCTCTCTTTTAAGATAAAAGAGATATCAACTTTCATGGGTTTTTTTTCTGCTGTTATCAGAAATCAGGTCAAGAGGCTGAGTTAAACAATTGCTGTCCAGCTTTTCCTCCAAGGTAAGTGCAACTTAACTCTTTTGCTTTGCACTGCACTGCCTTTTCTCAGGTTAATTTTCATGATGAGGAGGACACAGAAGCTGCTTGGCCATACTGGATGACAGTTTATTCCTGCCTCATTCATTTATTTTAACTCTGACTCGGCACCTTGTCTCTGAGTTTTTATGGCTCAGGTTAACACTGGGAGAAAATAATATCCAGATTTTTACAGTATGTAAATGGCTTCTACTTCACAGGAGAGTTTCCATCCTTGCAAAGACCACTCTGCCAGTAATTAATTTGGACTCTTATATCCAACTGTGAGGCTCACAGGAAAAAGGACAAATGAAGCTTGGCTCAAAAGACAAGATTTCCATTTAGCTCACTGTATCCCCAGAACTCTGTTAATCTTGATGAGATGAAATCCAGATCTGAGCCAGACAATCACTTCTCTCTGTAGTTTTGAGCCAATCTCCTGAACCTTTGTTGTTCAGAAGAGGGGTAACCTGGGTCAAGTGATTCTCATTTTTTTAATTTGCAAAAATCTCGTTCTGATTGACACCCAGAAATGCAGGCACTCCTTCTGCAAGCCTTCATCACTCAGGGCTCCAAAACTGTTAGTAGCAACGGTCTCTTGTCCAGCCACAGGTTTGATGCCACATCACTGAATCCCCTACTGAGATTATCAGTCTCATGGCATCCCCACTGTTCTGGTAAGATCTTCCCTTGAGCAAGGCATCCAAGATGCCTCGGAGCTGGAGTGCAAGTACTGGGCTCAGTCACAGCTTCTGTAAGAGCTATTAAACAGTACCAAGAGCCTGCAGAAAGCTGGTAGTAAAGCGCAGGCTGCAGGAAACTCAGATTTGTTTTTGAATCAGAGCTGTACCTGCCCATCTGGCAAGACTGAAACTGATTCCAACTCAGGGGGTTATGCTACCCCTGCTCTTGTGGTTTTCAGTGTTGTTTTGAACTCAGGTTTGAGTGGAAGGCAATTAAGAAGTAGAGAAGGGGAGGTGCTGCTGAAGGAAGAAATGAAATGTCATTCTTCCTACCATGGTGCCTAGCTGGTCCTCAATAAGCAAAGCCCAAGATGTACATACTGAGATTACATTTGTCTTATCTGTGATCAGAACTTGCTGGAAACAGAACTTGTGAAACAGCAGTGCGAGAATAACAATTTTCACTAGTAGGGAACAAGCTATTCTTGGAGTGCATAGGGGGTTTCAACAGTCTCATCAACAGACAGAGCCTATTATAAATGCTGCCCTGCATTGCTCACTGTATGCTCACTGCATACAGCCCAGAACCGCTGCAGGACCTGGCTCAAGCACAGTGGGACTGAAGTGCCTCCACATGCTTCACAATTCCACCAGATGCATATCTGCATCTTCAGGCACCTAAATTTCATTAGCAACCTGGCTATGCCTCCCTTCATGCCTTGTTTTCAAGTGTGATAAATAGAGGATCCTCTCCTGTGGCTGCTAAAGGCCAGAAGGGTCTCAGATGCTTTGGCAACAGAGACATCACCAAGTGCCTTGGGTGCTGAGGAATTCATCAAGGAGGGCTGGGTTCCTGCATGGCTCTTCTGAGAGATGGGACAGGCCCATCAGTGTACCCTGGTCTGTGCTCCATGGAAGGGGACTGTAGGCTGCACAAAACTGAGCCCAAGGAGACAACAACAACACCAGAACCTCTCTCAAAAAATCCAGTGCCAATGACTGTGCCCCTCAAAGCCCTCCTGTCTCACACATGCAAAGGGAAGAAGCCCAACGGGGCTGAGGAAGCATGGCAGCAGGTGCTTTTCCGTGCCATAGTACCATGGTGAAAGCACTGCCTGCTTGCCCAGAGCTGCAGCAGAACGAGCTCTGGGGTCTCACCTCCTACCACTTTTGCCTTGCATTGGGGAGCACAAGCCATATTTTTCCCCAGTAGGCTGAGGGCAGAAACCTGGATGTGCACAAAGTCCCTGCAGCATCGTTTAGCTCTCTACTAACTTTATCTTGCTTGCTACTAGGCTGGGACCGTCGCCTGGCTTGGTTTGAACCACGCTGCTGTTTTCCTGGATCACATTAGCAGCAGCATTACCCAAGTGCTGCGTTACAAGAGCTTGAGCTGTTAGATGTGCCTGATTTGCTTTCAGTACAACTCCGGATGGGCACAAGGCTGCTCACAAGCAGATCCTATTGCAAGACTGGGGTCTTGGAGCGTGCAAGTGTGTGTGTGCATAAGGGTTCATGTATTTAGAGAAATAATGTTTCCCTTCCATCCAAGGCCAAGAGACTGAAATCCAAGCAAGCCTAAACTTCTTTACCATTGACGCCATAACAACATTTGAGGTTTCAAAAAGGAGCGGAAAAAATGTGTTGCTGTAGTAAGGGAATTGTAATAAGATCTTAGCCTTGGAATAACGCGCTCTTTAGTGAAGCAGCAAGCTCTGCAATGTTTCCGCCTCCTCGAGATTTGTGAGGAGACGTGCCCCAAAGAATGCTAGTTATTCTGAACCGGGAGAAAACGCAGCCGAGAGTGAATGGAGACATCCAGGAAAAATAGAGAAGCACTGCTGTTCTGTTGTCCTCCCAGCTCCCACCTCCCTCCTTCAGCTTGAGCAGAAGCGTAATGCAGCAGCCTGGTGGGGCTGCTGGCAAAGCAGTATGGGACTTCATAAAAGCACTTAAAATGAGTGAGGCTGAAGCACAGAGAGGAGAAGAAAGTGAGTTATGGGTTACGTAGGACCTGGCTGCACTAGAGAGGCATGAACCCCATCTGGGAGAGAGGGCAGGCAGCTCTTTCCAGGGCATGCTCCAACAAAGCTGACCTGTGAAGTGTTGCACCTTGCATACATCTTCTGCTTCTCTTTCCTTTGCAGCTGATGCATTTATGTAGCCTATAAGGTTTGAGAGCTTCTATCACAGACTGATGCTTGTCCCAACCTACACCTTGTCTTTGGCCTGTAGGGACTGGATTTGTGTGGTTATGAAGCCAGGACTGAGGTTGCTTCCAAGGGCTCAGCACCCACTGGATCCGTTGCAATGCAACGCCAGGTGGAAGTCATAGAAGTAGATGACTCCAAATAACTTTTCACTCTCCTCCATGTCTGGCTAGGGGGAATATTACTTTCAGCAAAGTTTCCTTTGATTGCACTTCAGAGCAAAACACTGCAGCTGCCCTTAGTACTCATGGAGAGCAATTAAAGGCAAGGAAGCATCCTTCTCACATTTCCCATTCTTAAACAAACCTGTGTAGTTTGGGCTGCTGTCCACAGGCTCAGCATCATATATTCAGTGATGTCAAAGCTGACTTACAACACAGATACGATACCTGGGGTTATAAGAGCTAGCTCAATCAGAAACATTGGTTCAGTACTTGATTATTATGGAAGGAATAGAGGCCAGAGAATAAAATATTATTTTTCCTTGATCAATCCATGGTGTGCCAGCACCTTTGTACAGTCTTGGTTTCCCTGTCTTAGGAAAAAACATAGCAGAGCCGGAGAAGGTGCAGAGAGGAGAATGGATATTGTCAAAGGTCTGGACTAGTGTCTGTACAAAGAACAATTACAGTAAAACTCTTCATCCAGAAAATAAGAAAAAGTGGAGAGATGATATGAAATCAAAAGTGTGATAGGGAAGATAAGGAACCAATTATTTATCATCTATCCACCACAAGTGGACCATGTGAAACCACCTGGTGCATGTTCGAAGCAGGCTGAGATGGTGGTCCTTCCTTCACTGAGTAGTTAAACTCTTCAGGGTCAGAGGACACTGAGTGCTGATGGTTTATCTAGGTGGCACCATGGAAAAGAATGTCATTGAGGACTATGAAATGCCAAAAGACTTGCACTGGGTTTAGGAAACACAAACCTCTCATTGCTTGAAAAGTGTTTGGGGTAAAGTATCACTATATTCTCACCTGTTCTTTTGCTTATTCCCATGTATTTGTTGTCCAGTCCAGGACACTCTGCCTGATCAATCTTTGATTTGACCCAGTAGCACAGTCCTGGTGTCAGGATATGGATATCTGCAGAACCCCTTGTGCAGAGTGGGCATCACACCTCTTGTTCCCAGTACACATGGACACTTCTGCCTTCATGTGAGCTTGATTTAAGCATTAAAAAAAATGAAAAAGTTTCTAGTCCTCATGGGTGCAAAGAAAAACCCAGATATGAAGGAACAGGTAAATGGAGGCAATGTCAACTGCTTGTATTTCAGAAAAATAGGTATCTGCGGAATGGAGCCAGGCTGGTGGCTGGGAACAGCAAAAACCCATTCTGCATGAATACATCAACAAAAGTACACCAATAAGTATTGTCAGATAGGGCAGTGACTCCATGTTTTTGCAGTGTAGCAGCCCAGCCCAGAAAATGCCATAGCAGTAATTCAGTGAATTCTACTGAGGACCAGGCGATGCCCTGACTGCATATGACCATGCTGTCTGGGAGCAGGGGGCTGGCATCGAAGTTGAGAAGGGGGCGAATTTTAGAGTTTAGCTCTAAATTGAGATACTTTGGAAGTTTGGTGGAAGGCTGTTCCTGTGATTAGGTTATCAATTTTAGAGATTTCAATCCAGCTATTCATGCAGAACAGAGAATTAAGAGCCTGAGCCTCGTCTGGCTTATCATCAGGATGAGGCCAATGCTCCAGACACAGCCAGAATCAATGTGTTGTTACTTGGAAACTGGCCAGGTTTGCAGCTGAGGCACTATCAAAATGCGCTGTCTGTAAGCAAGATCAGCTCAAACCTTTGAGATTACAGGGAAAGTTGAATAGCAAACAGAGGTTAGTCTGGATTTCATCACAAAAACATACATTTCATTAGGGCTAATCAGGGATACGGGCTGAGACCTCAGTGCTTGGGATAGTAGGTAGCTACCATAGGACAGATGTATAATATATATACAGCAAGATCTGTATCAGCACAGCTCATCCCAGCATGCCAGGCCAAGCTATTGATGTAAATTGCACTACTTGCTGAGCTGTCTCTGTGGTGAAAAATCCAGGAAAGATTCAAGATACTGAACGGACACTGAGCAGAAGTTAACTATTGCTGCATGTCATCCATCTAAAAATTAGGTGCCTGGTCCTAGCCACTCATCCTGGAGCTTTCTACAGGCAGAATGGAGCATTTCAGGGGAGTAATTATTTCACTTATCTTTGACAGTTGTTTTAAGATGGAATTGTTCATCTTCTGGACACTGAGGCATCGAGACAACAAGTTTAGACTAGACACCCACTTACAGACGATTAACATTAGATGGGATAAATTCCTCAAGTGAGTTCTTGAATTTTACTTCTGTCTTCAAATCTACTGCTGGGAGTTCAAGTATTTCCCTGCAAACTTTTCTTTCTCTACAGTTTAAGGGAAAAAAAGTTCACTGTTCTAATTTACCAGAGACTTGAGCAGGTACAGATTTGTAGAGTAAATCCCTATTCAAGTTTCAATAAAATTTTAAATGAAGTGGGTAAAACCAGGCAGCAATAAAATGATGATAGACATCATTCTTTTCACCAGCGATGGCGTGTTCTGTGAAACAGGACTTAGTTTTCTCAAGTTCTTCCTAATTACTGTATTATTAAGTCTCTGTTCTTTTGGGATACAAGTGATAAAATTTAATGGAAATTCTGTAGCAATCACAGTTGCTAAATCTGAAGGAGAAGTCACTGGAACTGTGAGGGACGTGCTAACTGCTGGCCTGATCCTGCCACCCAGTGTGCACGATACTTGCTTGCTCGAGTACTCCCATTAATCCCAGTGGAGTTATTTACATGCAGAAACATTACAGGTTCACACTAGCCTTAAGAAACATGGCAGGAATTTAATGCATTCAGCCACTGATTCTGCAAAGGGAATCAGTGTAGATCTGATGGAGAATATGGAATTTTTTCAGTACTTGGTTAATAAGTGCATTCTCAAACATTCATCAGCTGTGACTCTGGGTATAAATATGTACCAAGGGGTAATTCTAATGGATAGTGAGATTTTTAAATAACATCTGGAAAAAATTTGGAATTATTTCTCATTACAGATATGGAATTTAGGGCAAAGGGCACAGGAGAAAAGCTGAATTTTATTCCCCTTCTCTATGTTTAATGAGAAAAATTTGTCACTGAAACAAGTGGATGAGGAAACAAATCCTCACCAGTACATTTCCAACCATAGCCAGCAAAATATGGTCATCTACTCGTAGATGCACAAAGTGTCTGTATTTTATTTATTGGTCCCTTGCAGAAACTGGTCATGCATGTCTGGAGTAAATTATTTGTATTTTCAAACATAACAAACTAAAAAGGCAAGATTTTTTACAAACCACTCAGTTGTACATGTGCAAACTTACAAACTTTGCCACTCTTGCAGAGGTGTCCCTAAGGACAGAAAGTTACCCTTTGAGTTTGGGTGGTTTTGTGAAATATATTTGAAAAAAACCCACAATATGCCTCCTAGAGTCATAAGTCAGTGGTTGGGTGGCTGGTTTGAATTAGGACAATGAACAAAGACAAACGAAACATAATCCTGCATGTCTGTACATTCTGGAGGCTTTCCTCTTCATTTGGTGTCAGTACTGAACCAAAAGTATTTAGAGAGGCAGTATTGTTGAACACAACAAATAGGAAGCAAAGCATAATTTTTGTTAGGGGTAAGTCATCCCTTAGGCAGAAGCATTCCATCAGTCTTACTGCATTTCACTGCACTGAACTATGGTTAATTTGTGGTCGGAAAAAATAGAGGCACTGTGGTTATTGAAAATTATATGCTGTGTTTCCAGTTTAAAGGGAAACAAAAGGCATGTGTTGTAAATATAAACTTTAGTCTTTAATTTTAAAAACAGGAGTCCATTTGAATGCTCAGTTTGGGTTCTATTCAGCACCTATAGTAACTATGCTATTTCACTGCCCATTTAGGAAAAATTTCTCCAGTGGGAAAATGAGAATCAGTATGGCTGAAGAATTGGCAGCTATGAGTTAACTGTGTTCTTTTGTCGAGCTCTTTACAATGGTGACAATATTTGCCCTGGTGGTACAACTAGAAAAAGAATATTCTTGTTTTCAGCAATGACGATTATTAGCCATTAGAAGAAAAAGCCAACACAAATGTTGGAATCTCCCATCATTTGGGATCTTTAACTCAGGACTGTAGCTTTTTCCAGAGGATATAAGCCAAACATTACAGTGTTGAGACAGGAATTGCTTGTTAAGCCTTGTTTCTTAGGAGGTCAGGATAAATGATCAAAATGATGGTTTTGACCTTAAGATTTTTGGCTTAGAGATTGTAATTTGTGAGTTTTTATGTAATTGAGCCTTGACCATAGGAACTTCCTTAACAGAGGTTTGTAATTTTGATGGTGTTCTGTGTATATTTTACTTTTAAAAGACTGCATTTTTCTGCAAATACCTGAGCCCTGAATACTGCCTACTCTTCATCCAAGAGAGGTAATCAGGTTGTCAGAAATGAAAGATACTCTCTCATTATTTATGCAATATTTTCAAAAGAGGAAAGCTTCGTTTTCCAAGGGACCGAAATCACTGTTGCCAGCTTGAGTAACACACAACATGAGGACCTCCACACCCAAATGCCTGTGTTTCTGGGGACTGAACCAAGAAGTCCTGGTAGCTTGGTTATACAGAAGGCAGGGGTCCTCTGTGGACATAGAAGGGGTGATGGTGGATTCTGTACTACTGGTGCAACTGGCTGCTGGACTAAAAAGTATGCCCTAAACAAGTGCAAAGCTGAATCTGCCTCTTCCTGCTGTCACAAATCCACACATTTAGTGGCTTTTTTCGGGTAAAACATTTCTGCTTCCAAAACTGACCTTGAAGTAGAAATTTTGAACGTGTCATAAGCCTGTTTTGTCCAGCTTTATGCAGCTTCTGATTCTTCAGGGCTGTAATTAGTATGTCAGTTTGCCTTGGGGTATGTGCTAATATTGTATCGATAGGTCTGCAGCTGGGTATTAATAACAACTGCTACTGGTTCAGCCAGAAACAATGGAAAAAAAAATTGTCATAAACTCCTAAACCCTGGCTTCAACTTTGCAAGCACAAGTAGTTTGGGAAACTTCAGATAAGCTTCCAAAGGTTTGGATCCAGGTCCAAACAAAACCCAAACTCCAAAATTATGGGGCTTATGCATCACTAACACCAACTCCTGTATTTACTTCCATTTGGAAATACTAAACATTTTATGGATTTTTGCATGCCCCAGTTGGTTCTCTGTGCTGGCTGGGATTTTTATAGTCCCGCTGCCTTTGCAACTATATAGACATCAATAAAGATGAATAAAGCTAGGCAGTCAGATTCTAATTTATGCTGATCATGTTGGATGGCTCAGGGCACTTCAGCACACATGCTTAGCCAGTGACCTTTCGCACTCTCCTTCCAGATCAAAGTATTTTATTCGTTCGCTTCCAAGAAAATCACAAAGACAAAATTCCCATTCAGCACGCCTTTATTAATCTACAAAGGGCCAAATCCTGACGCCTTTAATCTGCTCCATCTCGTCACTGCAATGATTTAAGGAGTAGAGCATTGCCTTCAAAATTTTGGGCCCAAAATCAACATGTAGAATGACCATATATATATGGTGGATATAAATGAAGGTGGAATCACTGTTTTCTGACAGGATCTCTGTATCTCTCAATATTCCCTTGCAGACAAACCTTCTCTCTGTGAATTCAATAAATCCTAAGCAAAAATCACAATTCCCTGATCCATTTTTCCTTTGCTGTTTTCAGCTGAACACTCAGCGTCTTCTTGCAGAAGGCAATGTTGCACTAGGTCTTGCCTGGTTTGGGCAGTTATCACTGGGTGACCCTCAGAGAGGTACACAGAGCTGAGCAGGTCCTCGGTGCTTCATAGAATCTAATTAGATAATGCCTAATCTAGTTTTCAAATAATACAGATTGCTTCAAAACTAAGCACATTTGGAAAATTTCTACCAGTCTTCATGCAAGAAGATCTATTTGTTGCAATCTGTTCGGGTCTCCGAGTCTCATTCTCAGGCTGTAACAGGCGAAATCCCACAAAACTCACTTCCAATTTACAACTGTGTCAATGAAAGGAGAATCAGGGCATCTGATACACACACACAAGAATAAAAAGCATTTTCAGCAACTGCAGATTTGTCACAATTTCAATTTTCCTCCTTCTGATTTCCATACTTCTAGAAAGGCAAACTTCTGTTCACCCCTTATGGTTTATGTTTGCTTGTGTTTGATACTTTACAAATGCACTTTAAAATATCAGGCAAACTCAATTTCTCTCTGATGCTGAGCTATCTCTTCAAGCAATGTTCTCAGTTTCACTAAATCTTAATTAAAAAAATGCACAATACAACTATTTATTTTTATTTTTTAATTTTTCATCAGTTCCAGCAGCAGTTAGTAATCACTGCAAGGATAAAATAATAGGTTAAAAACATTGCAATGCATTTATTTCCCCCAACAGAACATCTGGTTTTCTACTGAGCACTTTTTCACAATAATCCATACTTTCCACAGAATTGTCTGTTTTAATTAAAAACATAAATACATTTTTTAAAAAATTGAAAATTAAATATTATAGCTAATACTTGGAACAACTGACAGCCTTGATGTTTGAATTGTGCTGAAAATAACAAGATTTTCCCCAGTAAATATGCTTTTTAGGACAGCTCAAGGAATTGCTCATCATTAATGTTTCACCTGGCACACAATGTTTCAGCTGAAAAGCAATTAATAGTTAGTGATAATTATCCAAGATTGAAGTTTCTGCCTATATTCATTTTTAATGATGGTTTTGAAATATTAAAAGCAAGGAAATGGGCAGATTAGATGTCAGATTCATAACCCAGATGTGATGCCACAGACAGGTTTAATAAAATGAAGATGAATATATGCTTTTAATGAGCTCGGACAGAGTTAATATGTTAATGAAACATTCATCTTTAGACATCTGACCAGAAAGAAATTCCTTTCTCCTACTAGAGATTGAATCAAAGTTCAACTGCAGGTGTTTATCACACACTTTGGAGAATTAGATAACAATAGCAGGATCTCTTGTCCACTACTGCCATGTGTCTGTTTGGAGCAATGACATTTTCCTGCAGACCATCAAAGACCACTCACCTCAACATATGCTCTGAATGCTCCAAGGGTGATGGTTTTACATGTTCAGAGCTCTTGTAAAGGGCCTGCAATGGCTCTGAAGGCTGTGAAAAAATAAAAATTTACTAGACATAAATGCACACTAGTACAAATGGTGCAACATTAAACTGCTAGAGTCACGGCGAGACAACATGTGTAGAGCCATACTGAGCTGAAAGGCTGTTATTGCATCTTCAGCTCACACTCTTGTGCCTGGCTTTTGAAAACACACCCATTATGTACAGATTTATGCATACATGGATTTTCGCATCATTTTGCAGTCTCCGTAGCACTCTGTCCTTTCATGGCCACAGACATAGTTCTCCATGAGAGGTCTGTAGGATGCCGCGGGACAGAGATATGCCCTCATCTGGTTTTTGGGTGCTTGCATTGCAAATAATGACTTTGGGTAATATAAAATGTCCTTCAATCTGTAGATGCTGCTGCAATTCTATTCTACCCTTATAGCAACAGTCTAAAACCTTTTGTCTCAAACATGCAAGCCAAACAAAAGTCATTGTGATGCGGTCCACTCTGAGAGTTTTATAGATGCAGTCGCATGCATTGAAAGCAGAAGGATATTTCTAACCCTCAGCTAATTGCATTAACTTACTGTTTTCCTTGCCTTGTCTATCTTTGTGTCTTTCCCCAGCAAGAGGGCTACAGCAGTGCTAAGAAAAACTATTCCTGATGCAGCCACATGCATTTCCTATAGGGCCTTGACAAACTGCTTCTTTAGCCTGAGTCTCACTCAAATTCAGTGGGACTTGCTGAGACTTAACTCCAGTTTCTGAACTGCTTTGAGCTCCTTGCTGCCAGAGGACTTGTTTTAGGCAAGTGCTAAAAAGGACCATGTTACTACCCCAGCTCAGGCCAAAGCATTTGGCAGCACAATGAATGATTTTCAGCCCACTGACCTGGCTCTCATGATTCAAGTGTAATTTAGCATCCCCTGGCAGGACTCACACACTGTTGCCTGCCTATCTTTCTGTGCCAACTGGATGCTTCATTCTTGTGGAGGATGAAAGGAGACCAGGTACCCAAGTAGATGTTTCATCTTTGAAAGACTTCTGCTGTCTTTGTTTTACTTACAATTATTTTCGTGTTATGGTTTATTTGCCTGAAGGACAGCATGACAAAGGTGATGTCTTTGGGGATGACTCAGAAGAGTTCATTAGGAGGGAGGAAGGAAAAACAGCAATCCACAAGTCTTTGGTAAGAAAACAGCTGTGAGAAACCTTGCAGTGAGTCAGCAATGAGTGTCCTTTACAAACAACTCCCTGGCCTCAGAAAAGTGATGCTAGGACTTGGAAACCCAAAGAGGGATCTCTGCAGGAACAAGGGTGACAGTTCTCTTCTGGACTCCTCTATCTAAATAAGGAAAACTTCAAATAGAACATCTGCAAAAGAAATTTCTGGCTTGAGCAGTTTACACCCATGTTACATTTTGTTATCAGCCATAAAGCACTTGTTCAGTGTATGGGGTAATCACCTTTTAACCTCAATTGGCAAGCTGGAACTAGGGGTAAAAATGCACAGCACTGGCAAATTCAAAACTTCTGCTACACCATATGATGGTATTATCAGCCAATGAAGTTCTCCCCTTAATATTGGCATTTTCCCAGCTTTACATGGCCTCAGCAATAGTGAAAGGAGATGTCCTACAAGAAAGAAAAAGTCTCTTACGTTCTCATGACTCAGGAAAGATGAATAGAGTAATTGGTCAGATGCTGCCATTACAGACATTTTTCCAGTTTCTGTATAATATTCATATACTCCAAAGACGTTTTACACTCTGCAGGCAGGTACACACTGCTGTAAACCAGAATGGAGGACGTGTGTCCCTGAGCTTTATCTAACATCTAACCTTGCTTTGATGCTATCTCGGAAGGGGAAGGTCAGGGAGAATTGCTATCTTTTCCCAACAAATTGAGTAGATAAGCAAAGCCCTGCAATACTAGTTGGCAAAGAACTTTAAAGTCCTCTTTAAAGTCAGTCACTCACAGTGGCAATGCTGCAAGGACCTGAGCTGATGAGGAGGTCTGGGCTGAACAGCTTGGAGTGCCATAGAGCTAATAGGAGCTGAGGCCATGACCCATGAGGCTCAGTGGCAAACATGTAAGGCAATGACCCTTTCTGCCCACTTGCATCCAGGCTGTGAGTGATTATATAGCTTTAGCCTTGAGGTTCAGTCTCAGCATGGCAGCCAAGGCCTGGTCTGGAGAATGACTGAAGCACTGGAGACCCCAAAACCTGTAAATCAAAGAACAGAGGGAAAGAAGGAAGGAAAGAGTCTTCATTTTCACACCAAGGGCCTGGTGATTTCTTTCCAGCTTTCAATGCCACATAGCAGACACATCCACAGGAATCACTGCTGCACTCCAGGACTATTTGTCCCTGTTCACTGCGGTCATCTCACACCATGTCTTCTGTGTCCCTCCCCTTCCTTGCGTGACCTGGCACTGATGGCATTGCCACACTGCATGATGCAGCACCGTCACTATCAGGGGACACACTTTCGTCACCCAACCAACATGCTGGGGCGCAAGCCCCAAGTCAGAGGTTCACCCATTTTCAAAATCAGTAAGGACACATGGTATGGCAAGCTATGAGCAAAGATGCAGCAACATCACTGTTAAAAATGCTAAGTAACTGTTAGGAAGTCAAATGAAAAGCGAAGAGCTAGCTTTCCAGGGAAAGTCAAAGGATAGGTATGAGTACATATGTATTTATATATTTGTGTATATATATTTATACACTTTTATGCAGAAGATGAGGGTTATTTTAGAAAAGGATTTGCAGACATCCTGTATTTCATCTGGTATTCTAGTTCCTCAAATAATGAGAGTCACTGATGTGTGGGGGTTGCTACACATCTATTTCCTATTGCAGACAGAGCTATTACTTAGGTAATCAATATTTAATCTCTATTAGGGGCAGTAATTTTAAAGCCTACTTTAAAAAACACATCTGTAGCACTTCATATAAATCATAGCCATGCAGAGCTGTGTTGGACTCAGAATCTTCTCCTGTATCTCAAGGGAGAAGCCAGCCTTTGCACGAGGGAAAAAGGAAGGAAAGAAATACAAGAAACTTTGATAGCTCTGACTATTTCAGACAATGGAGTTAGTCCAAAATAGCACAGGCTTGATTCACACCCTGAATTTTGTGAGGGTAGTAGAGAACACGGGGAAAGGGTATCAGCATCTATTCTATGGTGAGTCAGAAGCTGCAGCCAGAGCTGGCTGAAATGATCCTTCTTCTCTTGCTCCCAGAAAGGAGGCTTGGTCAAAGCTCAAACACTTTGCAGAGATATGTCAGTTTGTAGCTGGAAGGGCTTGGGACAGACTGACAGAAAGGGGCTCAACTACTAATGGCTGAGTAGGAATGTGGAGAGTCAGATTTAATACTTTCCCTGCCTAATTTGGAGTGGTCCAGGATGAAAATGCTGGTCTGGGTCAAATAGAGCAGGAATTTGAATCAGGTTCTGGTCAGACATTTCTTGTTTCTTATCCAAGACATAGTTTCAAAGCAGCCTCAGCAGATTGAGCCACCAGGTGTTTGCAGAATCCCCAGCACCCAGTGGACCAGGGGATAAGATGTGAACTTCCCTAATCCTGTGTCCTGGTGGTTGCCAGTGGTCAGGCTGGTCCAAGTTCAGGTGGTGCTTACACCAGTGTGAGCATGGAGTGTTTCTCCCTGGCCTCTCACTTTCAGCCCAGCCTCTGTGCAGGCCACCCCATCTGCCTCAAGGCAGCACAAGGTCTTCCAGTCTCCCTTTCAAAGACCTCCATCATCATATAGCAATACAGATTTTTATGCTAAAATGCCCTTTTTTCAGCACTCAGAGCTGCAAAGAAAGTGAATTCAGTAACGACTGGATGGTGTCATTTTCCTGGATTTGAACAGACATTTGTTCCAATTACAACAATATTTGAAGAAATCAAGAAAAAGGCAAGGGTGAGACACATGCATGTGTGCCCAGCACTAAAATGCACCCCATTGGCCAATTTTCCTAACTACCACAAGTGTCTATAAACTTGAGATTGCTGTCACAGAAATATACACAGGATTGGGACAGCTTTAACAGCGAAGCGCTGTTTTGTTTGGATGTGACTTGGCAAAAGACTTTGAGAAAACATTTAGGTATTTGGCATAAAGAAAGAGGGGAGGCTGAGATTTATCAGAAATAAACACTGAGTCAACACAGCTTCATTATTTGCAGTCACGGTTCAAGGCCGGCAGAATGCAGCAGGCACACAAATGGCACGCTGGCCCAAGGCTGCTGAGAGTTAATATTGTGCAATATTTCTGCAGATGTGGAATAGCGAACTGCTCTGAAAGCAGACGCTCAGTCCAGCAGAGATCAGAATCAGCAGAGAGAATGAGCACAGAACAGCATCAGAAGGCAATATGTACTGATGTTAAGAAAAAACTCCCAACGTTTATGCCCTTGGTTTTGTTTGTTTCCAGGTTTCTGCTTTCTGACTGTCATTGAATGCATTGTAGCTTGCTTCTGGGCTCCTGTTTGGAGAGGATCTCAGCACTTTCCATAACAACAACAACAAAAATGTTGAGTGTGACGGAGAGAATAAATTATTCCAGGATCTGCTCCTTACAGACAGTGCAGATGTGCCAGGGTTGGCTCTGGTTTATAAACAACAGGGATACAGGTTTTTGTTCTCCAAAGTGCGCTAATTCTGTAAGGCATCGGCTGCTGTGACCACTGCATCTCCTGCCTGCCATGAGTCGAAGACAGTCTCTTGACTTATTTCAAGACTAATGCTGTATGCTTACAGGTTTGATCAGCCTGAAGTGCCAGTCCAGTATATTAGTGAACCCAAAGACTTCTGTTGTGGCTGTTCAATGCCTGATCATATCTGTGGAGTTATCTTTTGTTTGATAGCAGCCCCTTGCAGGAGCTGCAAGGGACAATGCAAGAAACACGCAGCAAATGCTCATGAAATAATTTATGCATAAGAAAGGCTTCAACTCATCTTGCTAGTGGGAGTTTCTTGCTCAAGTTTGTAGGAGTTTGTGTCCCCTCTGAAAAACAATATTTTGGCTCTTACCTGCTGTGGGTATTCTCAATGTGTAATGGTTGTGCGTTTTAAAAAAATTTGCCCAAAATAAGACAATTTCACTTGTTTCTTTGGCTGGGATAGGATGTGAGGACAAAACACCCCTTGACAGAACATATCCGCCTTTTTTAATGCTCTGAAATCTCTGGGGTCCTGAGGATGAGGTGGATTAAATAAAGTAATGAAACAAGATGCTTGATTAAATCTGTGATGGTGGAGAACACTTGCAGGAGTCATGGAAAATGGATAGAACCCGAAATCTTCACTTGTTCTTTGGATTTTTCAATATCAAAGGTCCCTTCTGTGTGTTTGCCTTAAGACTGAAGGCTTGTTCATATTTCATAAAAAATAGTTTGTCCCCACCTTCTTCAAGCAGTTTGTTTTAAATTCAGAGCTCTGTGTTGGGACACTTTATTTATGGTAGCAGTATCAAGATAGGTCTTGGCAACATCTCCTCCTACAAATGACAAATATTTGTAAAATGGTTTGAGTTGTATACACAAAGATACTAGATTAATAGACACAAGACAGTGGAAGCTGAGCTTTTCCAGCAATGTCTGTACAGTAGTTTTGTGCTGCAACTCTGTGATGCACAGCCTTGCTCCAGAATTTACTGTTCCAGGCTTCTGCTCCAAATGGGGCTGTAAATTACCATTTCAATGGCTTAGCCTTAATTAACCATTTTCCCAAGAAAGATTCCAAATAGTAAAAGTGCAGGCCATGGATATCAATTTCCAGGTTTTGTAGTAATATGTAACTCTCTGCCTATTTTTGTGGGTTTTTATTATGTTTTCCAGCTTTTCCTAATCCCATCTAAATGATCAATATGGGTTTTTTCAGCCCTAACTCTTAAGTGGCTCTCTCTAAACCCTATGTAATGCCCAATATGTTTTGTTCCCATTTGAGGGTTTACCTTATTTCAGACAAAAACGCAATTTCAGTGAAGTTCAAATGTATGGTTTTGGTTTTAGGGCTACCTCTCTCTGACATAAAACTACTAAGCCTTTATTGAAATATATATGATTCTACCATAAACGCCTCCTTTATAGAATGCACCTGGCGAATATAATGGAAAACATATTTCTTTCTCATAAGAAACCAAGCAACTGTTCTGTAATAATATATAGTCTATTTGATATTTAAAAGGTCATAATTTTACACAAATAAAAGAAAAATGTAGGCACAGTAAAAAGTAACATTAAAAACGTAGCTGCACATCTCACACATCTGCTTTTGTATTATGCGGATAAGAGCAGCTGACTTGGATACAGAATGCTCTAGTAACAAAGAGGCTGTAATAACATCTCTGTACCTCACTGGCCCTCAGATTTAGCGTTTCCTAGTTCATAACAATTTAACCTCCCAGTCCCTTGGGAAATAATAACACGATTCCCACTTTTTAAGTGGGAAAAGATGAGATGTGGGATGGATAAACACATTTCCAAATGCCACTCAGGGAGCCCGTAAGAGAGCTGAAGCAAACCCTGGTTTGCCGAGTGTAAGATCAAGTTCAGAGCCCTGTCTGAACGGTTGCACATAACACGCTGTATATTAGGTGCTCCAGTAGATTACGTGCTACCTGACAGCTCAGGAGCATGAACTGCTCCATAGGAGAATACAAACCTACTTTATGTGTAAAGTGAAGTCCATCAGATGTAATGTCTCCTGTGGCCCTGAGAGCAAGTCCTGACCATGGATGTGCAGGACCAATGAGGAGGAGGCAGGTCCTCTGCATTCTTAGAGCAGGTCTGGAGGATCACCCCTCCTTCTGGTCTAACCATATGGGGGGAATCACAACCTCTGAGATTTTCCTCACCTAATTTTCACTTAACAAAATGCAGATCCTATATGTACAACATGTATCACAGCTCTTACAGTATGACATGCACTCTGGCTGGATCACTGTCTTTTTGCACCTCCTTTTATTAAGACCAGTGGTGAAATTCCCACTTACGAGTTTAGAGTTGCCCTTAAGGCTTAGAAGATAACCTATGCCAGATCCAAATTAAGGGATTCAGGAGCCATGGTGCTTAGTATTGAGAAATGAGTATCTCATGCACATTTGGCCTCTCAGCAGAGCCCAGTGTCTAAGCTCCACTCCTGGGCTTCCTCACACTGCTGTGGAGGGTTAGGTGCTCACAGCCCGTCCAAGGCGACACCCCTGCCTTGGGGACAGAGTATCCCACCATGCCAAAAGGATCACACGGCTCTAAAGAGAATAGGATTTTCTAGTGAGCAATCATGTTGCTCAACTGAAACGGGATGGGCTGTATCTGTCTTTCAAGGGCTGTTTTAGAATCTTCTGTTGACCAGTGCTTGGAAAAAGTCAGGACTCTTCAGTCCTGTGGGGAAGGTTCTCACACCCAGATCTGGACGGCCACAGTCACTCCTTGCTTTCTAGCCCAGCAAAGCTTTCTTTTGAAGGCAATGACATAACTTCAATAGATGGGGCTAAACTTCCCTACCAAGAGCTTCAGGGAAGGAGATATCTTAATATCTTGAAAAAATACCATGATGTCTTGAAAAACAAGACGTGTGGGATGGATCCTCTAAGGATAGAGAGATCTGAGTGTAGCCTTCCTTTATCCTATGGGACTGCCCTACTTTGCAGTCATTGAGGGAAGCAGTAGGTGCTGCTAGGCTTTTGGAGGAGACTGGTACCCTTGGCATTCCCAGCACCTTTAGTGTTTAAATTTTCTCTTTAGCATCTAAATTATCTTAATAAGCTTTGATTCTAGATGCTAAAATCCTCCTGACAGTAGTGCTTGTATTTGAATAGGGAACACATTTTTTTGGGGAGGGAGGGAAGGAGGGAGGGAGGGAGGAAGGAAGGCACATGTGGCTTCTAATCTGTTTGTAGCATCCCAAGAGTTGTGCATATCAGCAATAGCTAACACTGCCTTCTTTGGGCTACTGACTGCAGGTGATCTGGATGCATAAGCAAAGACATATTTCTTTACTGTTTTGCTCTTCTCTTTGAACTCTCTTGGTGCTTGTTCTCATCCTTGAAACTTTTTAGTTCCTTTTCTTCACAAATCTTCCACATTTCCAAAACCAGATTAATAAGAAAATTATGCTCTGTGGATAAAAATCCTTGCATATAGCAATGGACGAAAAATAATAAAAAAATAAGTATCTGCTAGCAGTTGAAGCAGGATGAGAGTGTCAGAATTGGACTCCTGGGTTCAATATTTCAATGTTCAACACAGTTACTGTGTAAACCACTCAACAACTCTGTGCTTCATTTTATTTCTCAGTGAATTCATGCATAAAATGCTATTATTCCTTTCTCTTATTTTTTTTTACTGAACTTTGGCTGTGCTTTGCATTACACCAAACACAATTCCTGCTCACGGGAAATACAATCTGGCAAGCAGTATTGTTCATTTAGACAAAGCCCTGGGTGTACAGGTGATAGAGTCTAGGGCAAGTACTTAATCTTCCTGTTTCTTCTTTAAAGAACACACTTTAGGAAATATAAGAATGAAAATATCACCATTGTCATCACAGTCTGGACCTACTTGAGGAATATGCACAGCTCCTGTTGCCGTGGGACTAGGCTTCTTGCAGTTATTGGTGCTGACCTTCCTGAGACACCTCTAAGAGGTAAGGAAGCATTAGGACGGGCAGGTAGGCATGAGGGCTGAGTTTCCTGATGATAAGGGACTTGCCCAAGCTTACCTAGAAAGCCTGTGGCAGAGTAGAGATTTAAAACCTCATGTGTAGCATGCTGTCATCACTCTCCCTGGCCATGTGAGCTATATACTGTATAGCAGGAGGGATGGCTGAATTGAAAACAGCAGCCTGTTTGTTGCACTTGGGGTGTCGGATTTGCCACAGGACCTGAAAAGGTTTTGGGGTCAACAGCAGCACTGTCAAACAAGAGTGGAGCTGAGTGTCCCTCTCATGAAAGCCCTGTGGCACAGTGTTATGGCAGGGGAGGATGGCTCTCACTCATGGGGTACGGGTGGCTTGTAGCATTGCCAGCTTGTTGTGATCCAGGATTCGGAGCAAGCTTTTCCTCACCCCTGCCCCATTTGTAGCAACAGTGAATTTGGCTTAACAAGGAAGAGATTGGTTCTCTTTTTCTTTTTTTTGTTTTAGTTCATGGCTTCATTGTCTTTGACTCCAGAAGTGTAATAAGCAACCGTTCGCAGCAGTGCATCAAATATTGTTGCTTTGTTTACAGATTTTACAGAAAAGTAATGTTTTCCTTCAGTTGAGACACTTCCTTTTCTTAAAGAAAATAAACAATTCCAGATCTGAACTCCCTAGCGAATGGTATCTCCAGAAGCTGAGGGCTTCATGGAGAAAAGCCTGATGGTCCACAAGGTCCCTGCACACTGTGGAGGGCAGAGCTGCCCTCTGCTCACTAGCCACAGTAAGCAAGCTGCCTTGCACTGTAGTTGGCTGGGGGATCCGCTACTGAGGTCCTGGCCTGATGGGCTTTTTGCTCCAGCTGCGCTTTGTTTTCCCTGCTTCTCACTAGCCAATTTATCTCCCTCCCCTCCGTATCTCTGCCCCTTCCTTTGTTTTTTCTTTCAGCTAATCCCTTCCTGCTTTTCCCTGGGCCCCTTCTGTGTTACATACACATACACACTTTTCTATCCAGTCAGTAGAATTTAGATTAAGGGAAGGGATGGATTTAAGGAAGAATAGTTCTTCCTGAAGAACTCCACGTGGAGATGCCCTAATTCTGGAGTAAAAGCATTTTCCAATGAACACGATCCTTTGTATATAGCAAATTAAGCCAATTCAGTTTGAAATGATTCTGCTAAGGGTTGCAAGTGCTCATCTGATTATGCCCAGATTTAATTGGGAACATCTCCTCATGCCAAATTTGCCATAAAGACAAGATCCTGTTCCACTCCCAGGCATGCACGGATACCCCTCCCAAACCATTCAAAGAAAGCAATACATCTGCCACCCAACCGACCATGAAGAAATCAGGGAGCTATAGCATAATATTTGCAAGCCAAACTCTGCTCACTCTTCTGCAGTACTCCTTTGTCTGTTTAGACTGCAAACTCCAGGGTGAGAAAACTTTCTCCCTCTGTTTTTTATGTGGTGCCTGGCACAGGCCTTCATTGTACTGTCATGGCACAGCAAACAAAGGAATCAGCAGAAAGGGTTGTGCTTTCACAAGTGCCTCCCAGTCCCATGCAAACTTAACTCCCTTTGACATCTGCAGGGCAGCAGTTTTCACCGCACCCAAATTTAGGAAGCCAACTTAGTCAGCGGCTCTCAGGAGGCCTCTTCCAGAGAAGCCTGGGAGGAATGGGCTCCTCTAGAGAATGGAAAGAAATTATTAATCCCCGTGTTAGAGCTTCTCCCCAATAAATCTGGGAACCACAGGATTACCTGCCTCAGTTAAGTGCCTCAAGTTGGGTTTCTGAATATACCCACAAGCACCTTCCCCCAGCATAGGGGAAATTTTATGAAGAACAATGAAAACCGTGGGAAGGTGATGGGTAGAGGAGAGGTGGGAAGAGAACATGCCTAGAATATTTTGTGGAGCAAAGGTGGGTAGAAACACAAAAGCTGAACTGAACAAAGATTAGTATCCAGCTGCACAAGTAAGTCTGCAAGTAGCTACAGTCCCATGGCTTCTTGGTAGCTTTCTTAGTGGCCCACTCCACATTTACAGTGGTGTTGGGATGCAGACTTTGGTCTTCCTACTCCAAAGATACAACTTTGTGCCACACACAAGCAAAACAACCTCTGTGCAACACTGGGCATTGCTGCAGAGAGCTCCTAGCCAGTATTACAGCTGTTTTATGGACATCTCGGGTTAATTAAAGTGTGAAGCATTTGGAGATCTTAGGTGGACAGCTACTGCTTCAATGGACTAGAGCTGCCCAGAGTTTTCTGGACATGGGTATTTTTGTTGTTTTGCTGGATCAGTTGACTGTGTGTTTTGAATGAGGATACATTCCCAGAAAAATAGGTACTTGATCACAAAATGAAGCCAAGCTCCTCATGAAGTCTTCCATGGTCACTCATCCTTGTGCTCCTTGCAGTGAGACAACATGTGTGCATCAAGGCCAGAGTCAACACCCACAAACTGGAGGCACGCCTCACCTTGCAAGCAGTGGTGACTGTTTTTGTGGATGCCTGAACAGCTTCGGAATATAATCCAGAGGATAAGATTAGCCTCTAAGGTGATGGCATTGGAACAACCCTTCGACTTTTACAGCAATCTGACATTATGATCCCTGATGTTAAGATTTCCAGGTAACAGAGTTTTGTTTGTGTATCTGGTTGCTTGTCTGTAAATGATATTTGCTACTTGCTATTTAGGAAGCACTCCATGCAAACAGCAGCACATTCTCCTACCTCTGTAAATCTATTTTCTGAACTTTTGCATGACGTGGGTTACAGCCTGCTTCATAATTACTCTCCAATGCTCACAAGAGCACTGCTAAGGCTGAAAAGCTGGCTGGAAAGCTGGCCAGACCTCTCTTTACCATTGGGAAATCCACCAAAGTTCCAGATTTAATGGGGTAGACAGGAAATGACCTGTAGCATCAACAACCATTGACATTAATTTCAGCTGAAAGGAGACACCAGCAGCCGAATACCCGCACAAACTCATTTCCTCATTCCTCCAGCTGTCACAGGCCCCAGTTCAGCTGAACTGGAGTTCAGGGCTGCGGTGAGACACGTTGGTCACATCTATGCATGTAAAGTAAACAAGAGCACGGCACTGTCTGCGCTTCTGTCCTAGCCCGCTTTATTTTTTGACACAGGCACAGTGGCTGGTGCCAGGGAGAGGATGTCAACATGGTTTCTCCAGTGTTTCTCAGGAACAGTGGCTCCTCAGCAGTGCAAGCTGTTATGCTTGCTGGCTCTAGAGATCCCACCCCAGCCACATGCCCCTCTTCTCTCCCTTTCATTCACCCTTCTTCTTTCTGAACCATCCGTCTCTTATAGCATGTTAAGCCAATGTCACTCACAAGCTCATGGACAAAGTGATACTTTGGTGTACCTCAGAGTCTCAGAGCTCAGACCTAAAAGGCAGTGGATTTGCCCTGTGCAACTGAGGCAAAATCAAATCAGTATTTTCCTGAAAAACCCCCCCATGCAAGCACAACATGTTTAGGAACAGGATTGTGGCTGTTCACAGCTCAGAAGCTGTATGAGATGTCCTACAGTTATTACTTGCTGCTATTAAGACAGGGCAATTTATGAGCAATTGAGATGCAATTCTGAGTAGCACCCTGGTTTGTTGCTGGTGTTGTCCTTTACAGCTATTACCTGTCCTATATTGTTAAGACTTAAAGCATCAAGACCCAGGTAGGTTATTGGAAACAGTGCAGAGTTCATCTATCTATAAACTGATCATTCCCTTATGTTTTTTTCTGTAAGGAGATTTCACACAAGAAAATGAACCTAGAAGAGGCAATCAAATGTGTTCCAGCTAAGGGAACTATGAAGGTTTCCTCACAGCTGGCCATGAAGCCCACAAAGTCCAGCAATCCTTCCTCATACAATAGATGCTGGGATCTGTTGTCCTTGGCCTCAGAGAAGCCTGCAGATGTCTGCTGCTGGCTTTTCTCTTGGTCTAGGCTCTCATAAAACTTCCACAGATGTTTGCCTTGGGGTTGAAGCCTCTTCTCAAGGAGCTCAGTGCAAGCAGCTCTTGCAGCATATTGCCAGAACAGGCTGCTCTGCTAAGCTGAGAGAAAGTTTCTCTGGGTATTTTTATTATTTGGAGGGTGATTTTCTCATTAATTAAAATACATGACTGAACTTGTTTATGTTACATCATGGAAGAATACATGCAATTTCATACATGCAATTTCTCCTGCACTGTTACATATATGTACCAAAGATGCGCTTTGGAAAATCCCACCCCAAAACTGGAGCTATAAAGTTAACAGTTAGTTAACCTCAGCCTGTGTCAATCAGCACCACTTCAACATGTGCTGGCTCAGGATCTGGCCCCAGGATGGGTGGGTGACTGTGCAGCGGAGAATCAGAAAAGAAGACACCGCTGGAATGGGGACTCTGAGCTGCTGGGGGAATTAGGAGATCCCATGCCAGGCCTGGAGCTGGGTGGAAATCAGGTGCCTTTTTATTGCTGAAAATATTGGAGAGGCAAAAAAAAGAAAAACACAATGCTGCTTCTGCTTTGGATGGCAGCATCTACTTCATCTCCCTGGAACAGCTCAGCAGTTTCTGGGTTTGCCTGCCCTTTTGCTTCCCCATCAGCAGTGCATATTTTCTGTTGGGAAAGAGTAAGAAATAAGAGAGGCTAGTCCGGGGTGGGAGAGGTCACTCGTTTAAGGCTTTTCTTAATCCCTTTTCTGCTGCAAACTTCCTGTGTGTCTGTAAAAGCAGATCTAACCAAGGAACATGGTACCTCTAACATTAACCTTTAGTAGATGATGTCTCAGTTGCCACTCCATGAGCTGGGTGAGACCTATCAAATCTCCTGTGCCCGCACTGAGGAAAGCAAAAGCAGAGGCAACCCACTTCTCAAAGCATTCCTGCACATGTTTTTTCCCCCACATATTTCAGGTAGAAAGGCATTGAAAAAGAAGCTTTGTTTTCCATGCAATTTCACACTTTAAATGTCTGCCTTCTATTTTTTTCAGTAGATATAAATGAACAGCAGTTTTCTCTAAGGGTTTAGAAATATTTTTTATCCTTTTTTCAGCAGCAGATGGAGTAGGGTGAGAGAGTAATGAGCAGAAAAAATGTAGCAATTAGGAGGTAAGGAAGAAAAGAAAAAATCTAACTCATTTAAAAATGGCTTTCCAAAAATTCTCACCTTTTTTGTAAAAATTAAAAATGTAATTGACAAATATTTTCTTCAAAATGTTTAATTATTGGTGAATCACATCTTAAGTACTCTTGTAGTTAAAAACATTTGTTTCCATTCTTATTTATTTCTGCATCAAATAAAAGTGAGTTGAGACATGCGAGATTACTTCGATGAAAGGCATTTGCTGAAATCTGTGTACTGCTTAAATTCCAATCCAGATCTGTTTTAAACTTACCCAAATTGAACAAAACCTGCAAAGTGTTTGAATTTCATCCATCACTGCCATTAATCCCTCTTTTCTTCCGCTCACAAAAGAATAAAGGTTTCATCTGTGTCTTTGGGAGGCACCAGAAGGACAAACCCTCTCCTTACTCCGGTGTTAATATTTTCAAGGAGATTCAGCTCCCAGGATGCTCAGGTATTGCTGGCAGGACTTTCTAAAGGACTCTGAGCATGTGGAGGTGTGTGTCATCCCTTCCAGTGACAGGCACCATCGATGCTGCTAATAGCCTTTTTGACTGCTATTTAAAATGTGAATTTTTAAACAGTTTAAGTGAGATGTAGACACCGGTCCTTGCCACATCCAGTCATCCATCCCAAGGCAGACTTGGCCTATGTCCCCCATGGATGCCAAGGTGAGAGTGGAGCCAGCACACAATGATGTTCCCCGCTGTGCTCACCAGCCGCTGGCAGCATCAGCTCTGCCCTGAGCCAGGGAGGCATCTTTGTCTTCAATAGCCCTTAAATAATTTTTCTCCCATGAATGTGCCTGGTAGCCCTATGGCAAAGAGTTCTGCCTCTTAACAACACACTAGGGAAAATGGCTCTTCTTTTGTTTCCTTTTTTTCTCTGAACTTGCCACTAACCAGTTTCATCTGACATCCTCTTGCTCTTGTATTAGAAGAGACAGAGAACAGTAATTTTCTATTCATATTTTCCAGCCTACTTGTGATCTCTATCATATCCCCTTCAGCAGTGTCTTTCCCAGTCTGAAGAATCTGAGTCCTTTTAATTGCAGTCCTAGTCTACTTGAGAGCTGAATTAATCTGTTTAATTATCTGTTTAGTCTATTCTTAACCTATTGTTATGGTTCGATGGCAAGGACTCACCCTGGTGTCTGATCTGTGCTAGACTGTTTTATAGGACCCACCAAGAAGGAGAACCTCTGGACATAGGCACAGCAGGGTTTGGATTCATCCCATGGCATTTTGGATGCCAAAGCCCACTCTGAACTGCTCTTTCAGAATGCCAGTCCTACTCATTGACAGGCAGGCTAAAACAGTTATTTTCCTCATTCAGTCTGATAACAAGAATGCCAAAAATGATGAGTCTGGGCCCATGGACACCTCTGCCCCAACAGAAGGCAGTGAACAGTGAAAAGATGTGGTTCTAGGACTGCAGCAGAGCCGGGAGCAGACCCAAGCATGACACACTTCCCTTTCTCTCTGGTCATCATCCTTTGGCTGTTTTTGCCCCAACCTCGTGCATCCCTCTAGGGTCAACATCCCATGATCTTATAGGTGACCCTGGTGCTGGGGTGACTCCTCACTGGTGGGGTGCTATGAGCCTGCTCACAGTATACAGCACCAGATCACACTGCTCCTCTTTTTTTTCTTTCCTAACTCTAATTAATTCAGTCATGTTCATTTATAATCACATTAAGTGCAATACAATAATAAACAGCCGAGGAAAGCCTCACTGGAGCAGAGGGAGCAGGGCTCAGCATCCAACAGAAGCTTTGCAAGATCAAGGCTCTAAGTGGTTGCAATTCAGCGATGATCCAGCTTATTCGACCTGTGAAACGTATTCCAGAAATGCAAGCCTGCAGATGTCTCTCATACACACTGCCTCACCGGTCATCATAAAAAAATGCTTATGCTTTCTTTTCATCTATACCAGATGGTGGCTGTGACACCGGGGGCCTGTCTTTTTTCCATGCCATCCACACAGAACTTGACAGAGTGAAGAAGAAAGGTACTTCTACCTTGGAAAGACCTGCCAAATGTGCCCTGAAGACCCCACACCCAGCTCCTGCTAATTGCACCAACATTGTCTCGCAGCATGAACCATTCCAGATCTCTGTTTTCTTTCAAAGTATATTTGTTTTATATCTGACATGTTTATATATGTTAACTGTTTGCTATAGATATCTGTCAGCTTCAACTGGCAAAGCCAAAAAAAAAAAAAAAAGAAAGAAAAAGAGGGGCTGGCTCTGTGCCAGAGGTATGTTTCTTAAAAGCACTTTGCTTTTTGTCACATGGTTTTGCATAGAAAGAGAAATGAGGAGAGGGAGGGTGGAATGGCAAGGGATATTATGCTTTAAATATTGTGAAAGAATTTTGTACGAAAACGTCCTCTACTTTTCAGGTATTAGCCTAAGAGCCACAAAAAGTTATTTTACAGTCCTAGAAATGATACACAAACATTGGTATACTGTTTGTCATAAAAACTGCTCTAAAGGGGGAATCGCGTATTATGCTTTTAGAAATATGACATTTATGAGCTGCCTTTGATTGTTACCAGAATGTTTTTTAATGAAACAGAAAATGTGTGTCTGTGTGTACATGCACGTGTGTGGTGCGTGTGTGTGTATGTACAACGAGGGGATGTGTCACTGAGAAAGAGACATCCTCTAAAAAATGTTCTTTACTCAACCCAGAAATTTTCATCTTTCTCCCTTTCAAAGAACAAAGACTACAACTCCTCCTGTCCTTGAGACAAAAGACAGAAATGTCCCTTCCTTCATATTTGAAATTAGCACAATTTCCTGCAATTTGGAATTTTTTTCTTCCTTGCTTTCCTTTCAAGTAGGAATATGGGTTGGTGTGCAATATCCTCTTCCCTTTGAGATATAACTGCACCACCTGAGGATGAAGGTGGTGAGATATGGATCTGTCCCCATGCCAAAGATGCTGGCTCAGGTTCCTCTTATAACAATGTTTAAAACAGGCTTAAATTGGAATTACACGATGCTTATGCCTTCTTCTAGTCCTTACCCACAGTGCCTAATTGCTCACAGAGGTGAGATTTATTGCCTCCTGGGCATTTTTTACTTTGTGAGGTGAACAGGCTTGCTGGGATGACACACTTTTTTCTGCTGGACCATTTTACCACCCTCCCTGCCCAAAAGCTGGGTGGGAAGTCAGATGGTGACTCATCCTATGCATTCTTGTTTTTTAAAAATGCCTGGAGTTTTTCCAAAGCAGCAGCTTTGTCTCCATGAGAGCTAGGATGCTCTGCACTACTTTCTGGAGCAGGCTGATTTTTAGGTCTTTTTCAACAAGGTTCAACAAGGGCAAGTGCAGGGTCCTGCACCTAGGGAGGAATAACCCCATGGACCAGTACAGGTCAGGTAGGGGTTGTCCTGCTGGAAAACAGCAGTGCGGAGAAGGACCTTGGAGTCCTGGAGGACAAAAAGTTAAGTGTGAGTCATCAACGTACTCTTGTGGCCAAGAAGGCCAATGGTATCTTGTAGTGCATTAAGAAGAATGTGACCAGCAAGTCAAGAGAAGTTCTCCTCCCCCTCTACTCTGCCCTGATAAGGCCACATCTGGAATAGTGTCTAGTTCTGGGCTCCCCAGTTCAAGAGAGAGAGGAAACTACTGGAGAAAGTCCAGTGGAGCACTACAAAGATGATGAGGGAACTGGAATATTTCTCATATGAGGAAAGGCTGAGAGACCCGTGGCTGTTTAGCCTGGAGATGAGAAGACGGAGAAGGGATCTTACCAATGCTTATAAATATCTAAACTGCAGGACCAGACTCTTTTCAGTGGTGCCCAGTGACAGGATAAGGGGTAACAGGCACAAACTGGAACACAAGAAGTTCCACCTCAACATCAGGAAAAACTTCTGTACTGTGAAGTTGATGGAGCCCTGGAATAGGCTGCCCAGAGAGGTTGTGGAGTCTCCTTCTCTGGAGATATACAAAACCTGCCTGGACGTGATCCTGTGCAGCCTACTCTGGGTGACCCTGCTTTGGAAGAGGGGTTGGATTAGATGATCTCCAGATTCCTACCATTCTGTGATTCTGTGGTTCTGTGATTTTATTGCATGAGGCTGCTCCTCAGAGGGCAGAAAGCTACCAAGCTTTGGCAGGCAGACTCAAGTCTTCCTTCATTTAGGGTTAGGGCAGGTCTCAGCCCAATCTAATGACGCAAAATGAGACACAAAATGAGACACAGAATTATTGCTGCTTGGGCATAGAACCGTATTAATGCAGCCTTGCAGCATCTGACCCATTAACAGTGGGTGTTTGTGCTGAAATTGGACCTGTTTAAAAGAAATGATCGAAGACTTTGTGCCTGCAGTTATGGAGCAACGGATCCAGATGCCTGAGATCTGTTTGTGCCTGTTATTTGCAGCTCAGTGATTTATTAGCAGGAGTCTGGACACAGACCATACTGGGCAACCCCTTCTTAGATCTTGGGCTACAGATAGCAGGGGAGGCAGACAGACTGTTTGCAAGGAAATCAAAAGCACTTTGAATCTTAACTGCTCCCTGAATCATCTCACAAAATGAATATGATACAGTAAACTCTTGCCCTGCAGACAAATTTCATACAAGATGACTGTATAAAGCACCAATGTTTATACACAAGGCTGATGTGGGTTGAAGGGCTGTTTGAAATGGCTGTGGCTAGTTATGTAATTATTTGAGAACAGTAGAGCACAATAAGTGAATATAAACATTGAAGAAGACAGTATGAGTTCACTGGATGCTTACATGAATCCGTCATCTTTATTACAAATTTCTCTCTTCAAATATAAACCATGTACTCTGTGGCCAAGAAATCATAGGTATCCAGTTATGTTTCATAGGGAAAAAAAGAAGATGGATGGGCAGTGGGAAAATAACTAACCTATGTGTGGAAGGACAGTTGGGCATTTGATGCTTGCCTGCTGCAAAGCAAGCCCTTTGAACAATGCCTGTTGATTGGGTACCAGGTTTGAATCTGACTCTGCATACCTAGTTTATCCTAGCATATAAGATGAGCTGTATAGCAACGTATGGAAATAATTGATATGTGAGGTAGAAAGTGATGGCTGTGTGGAGGTAATGAACGGGTGAACCACGTAGAATTCATAAACTTCACAGTATCGTCAAGAATGTAAAACAGGCAATGCATCCTTATGGTTAGCTGGTGACAGGTCTGCTCTAGTAATTTATGTGATAAGTAGGTTGCTTTTTCCATTTAATGTAGTATCAACCAGAATGGCAGAAATTATTATGTGAAATCTTTTGGAAAGATAATAACTAAGAGAGATAAACTTGTGGTTAGTGAATCTGACTGCCTTCCCAGAGAGGGTTTCTTTTTAGCCAGACATATTTCTGATAAAACACCCACTCTCTCACTGGTTTATTTCTCCATTAGTAAAATAAGGATATGTACTAAAAATATGTTTTTTCTTACTGCTTTCTATTTAGACTGAAAGTTCTTCAGGGAGAAGCTTTGTGCTTTCACCTGACACGTGGGGTCATGTTTCACAGGAAGCCTCTGTACTTGAGAGATCAATAAATATATGTCACAATTTTTTTCTGTCCCATCTCTAGCTAAAATCATGGGGGTTTATGCAAAAAATGAGTAGTCCAGTTGAAAACAAAGTTTTCTTCCCAAAGGCAGCCCATTTCTTTGTGTCTGCATGATATGCTATGTGTGACTGGGAGCCTGCCATTCAACAAAGCAAAGGGATATGGTTTAAATAATGATTACAGTAGCATAGCTTCTCCTCTCTTCAAAATCAAGTACACTATAATCCAACACTGGTGTAATTCCTGGCAGGTCTGAAACTATGTGAGAGTTGACATATACCACTGAGTGCAAATAAGGCATAATCAAGGTCTCTGCCTAGAAAAATTAATTTAGGATCAGTGTTTTCTGGACCAGGGCTTGCATTTTTCAGTGTGCTTATCTGTCTTAAACAACTAATGAAACAGAGCAGTTGGAAGAAGAAAAAAACAGGGAAGGAAAAAGAGGTGGTTTCAAGACTGATAAGGTAATTCTTTTCTCTTTTTTTAATGTTTATTTTATAGCACAGTATCTCCTCCTGCTAAGTGTAGAAACATGAGAAGAAAACATATCTACATCAGCAAGCTGGTAATATCAGTAAAGGTGAAAAGTGAGGCTGGAAATCAGGGTCCCAACCCGCTGTGCCCATAGCTGGTTTGTTGTCACAGAAATCCAAGGTTACAGTGATGTTACATCATTAGGAGGAACTGGGTTATTCCTGAGGATTCCCAAGAAAATTCACGGCAGGTATCCCATCTAGAGTAAACATTCAATGTAGACACCAGCTTCTCATGTGTCCGGGGCCGAAGGCATCCAGGTTTATTTGTACATCACTGAGCTGCTGTTTTCAGAGTAATAAGCAGCCACTTGACCTCCAGCAGCAATATTTAAGCTGTCTTTGAAGTCAGTACCATGAAGGCAATCTCAGAGCCTTCCCAGGGAAAAACGGTCTTGACATGACTTCACTGTACAAAAAAGTTCAGAAGGTTTTGTTTTCACTCCAAGGCAGATCCAAAACACATTTTGAAACCTTGAAAGTAATCATAAAATAGATGCATTGTCTTCCTGCCAGCTCCAGTCAGCTGGTTGTGCTGCAGATTAGAAAAGAGTTGAGTTACTGTAAAACACCCAAAGCAGAGGAGAGCACGACTTTCTTTGCAGTGACCCAAAGTTCTGAAACTCTTCTTGAAATGAAAACCCACTAGGGACTGTTCTCAATTAATGGGACATTTGTGAGTGCAACCACACATAGACAAGCTGGGACTAGTCTTAGTCTGTGCTATAATGGGGTAATGCTTTGAATTCAGTTACATTAAAGTGGCCGAAGACAGAACTGGTCCTGCTGAGGATGGAAATGCAAAGATCCTAACATGCAGTTGGCACAAAGCCACAGAGACCACTGCAAGTCATTTTGGAAGCTCGAGAAGTGGGATTTACTCCTGAATAATCCTTTGTCCTTTGCCTGTGTCAGGGCATGGAAATGCGGTCTGCCTGTTGCAGAATAAACCGTTACAGCAGGACAACCACTTCTGGCCTCTTCATGTGTTCCCAAGAGGACATCCTCATGCTAATGTCTCGGGGTAGTCTCTCCTCAAGGTTTTTTTGGGGGAATATTTCAGTATTTTCATCCATTACTCAGTTCAGAGAGTTCAGAGATGTTCTTTGCAAGCCTTACCCCGTCTGTGGCATAGCCACTTTTTTCCTCCCCTTCAAACTGGGAACCGAACATGAAATTTAGGGCAGAACTGACCCCCATCACCCTTACAGTAGTTCTAATATGCTGGGATCTCAGTAGAGTTCTCAAGGCTTTAAACTGGCACTATTGAGAGCTATGTAAATCCCTGAGAACAGAGCTGATGACTCTGCTGGAATGGGGAGCATTACCCTTATTCTAACACAGGTTTCTGAAACAAAGACAGCCATATGCTTAGAGCTGAATGAGACTGTTGTTACCCAGAAAGAGACCTTGCTTCCAAGGCTTACACCATGTTTTCTTAAATTTTTGAAGGACAAAACCCAGCTATTTTAATGAACCTAACTCAATAATTCCTAATCCTAAAGTTAAACACTAACGTTGAGGCTCAAAAACTGGCCTCCCAAGTTTCAAAACACAAGTCATGACCAGAACCCATTGGTAAACATTCCTGAAAATAAGTTTTGTTTTGTTTTCACCCTCATGCTCTGCTGAACCTTGGAAAAACTAACTCACTCCTAATATTAATCCTAGTATAAACAGATTAGAAGCTCCCCTTCCCCCTGCCCTGCAAAAAATAATGCCTGTGAAAAGACCTTTTTTTAACATCAATGAAACCTGAACATTTGTCTGTTTTATGGGCTCTTTAAAAACAAATTAATAACTTATTTTGAAGTCTGAGACAAAAGTTTCATGGGTTATAAGAAAGATGATTTTTCTTCCCATCTTTTTGATTAACAGAATTTGTGACTTTATCAAAAACAGCAGATCCAGCCCTTTTCCTTCTGAAATGAAGGGTTGCCAAGCATCCAGTAACAGATATCTCCCTGCTTCTTTTGCAGTAGCAATGTGTGATGACAACCCACTAGGATCACATTTAATGAAGCTGGGGAAGCATGGCTTCAGCCCGACATCTGAGCTATGGTTTGATTCCTCATAATTCACTAACTTCAAGGTGTTGTTTCAGCAGCTTCTATGGGCTCTGCATCTGGCATTTTTTCTATGCTCTCCTGCTGTTGAGGCAACACTGCCAATGGAAAGAGGCAGCATTCATCCCTGCAGATCTTGTACCCAAATTCTGGTGTTGTACTGGGAGTCCCTTCCCATCCAAGTGCAGTGTGATTCCTGTGGCCTTTAATACGTATAGTTTCTATGGCTTGGGCTGAGTACATTTACCTAAGGTATACAGTGAGGTACTATCCAGGGAAATAAAACAGTAACTCTATCACATTGAAAATACTGACAGAGAAAGTTTCTCAGAAGAAGCTGAAGTTGTTGGAGGGAGCACTGATTTGCCTGTTTTGATCAGATTTCCCCCAAGTTAGCTAACATGCCTCCCTGTATCACATACGACTGTTACAAATCTCAGATAACAGCATGTGCTCCAGATTTACAGCCAAAAATGGACATCTTGGGGTATGGAGAATGGCAGTTTATGAACATTTGGTTTTATGTTGGGTCAGACAGAGTTAAAGACAATCTTGGAGCATAGATGGGGCCATCTGTTATCAAGGGAATGGCTGATCAGAAAGTGTTTGTACTTTAACACTTCAGGCTCAACTCCTGCAAATGCCAAAGCTTGGAACTGACTTTATTTGTGCATGTGAAGATGTTGTTCACAGATATAAACTTTGGAGGTTGAGTGTCTTTGAGTCAGGAAAGTTGCTAGGCAAAAGGAAAAGCACTAAGGCAAGAAAAATGAGGAAAGAAAGAAGGGGGAAAAAAAGAGAAAGAGAGAAAAATAGAAGAAAGAAGGATGGGTAGAAAGATGAATGGAAAGGTATGAGTTAGAGGGGGAAATGCTGCCAAGGCGTTAGAAGTTTTGACACATTCTGGAAGGTGCCAGACCATCCCCCGGGCCAATATTTCTGGGTCTTACCTCCTCCTCCTGAATCCACGTGCTGAGCACGACGACACCATTTGCAGAAGAACAACTCAATGTGCATGTGTGTGCTGCAGTCTGTCAGGGGTTACTCATTTCCTGAGTGCATTAAATGTAGCTTCCTCAGAGTTACAACATCAAGTGTAAAATCTTCTCCCACACAACCAGCTCTGAGGGAGGGGTAGTAACCCTCCACTCTTCTGTAATTCTTGCATCTTGAGCAGCTTGAAATGCTTTTGAAAACAAGCTGAGGTTTGTTATGCCACTAAGACTATTGGAGGAGAGAGAGGAGTGGAGAATAAATATCTAATTTAAGTAAGTGTCCCAACACCAGTACCATTAATATTCTTGTGAATAGATTTTCATAGCAGGCTTTCTGCTGGAGAACCAAGAATCAGGAAACAGTCTTCAAAAATTTCCTCTCCCTGTATGGCCTGACTCTTGACTCACCCCATGTGATTTTTTGTCGTTGTTTTTTTTTTTTTAACTGTGCAATTCAGGACAGCATTGTGCTCATCAAGAAAATGCTTAAGTTTCTTAATATGTTTAAGCATCATACTAAACAGAGATGGCTCTCATCACACTTTTGCTCTAATGCCGACAAGAGCTGCCACATGATTTTACACAGTTTTACCTTCCCATTTACCCTTGCTAAATATTAGGGACCACTGAACAGCCTTCAATGGAGAAGGCTCCCTTATGTGAAGGTTTCCTTCTCCATTTATGCTACAAATTGCACAACGGTAATGACTTATTAAATTACTATTCAACATCAATAAATCATAGTGCAACAACATTATTAACCACATAGAAATCTGCTCCTTGCCACTTTTACAAAGCCTTCATAAAGGAGTCTGCAAACTCTTCTCCAAGTACCATTAGATGTACATGAGTCACTTTGACATGGTATGTGGCATGATATAGAGCTGGGAGATGCTGCTTCTAGTTGTGGTACCAGCCAAAGATCTTCCATTTCAGATACAGCATCAATAATTTCTCTGTGGAAAGTAGCCTCTCATATTAAACAGAAGTCCAAGCCTGGGCATCTCCTTCTGTTGAAAGCACTGGATCATGCTCTAAAAGGTACTAGAACTACTATTTGTTTCTCACTTTAAAAAATCTCATTGTTACAGAATCTGAGGAAACCATCCCAAAGACCATTAGGAGGCAGTGACTCCTTCAGCCATCTGTGTCTTTAAGCAGATTTTCCCATTTTAATTTTTCCAAGAGGTCTCTGCAGGATCACAGGACAGTCCTGTTTTCAAGGTTAATGTAAACTTCCCTCTTCAGCTGTGGGGACCAATGAATATTTTGTCTGAACCTTGAAGAATAGATGGGAGTCAGTGATGGGAGTTCTTACTACTGTTCGTTACTTGCTCTTTACTTAAAAGGAGTTAGAAAAGTGCTTTAATATCTTAGGATATATAAATTAGCAGTCAAACATCTGGCACCTACAGACACAAAAGTGATGATGGAAGCAATTTTTAAGCAGAAAATTATTTAATAACCTCAATGAGTTCCCTTTTCCATGCACTGTAAAGGAGCAGTGGGGGGGAGCTAAGCAAAGCCACGCTTACCGGCTGGGTGAGGACAGGAGTGTGGACCTTCAACAAATTGAAGAGCTATTTATTACTTTAATCTCTTAAAACTATCTTAAGCCTCTGCCTTTCAGCTATTCCAAAATATAATTTAGCTTGGATTTACATTGCTGATCAACCATGGAAGAGACTAGAGTTAGTATCCTAAAGTGATTTTAATTGTGGGATTATAGACTGTGTCTCTCTGCACAGTCCTGATCAAACACTAGTGATTAGAGGTTTGTAGGGTTTGTCACCTGGTGGACACCTCATGGGGGCTGATAGCTCAATTCTGGAGGCCATAATTTCTCTGCTATGTCTACAGTCCTAGTCAGCCTTCTAATTCAGCACCCTAAATGACCTCCAGAAGACACTTGCTTTTCACCATTGGCTTAAAATCCTGCTTTTTGCATCCAAATGGGGCACCTCTGACCAGTGCATATATCTCCTCAAGTGGTCCCAAATCTGGAGCAGCTCTATAACTAGAACAGTGTATAGCAGAGATTTATGCACACAAGCCTGGTTGGCTGGATATTATTTTTGTGCTCCAGCACAACATTCAAGGAATGTGTGATGTTCCCATTAAATGCTCATGCTCCACGCTGCTACTGATTTGCTGCTGGCCAGAACTACAGGAGTTCTGTCACAGTAAATCATCCTCTCTCCTTATCTGCAGACTCAGCTGCATGGTCAGCTTTGGGATGACACTAGTAAAAAGTATTTCAAAAAATATTATTAGATGATACGATGTCTAGTTTGGTGGGACACACAATTAAGAGTGCTACAGCTAAAGATTAATAACAAACTCTGCATCATCTGCACAGATGCCTGTAATTAACATTATCAAATTCCAGGAACTCATACTATCCTCTAGACCCCTGTGCATTGCCATGGTTTGCAAGAGGCCTACAAAGACACCTTTTAATTGAGGTCATCCTCAACACAGCCAGTCGATCGCTGAATATGTAGCAACTGTAACAATCACAGAATCACAGTATCACAGAATCATTATGGTTGGAAAGGACCTCCAGGGTCATCAAGTCCAACCTTTCTCCTAGCATCTCTCTAACCACTACGCCATATCCTCAAGCACTGCATCTATTCGTTCTTTAAGCACCTCCAGGGATGGTGACTCCACCACCTCCCTGGGCAGTCTATTCCAGTGCCTAACTACCCTCTCAGTGAAGAATTTCTTCCTAATATCTAATCTAAACCTCCCCTGATGCAACTTGAGGCCATTTCCCCTCGTCCTATCATTACTAGTTTGAGAGAAGAGACCAACACCAGCCTCGCTACAACCTCCTTTTAGGTAGTTGTAGAGGGCAATGAGATCTCCTCTCAGTCTCATCTTCTCTAGACTAAACAAACCCAGTTCACTCAGCCGCTCTTCATAGGGCATGCTCTCCAGCCATTTCACCAGCTTCGTTGCCCTTCTCTGCACCCACTCCAGCACCTCAATGTCCTTCTTGTACTGTGGTGACCAAAACTGGACACAGTACTCAAGGTGCAGTCTCACAAGTGCATGTGTGTGTCCACGCATGCATGTGTGTGTGTAAGGATCTGTACGTGACCAGCTGTGTGCCTGCTTCTTCAGGAAGCTCAAGCTTTTGCACAATTAAAGGCCAAAATGCTCCCATTCACAGTGTTGTCAGCCAGGTGGATCCCAAAGACTTTTTGACCACTGCAGACTTTGATGACATTTGCAGTTTTTTATCACATTACATGATACCAGAAGCTACTGAGGTGTCTGCTCCAGGAGCCCCATCTCACTGGAATCTGAGGATGAAGAAGGAGATGTCTGTTTGAGAGACAACCCAAATATGAGATCAAGTGGCTATATCTGTCCCCAGACTTTGCACTGTTTAGGTCAAAGACAGATGGTGACAGTGTCTCACTTTTGCATGCTAGACTCATGGTTAGAGGCTGCCCAGGAGGCAGAAGACATGGGTCTGCCAAGCCAGGCCCGAACCATGAAGGTCCAAAGCATCTGGGGAAAAGGACAAGGTTTGCTAGAGGGTAGCTCATGACTCCACAAGGAAAGGGGGCCCAAAGCAACAGACATGACTTCCATGTGAGGTGACACAAGGCAGATGGGAGCAGGGAGCTAGAGTCTAATTGCTCTACTTATGGGACCACTGAGCCTTTAGGATTCACGTGGAAGGGACACTTACTCTTCAGAGGAAGACACTTATCCTGTCAGCACTTCTCTGTTTGCAATCTCTGTTGGAGGCACTTTTGCCTCTTTTCCATTGTATTCACACATGAGGAAGATACAGCTGATATAACACTCAGGGTGCTAAAACCAAGAATGCTCTATTAAACCCCGAATCAGTCCTTTTAAAACTGTTTTACTGAATCAGCTTTAGAAAAGAAATTTTAGATACCAAAAGCTGAGGCTTTTTAAAGGTGTAAATGGTCCTGTAGCTTTCCTGGAAGAACAAGACAGCCATTAAAATATTCCATGAAGATAAGCAACTATTCTGTCTTTGCATACTGGATTAGTGTCTTTATAGTTTCCACACATCTTTTATCTCTGTGCAGAGCTGTGAGCCATGCTTTTTTATTGAAGAACTGCATATTATTAGAGCAGTGTAGTTCTATACTAAAAACACTTTCACAGGAGAATAGAGCATGGGAACATGTAAGAAACTTTTATCCAAGCAGTTTTTATTTCCTCCTCGGAATAAGCTGCATCATAGCCTCTAAGGGTATGATCTGGAGGTCTAGACAATAACGGGGCTATTTCTAGACAATAATGGGGCTGTTTCTTTGTCCTTTAGTCCAATCTTCTTTTTAACCAGACAGCGATTTTGCTCACATCTAGCTTCATGGTCTCAACATAGGAGCAGAGCATTCCTGTTTCAGAGTCATCACCTGTGTCACTAGCAGGACAAGTTTCTGCCTCCGCTGATTTCAATGCAGTGATTCAGGGAAGGATACAGTGCTATTTTTATGGCACCTGAAACAGTTCTAACTTTACAACCTATTTTCTCTTGTCCTCTGTCATCACTGCAGCCACAGCCAGGAGTGCCCTTGATTGCCCACATGCTTGTCACAACCCTGCAAATAAAGAGCCTTTGCTGGGAAGGGTAATAAGACCCAGCCTGTCTACGCCATTAGAAAACCATGCCTGAGGTTTGGCTACAATGAAGCTATCCTGCAAGCCACAGTGTGGATCAGTTTGAACTTCACTTCAGCTGCATCCCTGAGCTGTGTAGGGCTTTGCCCTGCACAGCTGTATGTGATCCAGTGGCATGGTTAAAACGTGCTTCAGTCCATCTCAGGGGAGTGCATCCCAGGGTCGTTGGGTTTCTCTCCCAGAAAAGTATGAGCACTGCAGTTGGTGGGGATGAGAGTGATGCCAGGGAAAATCCTCTGGATTGAGGCAGTGTGCTGCTGATAGTGGTGGTGACTCACAAAAGCAGGATCCCTCTGCTCCTGTCTCTCACCCGCAGCAGTGGTCTGGTCATCCCAAGTACCAGACTCCAGTCCTTGAAGGATTTAAGGGTTCTTTCTCAGCTCTGCTAATGTGCCGATGTGATGCACAGCTTCAGTCCCAGAAGGGCTGCAAATATCTGTGCAAGGAGATAAAATGACTCGACAGGACACTCACCACTGTGAGGCAGACAGGATGACTCCAAGGGATCTGATGTAATGGTGATGTCTCTGATGAATTAGCTGCCAGGACTTTGCAGCTCACCCATCTGTGGTGCAAAACCACTGCATGCTCTGCACCAGCTGTACCCTCTCCCAAAAAATAGCTGCTGGACACCAGGGGCTGAAGCAGTTTGTGTTGGTGGTAAAACACATTTAAATGCAAGATTTAAGATGAGAGTTCAGTGTAATGAAATTTGGACTGGTGTTACTCACAGGACCAAAGGCTAACAGATAGCATTATTTCTGGAGAACCCACTCTTTTGCTGATAGCTTTTAACTGAATAGAAGGGACATGTGAAGGGAGACAAGAATTATTTGATCAAGGAGGGACTGGTATGAAGCACAGCAAAAGTCCTGTGAGAGTTTGAAGTTTGAACTAAAACAGAGACAAAGCATCACCTTCTCAGCTGACTGTGACACCAGCACAGCCCTACTGACTCCAGGATCATTACTCCTTATCCACATTAATACAAGAGGTTCAGGACACAGGATTTCAGACCACCAAGTAGTTATATCCTATTGTCTGTGGTAATGTGATATTTGTTTGAATATGAAAACCAGTCTTAGAACATAAGAGATCTTATTACTGAGACAGTCTACTGAGAATGAGGAAAATTGTGTAAATGAAATGGTAACCTTTTTGCTCTCACTGCTTCTTTGCTAAAATAGAAAAACAACAAAATATTTCAGTCTCACGAACTTGTTCCTCAGCAAGACAGTTCTCTCACAATGCCAGAAACATGAGGCTGGACCTAAGTCAGGGTTCAGGAGGTGAAAGGAGACACCATCTACAGCCACACATGGATTTCAACTGGACAAAGTGTGAAGGGATGTGGACATCCAGATGTTGCTGATGTTGTAGTGGCTGCTATTTCCTATTGATCCCAGGTGCAAGACCTCTATGTGGACCTCAGTTTGGTTGCCTTTTCTGAATTTTATTTTTATTTTAAATCAGTTTTAACAGGCATGAAGAGTCACAAAAAAGCTTGCCCTTAGGCTTGTTCATCTTCTCTGAGAGTCTTCTCTATTCCAGCTATGTTCCCCAGGGGAGCTGAGGGAGCGTTTACATTTGTTTGGAAGAGAAATGAACATTACAGATTTTTAAAGTAGTGTTTATCCCACCCTCACTCTAAGGGGAAACAAACACATGCATCAAACGCACTGACATTAGGATTTTCATCCCTCTACAAAATGACTCTAACTGCTCTTCAACAGATGTACTTATAATTAGTGAACACTGTGAAATGCCAAGACTAATTTAATACTGCCTAATACTGACAGTCTCTCAGCAGGAGACTTGCAGGTGTGCATAGAGAGTGGAGCTCTGACTTGGTTGCAGAAGAACTTTAAAGAAAATCCAACCCTGCAAAAGTGAATTTGTCCTAAGTCAAAAACATCCCTTGGATTTGTAAGACTCAAAGCAGGTAGCAGGTACCTTATTCATGTCCATGAATATCACACCAAAATTTGTGCATTTTTGCAAAATCTGGACATCAGCTGCAGCTGAAACTGGGTAGAGGCTCACTTCAGATCTAACTCTCCACCCCAAACTCAAGAACTGCAAATCTACAAGAATCCCTGAGATTTCATGTTGTGAAGGAGTCCCCCAGAGCCATGGATTAGCTCTGGAGAAGCTTTAGAATGACCAGTCAACATGGGTAGTTCTAAACATGTCAGGTCTTAGACAAGGTTTGGAAAAACAAAGAAATATGGAACTGCCACTGGTTAGGTGGCTATTCCTACTGAGTGAAGACATCCAGACATACTTGTGCTGTCCAGAGATCACATGGGCACGGGATTAATGGTTTGTTCCTATCGGTACAAAGTCAGGTGCCCAAATAAGCTTTGGGAGCCCAATCACTCTATTGGGTTTGGATCTCAACACTTACAAAAGGTCTACTTTCTTTCCAATCAATTTCCAGCTTTTTTAGTACAGCAACAGCTAGATTTACACATTTCCCTGTACATGTGTCTGTGTAGGAAGCTCAACCTTCAACATCAGTTGAACATCAACATCAGTACTGCAGTAATATCTTCCTTTATTAAGAGTTTAGGAGAAAGGGAGAGGTATGTGTTTTATATCAGTTCTTTCATGCCATTTTAAAGCTTAATTCCAGGTGAAACCAATATGGATAAATATACGTAAACCACCATGTTTGTACGCCTCTTCTCTTACACACTGCTGCTCCAATTTCAATGGCTTTTGCAGATAATACACAGGTGGAATTCATTGCTTAAATGGGGTAACCTAGTGCCTTTGAGATACCTCTTGCAGCTCACCTGACCTCCTTTTCACCCTCCAGAAGAGCATAGACTTGTATTGGTCCTGTGTGACACTGGCCAAACCCGTGTGGGCATTTTACAGATCCTAAGCTGCCTCAAATGGCACTGGATAGCTATGTTCAGAAAATAAAATCATGGCCACAATTTTCAGGGCTGTCTTATCATCCTTGAAGAGACAAGCTGCCACAAACAGTGTTTGACCATGTCCAGTCCAAGGCAGTATTTGTTGGATTTTTTTTTACATTGATGGTTCTTTGATGAAGCAAAAGAACAACACATCAGTGAGTAACGTCTTTTATCAACTGAAAATGTTAAATGTACTTTTTGGTTCTGAAAGGTCCTGCTTGTAACTCCTAAAGCTTATCTATTTTTTCAAGTTACACCAGCTATTCTAGCAGAAGATACTACTAAAAACTTTGGTTTTCTTCTCATGCTGAGTTTAAATGACAGTGATTCTTTGCCCACATGAAGCAGCTCAGGAAAATGAGATAGGTCTCTCAAATTTTGAGCTCTCACCTTGCAACAACACATCTGAAAGACAAGAAGGAACTTATAAAGAACATGAAATAATTAATTATTAAGAATAACCTTTTCTTTAAAATAAATTATGATTTATACTATGTTAACTCCAACCAAACTGAACTCTGGTTAGATGACTGAGTATTTGGCAAAGTAGATTTATCCAACACGGATATATGCTTTTGATTATTTTTTTTTTCTGTTAGTAGAAATGATTTTTTTGCAGAATTGTTTTTTTCAGAGTTATTTTTGAGGAATTAACACTTGTTTCTCTGTCGCTGATCTTTAGCACCCAATGCACACTGGCTACCTTTGTGATTGCTCAAACAAATGATGGCATCCTCCCTTGTTTTTTGTCTCTAATTGTGATTGTACCTAGCTTGAATATTTGAATGCAGGAAATGACATGTCAGGTCCACCAATCTACATGTGTGACTGTTTAGGGAAGTGAACATAAAAGAAGCATGAGTACTCTGGATTTAAAATATGTGGAACTTCGTGCAGTCATAAGAGATACTTGGCATATTTTCCTCTCTTAGCTGATCTGCTTGCTTTTCTGAAGAACATTGTGGGGCAGGTCCCATATTCTGGACAAAAAGATAGGGAAGAGAAATAAATATGTTGGCTGTGAAACCTGAAATGATGTAAAATTTGCCTGGTCTTGAGTTTTGTTTGAAGCTTAGCTCATTTTCCCTCAAGGATTTGCTCCAGTTCCCACCCTTCCAACAAGTGCAGTTGGGCCAATCCATAGGGAACTTGGACAATTTATGGCTCTGCATCAGTTCTATGCAGAACTCTGTGACTTCAGATGGTTTTGACATGAAACCAGATGAAGAGTTTGTTCAGTCCCAAAACTTATCATGCAATTCAGAACAGGAACATATGTGGATTAGAACTAGAACAAATGGTTTTGTAATCCCCTTCAAAGAGAAACAACCAAGCAGGGCAGCAGTTCTGTTAATGGTTCAAGGAAGCTCTGTTGATTAATGACCTCAAACTATTTACAAACAAAAATAACTGGAAATGAGTTCAAAAGGGATGTCTCATTGCTGTCACTCAGGGAATTTTCATTAAAATTTGAACACATTGGCAGTTGCATAACTTGGATACAAAGGTCTTTCATTGATTTTTGTATATTCAAATATATGCTGTTGCATACAGGAATTATGCCACGTAGAGAAGTGTTACAATGTCCTAATGAATTTTTCAGAACACAGCAATGACTCTAGGGAAAGTTGTAGTACTTGAAGATATAGGGTACTAGACCGATACTAGTATTTTTATCTCATTTTTGGCTTTTGCTTCCCAGAATTTACTTGGAAATGATCTTACCACTTCTGGCACTAGGATTTTAAAATGTGGTTTATGGAATAACTAATGAAGAAACACAATTAACCAATTACGGTGTTGAACACATGGCAAATCATGTAAGAAACCCCAGGTAATACTAAGGAGTAATGTATGAGCAACGTGTTCACTTCTGAGAATCTCTGGTTTTGAAAGCATTAGATCTAACACTGGTTCATGATATTTGCATTACTAGCCATGTTTCTTTGTTTTGGCTGTAAATTGATGTTTTTGAACTGCCACCAGAGCTAATGGACAGGTGCAGCCTGGTCACTTTTGGCTAACGGAAGATCTTTATAGTACTTCAGCCTTCAGCTTCATTCCTTGTGACTGGACCTTTGAAATAGGTGGGTTTAGGCAGAACTAGGATAGAAGAAAAGTTGACTGTACAGTTCAAAAAGCATGGAGGGATGTTGCTGAGGGTAGAGGGAGGGAATGATTGTGAAGTCTGAAATCTAAAGGGATTTCAGCTCTGAAACATCATCTGTGTTTCTTCTGGCTCCATCACTTTGGAACAATTATGTTCTGTAAACTCCATTTTTTTGTAATCTGTTGATCTTGGCAAAGAAAACTTGTCTTTGAGTAGTCTCCATGAAAGCGGGGTAACTCATTATGGACAGGTCTTCATACCTCCTATGAAGGTTTTATAAGCCCTTATGGATTGCCAGTAATGAGGAGTGACACACCATGAGCTTTCATGTGCCAATGCTCAAGTTACTGACCACTGTCCTGAGGAAGTGACTAGCAGAAAGGGAAAACTGGGCTCTTTCTAGAAGCCTTTCCCAGCCTGTACATGGCTGTGGTTTTTTCGATAGCACAGACCAAAATTAATTTTTTAAGATTTAAAGAAATGACCAAGAAAAACAAAACAAGAGCAACAAACAGTACCTTACTAAGAGAAATGAGTCATAGCATAACAAAACAAAAGCCTGTGCTGCTAAATTTATTTTGCAGTTTCTATCTGCATGGTATTTTAATTGCTTGAACTTTAAAATGTGCATATTTACATACACATTGAATATTTGAGATCTAGTAGAAGGCTACTTCAGCAATGCAGCTACGAATTCCCTGTGGTTTGATTTTTCTATTTAACACATGCATTTCTAGGATATTTTAAATTATTTTAGTGTGCTGATCAGGATGAGATTAAGAGGTGTTTTGGTCATGGACCATAGCTGCCTGTAAAGGCAATGGGTATGTGAAGGTTCAGTCCTCTTTAATTACACAGACGTAAGCATGATAGGGTCCAATGGTTGCAGACTGAAGTCAGGAAAAAGCAGAATAGGAAAAAAAAGTAAATGTTTTATGCTGCATATAATTAGATATTTGAACTGTTCGCTTAGGATGGAGGTAAATTCTCTCTTCTCAGGACTGGATCTCTTTCTGAAAGGAATGGTGTGACTCAGCTCTCAGCTGCTGGCTCTAAGCAAGGAACCACACTAAGACAAGTCTCTGAATGGTTAGTGCTGCTTCTCCTCTGTTTTAATTTCAGTTTAATGTGCAATTCCTTTGCATGAAGATTACAACAAGATGAGGAAATAAGGCAATATAAGGGAACCAATTTTTCTCTTGGTTGCGACATTTTTCCCGGAGAGACTTGTTCAGGAACAGCTGAACAATACCCAGACAGGTACATCCGAGTGCCATTTAGTCAACAGAGAGGGGCTTGCTGCAAGTGAAAGTACCAGGAGAAGGTGAAACTGTGTGAGACAACCTGCACACCAGAGACCAGAGGAAACAAATGTCTGGAAGCTTCCAATGAGGAAATGATAAAAAATCAGGGCTCCTGCTCTATATAGGGTATAAAATTAAAAGATGGGAACATTTCTTATTGTGTGGCAACAATTTCATAATTTTTGTGGTTTATGAAGTCACCGGAGCTCTATGAGTGGTTTAACACCTCATAATTCACAGATGTCTGTAGGATGTGGATGTGCCTGTGTGCATGTGTCTGTGCGACGCTGTTTTCCACGTACGAGTTGCTCCATTGGTCTGTTTGGGTGGCAGCATGAGTTAAGCAGCTGGAGGTGGCTGTGCCATGGCCCAGAAGGTAACATGCCTTGCTGTGCCTCAGTGATCACATTGAGGAGAAAAAGCTGGTTCCCAGTGGATCATGGACAGGCCACATCAGCACTGGCTCTTGGTCAATTGGTTGCATATCTCAGCCGCATCCAATATTCTCTTGGCAATAGCTGAAGTTACATTGCACATATGAACACTAGGCTTGAAATTGCTTTTAGCTATGCTGCTTGAAGTCCTGCCTTCCCTAAGGAAGCAGTGATAGTAAACCTACAAATGTCTAGGGGTGTGTTTGAATATGAACGGAGGGGTAAAATGTCTAAATGAACTAAAATGGTGCTGAGAACTCCTAGAAATAAGAAACTATTCCATGATGTTTCTCACATGCCTTGTTCCCAAAATGAAAGGAAAAATGAGAGTCCAAACACTGAGGACATTTAAGATCAGGGCCAGATCTAGAGGCTTATTCATCACTCAGCTTAATGGCCGAAAGATAATCTCATACTTTTGTAGGTCCTGAACTTTTTCCCATAATGCTTTAACTGTAGGCATGAAATTGAGTAGCTCAAGAGCTGCTTTAATGTGTCCTGAATGTGAAAAGCCTCAGAAAGTTATCAATCACAATGTTTTCTAAGATAGAAAGATGGCTTGACCTTGCTCTGTAGGATAGGAACAGACTCAGAGACTCCTGAGCATTGAGACTTTTCCAGTGCTGTGTAGATTCTCAGGAAACTTAGGACAACTCTGAGAAACTGGGATAATATGAAGTTGCTCTCACCTACATGAGTATCAAGTTTTCCTTTGGGTCAGAACTCAGATTTTTTAATGCATAATGACAGAAGTATCTCAGTTGTGTTTTCTACTCTTTTATTGTTCAAGCTGGCCAACTTTCAGTAAAAGCTTGTTAACTCATTTTGATAAGGGGAATTCCCACAGCCTCTATCTCAAAAACAGAATAGCAATTCCCATTGATAAAGTGCCTGGTCATATTCCTGACTGCTGCTTTTTAGCAGCTTCTGGAGTTGTCTGCACAAAGGATTCATTTTAACTCTAAGGATTACCAACATATTTTTGAGAAGGAGGTACATTTCTGTATTAAAAGAGGAATAGGAATGTCAAAACCACTCTAAACTGTGTCCTTCTCATTAATTCTTATGAATTAATTAGTAACTGAAATAGTGAGGGATTCACGATATCCATGTCTGACATTCTCTTAGGTCTGCAGGAAAAAGAGGCAATGCTACAGACTAAATAATGATATTTTATGAAGAAACTCAAAATGAGAGGACTGGTGAGTTTGGTGAGCTGCATCATTTGCATGTTTGTTGGTTTTTGGCTCACATGCCATTTAGTGTAGCCTTTCATGAGCTGTATCTGTTTTACCAAAGAAAGCAAGATCTTCTTCCTCTGGAGGTGACTCCTGATAAAGTCTAGGGTTTTAGTGACACTGGTAAACGCCACTTGAGAACCTTCTGTCTTGCTAGGATGAATGAATTGCTTTGACTAATTTCAAACCCACCTGAAAACTATGGGATGAGATTCTGGCGAGCATTTTACTGTGAAGAGATTGAAAATGGGGAGAAAAAAAAATAAAAAGGGGGTGAAAAACAGGGCAGAGAGAAAAATGAGCATAAATATATATATTCCAGGACAGAATGCAGCGTGTTTGTATGTGAGTATGACTACTTCCTTAGCTTTGGAGGAGTCTTTCTATTCCTAATTCAAAAGGAATTGTCCCATGTAGCAAGGAAAAAATTGTATACACATCCTGCCAAGACATAAGGAATGTTCAAGGAAAGACATTTTTTTTAATTCCATCTGCAAGAATGAAGTAAAAATTCAAAAATACTCTTATTATTGGGATTTGACCATTGCAGTAGAGAAATAGGTTGTATCTTCAGGCATGCATGTGCTTAATACTAAGCGCACTCTGAGGGTCCTTACTTTGGGGTCCAACAAGGAGAGGGGGACAAGTCTGAGCCAGACCTACACAGACATCCATCTGGGCAACAAGCTTGCAGGTATAAAGCAAGCGTGGTTTGGTCTGATATGTGAATATCTACATAGCTCAGGTCCGTTTGTATCTCATCACATCACAAGGCTGTTGAATAGTCCATGGATTGACCAGGATACAAAAATCCAAATTCACGCTCATTAAGAGAGCAGCTAGATACCTAATGCTTCTGCAGATGGGGACGTTTAAATGTGTGTCCAGCTGTTGCAAAACACAGTCCTCTTTATTCCTTTGTTCTGAAAGTATTTGTCAGTGTTTGGGTTATTTGCTTTCATTTTTTTTGTTTCTTCAAGAGATGCTTTGCTAGCTGCACATACCTTAAGTCGCATACAGGCTTCCACAGCTAATTCTGATGAAGCCATTTTCCATTAGATCCAATTACTTATTGTGGTCACTTTTCATGGAACAAAGGATCCCTTGGATCCAAATCCTAGATTAACAGAGCCTTTACAGACTTATCATTTGCACTGTTGATGGTCCTGCCTGGTATGGACAAAACTATCCCCTTCAGCTGTCTCCGCTGTGCCTGGGAGAGAAGGGTTGTGATGTGGCTGCTACACCAGAGCTGGCAACACCCAAGGGATGCAGCACTGTGCACAGGGCAGGCTGCAACACCTAATCCCTCATTTCTTGCTCTTTACCATTGCTGTTAACTCAGCTCATGAGATTAATGCCACGTTGAAAAGCCCAGTGGCATGGTGGTGGGTCACAGCCCTTGCACAAGCTGAGAGTGGTAGAGAGCAGCTGAGTCTGCCAGAGCTCCCCAGTGCCTGTGTTACTTTTCAAAATAGGATTTACTCTGCTAAATCCCCAGTAAACTTCTGAAAATATTCCTCCAATGCAAAGTGGGATAAGTAAAGAAAAATATAAAGGTTAGGAGTCAGATCAGACCTAAAGAGAAAGAATATAAAGGAGCAAATGCCTTCAACATGCATGTGAAAATTAAACTTTTAAAGCTTAAAAAAAGATGGGGGTGGAGGCAATTCTTTGAAAATGCTTGTGTTGTGAATAGACCATTTTGCTTGATTTCAGTTTATTAGAGAAATAAAATATTTGGCTGTGCAGCCATTCAGCAGGATTTGGATAGACTGGAGAGCTGGGCAAAGAGGAACCTGAAGAGGTTCAACAAGAATAAGTGCAGAGTCCTGTACCTGGGAAGGAGGAACAAAATGCATCAGTACAGATTGGGAAGTGATCTGCTAGAGAGCAGCTCCATGGAGAAGGAACTTGGAGTCCTGGTGGACAACAAGTTATCCACGGGACAGCAATGTGCCCGTGTGGCCAAGAAAGCCAATGGTATCCTGGGGTGCATGAAGAAGAGTGTGTCCAGCAGATCGAGGGAGGTCCTCCTCCCCCTCTACTCTGCCCTAGTAAGACCTCACCTGGAGTACTGCGTTCAGTTCTGGGCTCCCTGCTTCAAGAGGGACAGAGATCTACTTGAGAGAGTCCAATGGAGGGCTACGAGGGTGATTAGGGGACAGGAACACCTGCCTTGTGAGGAAAGGTTGAGAGACCTGGGGCTTTTTAGTCTGGAGAAGAGAAGACTGAGAGGGGATCTAATTAATGTGTATAAATATACGAGGGCTGGGTGTCAAGAAGAAAGGGGCAACCTCTTTTCACTTGTGCCCTGAAATAGGACAAGGGGCAATGGATGCAAGCTAGAGCACAGGAAGTTCCACCTCCACATGAGGAGGAACTTCTTTACTGTGAGGGTTACAGAGCACTGGAACGGGCTCCCCAGAGAGGTTGTGGGGTCTCCTTCTCTGGAGACTTTCAAGACCTGTCTGGATGTGTTCCTGTGTAACCTGACCTAGATTCTATGGTCCTGCTTGGCAGGGGGGTTTGACTTGATGATCTCCAGAGGTCCCTTCCAACCCCTAGCATTCTACGATTCTATGATTCTATGATATAGTTTGTCTTCTTTTTCTCCATTTCTATCCTCTCTTTTTCCTCTTACCAGCTAAAAGAAGGAAAATGGATAGATATGGAAAGGTATATAAAAAAGGGAAATGTATTTTCTTCATAGGAAAGAAAGGAAAATGAAAGTCAACACTTGAATTTGAGACCATTACAGTGTAAAGCCTTTGATAAATAAAACATTGTTTTCATTTTTTTTTAATCCAAGAAACAGGGGAAAAAAGCACTACATTTCCTAAGAAAAATTTTATCACATTTGTGAAGCTCTTTTTCCTTGAAACAGACATTACTAATGAAAAATGTTCCAGTGAGCTCTGCAGAAAGGCCTTTTATAGTTGACTTTCATTTGCAGCACACAGCTTAGCTCCATTTCAGATCACATGCAGTATGTCAGCCCCAAAATCAGTTTTTGTCCCTGAAAACTTAATTCCTAATCCATGGGAAGAGTGAGGGTGTTTGCAGAAAGCAACTGGCTGTGGATAGCTCTGTTTCTGCTTCACCAAGTGATCATTTCTGAAAGTTCACCTGCTCCACACTGAGGACAAATCTGATGATTCTAGGTGCTCGGGACCTGCTTGTGCCTCTTGTCCTTTGGGAGGATAAAATGGTAACATCAAACAGTTTAATGAACTCTTCAAGTTCTCTTTAGATAATAGTCAAGCACTCTTGTCTTCTATCATTTAGAGAGCAAGGTCAGGTAAATGCAGTATATTCATCCAGACTTTGATTCTAACCATGTCTTTGGGTCTCTGTGAATCACTTTGAAAAGGTAGATAAGTCTCCCAGAGAAATACTCTGCTTAGAAGATCTTCTTCTACAACTTCAGAAAAGAGGATCAGCTTCTGATTTTGATAGCTTTAAATCAAAAAGCCCCCTGAGAGTTTTAAGCATAAGAATAAACTGTGGTCTAACCTGTAACCAGCCCTACACTTCTCCGCCTCAGTTTCCCCATTCACATAGCTGTCACCATGCAAAAGTCAGGATGAAAAACGTTTCTGCTGTGCCTCAAATAACTTTAATACCTTGTCTTTTGTCTTCACCAACTTTAAGGACCACAGGGATGAGTAATTTTTGTCATCTGGAGAAATGGCAACTGAGTGAACATGTTTATGAAGTTCATTGGTTACACGATGATTTCTTTTTCATTGATGTAATCCTGACGCAGATTATCTGTTCTCACAGGGAATTTATCCTGAAATTTATCTTTCTTCTTTCAAGAAGCTAGCCATTAATGATCACTGCCAAATTGCTTCAAAGCTACTTTTAACTACATTTGCATTCTCACTCAATTGCTTTTAGCGCTCCTTAAAACAGCAGAGTACTAAGAGCGTATAGGCAACACCAACACATACGAGTGTGATGGTGTTTTCAAAAATATGCAGACTTTTGTAGAAGGTAAGTCCTGAAGTCCCCTGCACTGGAGATTCATGAGCTTTTGCTGCCACTGAAGCCCAAAGGCACCACAATGCTGTGTGGAATCCAGCACCCACCCCCTCCCTGGGTGCCAAAACCCACCACACACTGGCCCAAGAAGATCAGCCACCCTCTGCCTTTGCAAGTCTTCTGAAACACAATTTTTTCATACCTTCAGTGCACTATTCCCTTGAAAGGCCAGTGTGTGACGGCTCAGACCTCTGACAGCCTGTCCACCAACACGTTTGCAGACAGGCTGCAGCTGGGGTCTGTGCAGAGCCGTCCTGGATGGGAGGCCACCACCACCCCCAAGAGAGCCTGCTTTGGGGAGCAGGGACCTCTGCTTCTACCCTCCTCTTTGTTTATCAGTTCCTAGCTAATGAGTCCTTCTTCTCGTGACAGAAAGTTATCCAGGGTGATAGTAAAGATGAGAGCTACAGTAAACCAGGGAGAGAGCAGTGGGTAAATGTTTGAACTCAGGGTCTTCAGCCCGGCTAAGTGGAGGGGAGAGTGTTGTTGCAGTGAAAGGACTATTAAAAATACAAAGTACAGACTCTCTGGGGCCTCAGATGTTGTTTTACCCTATGAAACATGATTTCTTATTTTTAAATAGCTGTCATGCTTGTTAGTTTAATTTATCCCTTCTCAGCTGCAAACTACAACATTTTATGAGCCTGACTGAGGGCATTTTCACACAGGCTCTATGGCTTTGTGCACAGCCCTGCCAGAGTCGGGCTGGGCTAAGCCAGGGTCATATTTTGTACTTGGTTATACCCCTGCAGCCCTGCTCACACAAGGCCAGAGCCCAGTGCAAAGCCCATGAGGTTACTCAGCTCTTTAAAAAGGGTTTTGGAAAGGAAACACCTTGAAACCAGCCTGTGGTGTAGGTTCATTTGTGGTATCAGGGACTTGAGGGTGATGATGCTACTGTTTCTTTTTTCTGATTTTGCCCACGGGTTTTTTTTGCTGCTAGGTTTTTGGAGTGGTCCAATACTCAGGCCTACTTTAAGAAGTGACTGCAAACTCTCTGTTTCACACAAAGCCAGTGTTGTTGGAGGGGATAAAGCCAAAGAAACACTAAGGGCTTGTGTCAGGAGCAAAGCGCAGAGATGTATGTTCTTGCTTGGTTTCAGCTGGTGTCTAGACACACATGGACAGTGTTATGTCTATGTTAATAATAGTAAAGCCAATTGTTAACATGCTTATCTCTAATGCAGGGTCACAATACCTGGGAGCAGAACCAGGTGAGCTTGAAAGCTCTCCAAATGTGTGCAGCTTTGTTCCTCTGCATGAACTGAGCTGCATGGATCCACAGTATATATATTGTATACTATTTTCTACTCTGTGCTGTGAATTTGCCCCAGACATTTCGTCCCAAGTGGCACAGGAGGACTTTGGTTGAAGCAGGAGCTTGAACTTTGAGTCTTTCAAATCCCAGCTTCTTGTCTGGATCCTTCCTTCTTGTTCCATTCTTGCAGTAGGTGTCTGCTTTCAAAGGGAGCCAACACAACTGTCAGCAGTTACTCTGCTGAACTTGACAGTTCAGGCAGATGAGAGTGATGGGTGGAAGTGCTCACTGCCTTGAACTTCCCCTGTGCAAAATGTGGGCCAGGTTTGCAAAGGACCTGGTTTGGTGCAGAACACTGGGCAGATAAAAGCTTTTCTCAAGGAGGACTGATAGCTTGAGCTGCAGGAATGATACAGTGACTGAGTCTAATTAGGAGGGCAAATGAAATGAAAAATTCCTCCCTGTACTCTGCCTGGTTAAGGCCCATATGTCTGACCTTAGCTTTTCATCAGCTGCAGATTCATTCAACAAGTCTAAAACCACTTTCCAGGGCGGGGCGTAGGATTAGACACAGAGGAGCCAGAATTGCTGGCTGTGATCAATAATCTGATTGTCAGTTCCTAGGTTTTTGCAAAACATACATTGCATTATGTGAAGCAAAACCAGAAGCAGATCTTTTTGTAATACATGGGAGGGCTTTACAGGGAGCCTTCCTTCAAGCAGACACAGGCAGGAGGTATCTGGAAATCTGGAAGACATGAGAATGAAACGATGACTGATAGAGAAAGAGAGACCACAGAAGACATCTGTAAGCCTAACCACATGAGAGACCAAGAGGCAACTTCAAAACCACTAGTACAGCCACTCTAGGACAGCTTCATTGAAACAATGTGCTACAGAAATATCATTCAGGGCTTTGTATTGATACAGGATGATGACTGCAGTATGGGGAGAGCAGCCCATCTGGACTGAATGAAGTGATAAACACAGAGCAATTTTATTTGCTTATGGCACTGCCAAGGCTCTAGAGCCAACTGTCTGGATTTCCGTTGTTTTGATTCGATTCAGTCTCAGTCACATTCCCTTTGCTCTCATGCTGGCTAAGAAATTGGTTTTAAGACACAGAGGTCACAGGGAAAGGTATAAAGTTCAAAATTCTTGGATTTTGAGTGTTTACTAGTGCAAAGATGAAGAGCCTTTAAAATTTGAAGGGTGTTAAAATGCTTTGTGAATAAATTGGTAGCTTGGCATCATTCTGTTGGAATGCAGATACTCCACTCTTGTCCACTTACATCGCTAATAAGGTGTTTCACTGCAGCCCTTTGGAAGAAAAAAAAAAAAAAAAAAAAAAAAGATAAAAATCCAGTGCATAACTGGCTTTAAGAAAGAAACCTAAAGCTTGGAGCATCCCCAAATTACTTCAATCTTCAGCTAAACTTTGTAAGCTCAATGAGGTTGTTTACCTCACCAGGTGAGCCACTCTGAGGCTATCTGAGGGGGGAAGAAACAGCACTATCTCTAGCTTGCATCAATTCCCAGGAGCTCAATGGGAAGAGTGGGAAGTGAAAGTGTTTGTTAAGTAGCAATTCTCTCTGCAATGTCATTCATTCATCAGCAAGAAATAGCTAGGTGGAATGATTGGCTCCTGATGAATCTTTCAATTCAGCCCTTACAGCCTCATCCCCAAACAATAGCGGAGCAACACCACACACTGCTGCACGCCAATGGCGTGGTCAACTGAGGCTGGGGCATTCCCTGCAAGAAAGGGAGGTCTCTGATAAACTCAGTGCATCTGAATGAAGGACAGTGCCGGGGGCTGTGAATGTGGAGGGTTTCATAAGAATATATATCTCAAAATACTTTCAAATAATGCCTCATCCAAAGCCAATGAAAGGCAGTGAATATTTTCCATCGATCTTTGTAGGTGTTAGATAAAATCCTTATACAATAGGAGGGATGGCTGCAGGAGAAAGTGCTGTTGGTGAAATATGGCTATGTTTCAGCAGTGATGAGGGTCAGCCAGGATGTCTCCTCCAGCTCCACGGGCTTGGCAACAGGTCCCACAGCACTGCATCATCTCAGTGAAGCACTAAGTGACCGTGATACCCTATACAGAACATCTGCTGGGTAGCCCTTTAGCACCACAGTTACTAATGGGGACTGTTATAATTAAGGGATGGCTGTACGGAGCATGTAGCCAGTCAATAGTTTTCCTAAACAGCCTGTCTCTTGGAAGAAGGCTACATAATGAACGAGTGTCAGTAGGTCATGAGTTAGAAACAGATTTTGTCTTTCCTGGGAAAAGTTATGTTTACCAATCATTCATTAGGTGTCCCAGATGGATGCCGCCAGGCAGAAGGATGGGGAGGGAGATCACCACAGCTATATCCCAAGTCACCCTAAAACAGCAGAAATATTAGCAAATGGTTATTGCTTTTTATTCCTTTGTTTGATATTTGTCTGAGAATATTGTGGAGAAAAATGCCATACTCTCCCTTGCAAAACTGGTAATGATTTTTGCTGTCACTTTAACTTAGGTGTCTTGCAGCTGTCACTTTTTAGCCAGTAAATGTCATAACCTCAACCGGGTAGTGCCTCACGACCTTTTCAGCATGGTCAGCTGGCATATAAAACATACCTGGTCCACAAAGAAAAGTTCTGATTTCCTTTCCAGCTCAACACTGGGGCTCCCTGAGGTTTTAAAATACTTTCACCTCCTCACTTATATGGACAATTTTCAGCCCAGAGCAAACCACAAAATTAAAAGGAGAGACTTCTCCAAAGCAATTAGAGATGGGTTTATGAACCACGGTGTTTGTTTGCTGTGGATTATAGGTGAGATAATGCAAAGGAGAGTTCCACAATGTAGGATTCAGAAAAAAAACCCTCACATCTGAATTTTTACAGAATTCAAACACACCTTTTACTAATCTGCAGATCATTACAGTGGTTGACTCAGGAAACAAAGGTGACAATTGGTTAGCGTGTGGAGTGAAGCAACTCACTGCTTATGGTGTTGAGATGAGAGGTGACAGCAACCAGGGGGTGTGCGGGCTAACACAGGAATTCACCCAACAGCATCTGGAGGAATTTTTTCTCCCACTCAGACTTTGAGGTCATGAATGAGACCAGATGCTTTTTGTGCATCTGTTTGTGCCTGCAAGTCATCCCTTGCCTATCACAAGTGGGGAGGTTGGGCCAATATGTGGACAGAGCTCACAGATATGTCAGTGAGCACGGTGGGAAGCAGGCCAGGTTTGTTCTGCTGGTTTGCAGGGGGAGCATCCTAGGTTGGCCAGATGTCAGGTCCCTAACCCTGCCATGAACAGGGAGCCCTGGTGTCTTTTCTAGGGTCCTCCTCTCAGCAGCCAAGGTGGGGGTCATTTGGCCATGGTATAGCTCCTAGGCCACCTGCAGTTTCCTTTATACCCAAAGCAGAAGTAAAAGGTAGTTCTAGGGCAAGGTGAAACCGATACCTGAAATACACATAAATGCTCATTTCTCTGTGTCAAGTACAAAGGCAGTCATATATATACATCATGTATATACATTTATATTTCCCTTGGCTAAAGTTAGGTGTGACAAACTCTTTTCTGGTGGCTCCGTCTGATAAAGGATGGAGGTAGCTGAAATTTAAACAGATATTTTGCTCTGCTTATTTAAGCATTTATTTTGTTCTTCCTCTCCTGGGAATCTAATCCCATATGTCTATTGACCCAGCTAATTCCCACCTCAACAAGGCAGCTATATGCATCCCTTAACTGGAGTCAAAGTAGTAAATTTACTATAGGGTTGGCCCACTTCTAGTTATATTGGCTCCACTGGTTGTAGACAAGCAATTCTGGGGGTAAATGGACAGAAGAAAGAACAATGCTTCTACAATGCTGCCTCCTCAGGCTGTGTTGCCTCAGAAGCTTGGATGTGCTTGGATGGCAGGAGACAGCAGAGAACTGTGGTAGAAGCTCCCTTCTATAGCTTGGTCCTACTTGCTTTACAAATACATGCCAGAAGACAAATGAACCCTGGTGCAGGGCACAGTCCTGTGCATGGATAGGTGAGTACCTGTGCCATGAGGACACTGGCAGTGTCTCATGTTGTCCCAGGGTGGAGTAAGAAGGGTCTGAGAAACTTGAGATAGGCAAAGCTAAACAGGTTTCCCTAGAAAATGTATTTTGTCTTAGGTCACCATACATTCTTGCAGTGAAGAAGATAGTCAGCTTCATGGACAATTCAAAACAATTACTGGATGTTACCAGTTAGTCTGACCCTGCGTTTTTAAGCTGGTAAGATCATCTCCAGAAACTGTGCTAGGGGAGCTCCAGGGTTGTTCATGTGGCTGTGTCTACAAGATCCTTACAGAAGCCCCATGCTTTTTCATCCCCAAAGCCACTATTTTCTCCATTTTACAGCTCAAAAATAGAGATTTCTGACAACTGAGCTTTAAATGAATTTATTTCCCAGTGATGTGCACTACGGCATGGGGAAACCTGTGCTGGAATATAATGCTGACTGCAGAGCTTAACACTCATGCCAATGCCCACCAAATTGCCAGGCTGTTGTCAGCTGTAAGAAAATCCTCAGTGAGTAACAAATACGGCCTGTGTGTCACCATAAAACATATTGGCCCCAGATGAGTGGAGCTTTACTAAACCAGGGGTGTGCTCAGCTCTTCATCTTCATCCCTCCCTGCTGCGAGACCAAGTGGAGGGCAGGGAAGGAAGTGGGCAGTCAGAGCTGAGATGGGATGAGGCAAAGCAATGCTCTCCAGGTTATTATTGTTCTAGTAATTAGAGCTATAGGAATTTCCATTATTCCCAAGATGCTTACACAGAAGCTGTTTGTAGTCTACAAACCTCTCCAGGTACTCAGAGTGGATTTACCTAGTGCAAGGTAATTTGTAACCCTGCTATCTGTGTGTTTACTTTGGGCTGTGCACGCTCTAAATGGGAGTGAAAAATCTCAGGGATGGGGTGAGATGAAGGAGGAGGGATTCCTTGCCCTGATGAATTGAAGTGTTGTTTGAAAGAGGCAGACAGGATTCCCGATATTGCTTCGAGTTTGGAGGCCACAGCCAGGAAGGGGAGGGGAAAAGGACAAGTCCTTTAATGAGAAAGGGTTGGGTTTTTTTTTCTTTTTTTTTTTTTGCTAGCAATTTTAATTATCACTAAAACCCCCAGCCCATTCAGGCTCCTGAGAATACAGTTGGGCTCTCAGCTGAGGTCTGCATTTATTAAAATCCACCCGTTAGGCTGGGAATGCGGGCTGGTTTCTGTAGTGGTGTCACCGCCGGTCTTACAGGTCTCCTGGTTCTCACATTACGCACCATGGACTCCACCACTCCGCATTAGCGAGGCCCAATTAAACCAAGCAGTTGATTAAACAAGCCAATCAGGGTAATTAGTTTAATCAGATTCCCTTGGTAGCCAGCACTGAACTGCTTGTAAAAGGCAGTTGAAGAATGAAGTGCACCTACTTAAGCTCCTATTTTATTTTATTTTTTTATGCCTGAGGTAATTAGAATTACCCATGGCAAGCTGAAAATCCAAAGGCCCAAACGGGGAGCGGGGAAGACGATTAATGAAGGCGATGATGTGTGAAGCAAACAGAAAGGAAGACAGGATGTGTGGTAAACAAATGGAGAGGAGGCAGCCCTGTGGAAAGGGGCACAATGGGCAGCCTCTCCGCCCCACTCAATGGCTCTGTCTGAAGTGGCCGGAGACGCCAGGGCTTTCTGGGGAGAGAGGGGCATGTTCCTCCTCTCTCCCCAGTGCCACCTCTGCCAATGAGCCTCATGCTGGAAGGCTGGGAAAAACAGGAGGCTTTTGCAGCTGGTTACTGCCGGCGGGCATTCCACACTGTCCCACTGCTGCTTCTTTTGCATCCTTTTTGGTGCAGAACCTGAGAACTGATGTGTGACAAGGGACAAACCCATGTGTTGGACAGGTCAGGTCCCTGGACCTTCTCCTCCTCCCAGGAAGGCTGGGTAGAGGGATGGGACACCTGGCTACTCTACACTATAGGTCCACATTTCCAACGCTATCTTTCTGCTTTGATAAGTGGAATCATACATTGGTTTGGGTTGGAAGGAACCTCAAAGATCGTCTAGTTCCAACCCCACTGCCATGGCAGGGACACCTCCTACTACACCTCTCATTTTGGCTTGCTAATTTTACCTGCCTGATGGATGTTGCAGTTCTGCAGAAAAAGATGAAGGTGAATATTTTTCAATGTCTTTTGTCTCACTAAAACAAATCCCAGATTTTTGACTTTGTGTCCCTGCTTGGGATAAAAGTAAATTTTGTGGGCGCAGTTTGTCAGCTGCCAAGAGTCACCAGGGAAAGGACTCAGGAGATGGGGATTTTAGTTCTGCTCCTGCCACAGACCCACTGTTCATAGGCAGCTGAAGAAGGTGCATAAGCAAGAGCAAAACTTCAGGATAACATGGAGTGATGCTACATCAGAACATCACCCCCTCCTTCCAGCAGGCTGGGACTTTGGGATATTTTTATTTAATGGTGGTATGTTCTTCTTGAATAGTCCTCTGTTATTTCTTTCACCATATATGAATGCTTTTTAAGCTTGCTTTCTGCACCCACTGCTCCTGCAGCAAGGGGTTCCACAACACTTGGTGCAAAGAGCTGTCTCCTTTAGGTTGTTCTGATCTGAGCAAATTTCAGAGGTTTTTTGTGACCTTAATCCCTGAAAAAAAGCCATTCTGTACCTCTGGCCATCTTTGAGGTGGATATCATCTGAGGTAGACAGACCCAAACTGTCTGTCTGTGTATTCAATACATAGGTGCTGTATGGATTTGTACAAATGAATGTCATAATGATGCTTTCTGTTATGTTCCTACTTATATTTTTGAATGGGACTATACTCTTGGCCTCAGCAATCTACTGTAGCAATGAGTTTCAGATGCCAAGTTAGTAGCATGAACATGCTGATTATTCTGTTATTACCCTCAGGAATCACAGAATCACAGAATCGTTATGGTTGGAAAGGACCTCCAGGGTCATCAAGTCCAACCTTCTCCTAGCATCTCTCTAACCACTACACCACTACACCATATCCTCTCTAACCACTACACCATATCCTCAAGCACTGCATCTATTCGTTCTTTAAACACCTCCAGGGATGGTGACTCCACCACCTCTCTGGGCAGTCTAACTCAGAGAAAGAACAAGAAGATTTTATACTATTGTCCAAGGCAGTGGATGTTGCCATAAAACATCTAAACCTGTCACCTTCACCTGTTTATGCTCAGATCATTGCATCGCATTGTGCTAAATTAGCCCCATCTGTCCCAAAAGAAAAAGACAAGAAAGAATACGATGACATACCCATAGCCTTCCTCTTTCCTTTAGTCTGAAGAAATCCCTGGGACCATCAATCTTGAACCTCTAACACTCTTCTAAATGGATATTTTTTTCATTTAAAGCTCCATCCAATCTAATCTCACTCCACTTACAGCGCCATACATTTATAAAGCTTTCCCACTATATTTAATGAGTGGCCAGAGCCTATCAGCCCCAAAATGTTATAGGGAAATTATCTGAAATAGGCACTTTCTATTCTCCTAGCTCATTATTTCCTCACACAATAATTTTCAGAACTCTATCAAATGTATTACCCAAAGACATCCTTGCAAAGCACTTACAGTAATTACTTTTACCTAATACACTGCAATGTAGCACTCAGAAAAGCTAATTTCCCCAGCAGCTCTTACCTATGAGCAGAGGAAAACAACCAGGCATCACCAGGCTGACTGCTGGAGTCTGATAAAATTGAATAATTAAATGTTCTTGGCCTGTTTTACCATGGAAGTGTTTTGCATTGGTACACTCTTTTAAAAACCTTTGTCCACTTTTGCTTTTCTGGTTATTACAGGGCAAAAAGTGCAAAACCAGACAAATCTATCTTGCAACTTATGCCTGTGTCAGGCACATAAACTGTGTCCGCACTTCTCACAAAGAACAGAAGTCAGTCCTTGATTCTGAGACCAAACAGCATTGACAGCCCACCAGACTGGGTTTTATGGCATAGGACATAAATGGGATCAGTGGTGAATATACTGCAGAGTGGCAGGGAACATTTAAAGGTGCAAAGATGGATGAGTTAGGTTTGCAGGACTGTGAAGAACAAAGGGTGCCAGATGTGTGGCATCAGATCAGTTCCTGGAGAGATCTACTCCCAGAACTATACCTTGGTTTGATTTCTGCTGGAGCAGTCCAAACCGGAACATTTAAAGGTGCAAAGATGGATGAGTTAGGTTTGCAGGACTGTGAAGAACAAAGGGTGCCAGATGTGTGGCATCAGATCAGTTCCTGGAGAGATCTACTCCCAGAACTATACCTTGGTTTGATTTCTGCTGGAGCAGTCCAAACCGGAACATTTAAAGGTGCAAAGATGGATGAGTTAGGTTTGCAGGACTGTGAAGAACAAAGGGTGCCAGATGTGTGGCATCAGATCAGTTCCTGGAGAGATCTACTCCCAGAACTATACCTTGGTTTGATTTCTGCTGGAGCAGTCCAAACCAGACAGGGAGCAAGCTAACAACAAGGCAAGGCTTCACAGCTATCTGTTTATCAATGTAGATACATCCAGACAAAATGCTTAAAACATGGGATAGAATGTAGTTAACATAGGAAGACATAAAAATGGGTCACAAGGGGAAGAAAAATGTTTTTCCACTGGAAGTGATTTACTCTGACCAGGTAGATCTCATCTCTGGATATTTGGATGTATCCAAAGGCTGTTAATTTTTTTAATGAGCTGGGAAAGTAGAGGGCACCAGTAACACCATGAAAACAGATGACTTCATTAAAAGTTGGCTGAGTCGATGTTTTTTTTTCCCCAGGAGGCCAATAGATTTCATTAGGAAGCAGGAAATGGCTCAGAGAGCAGCTACAAGCTTTTCATTCCAGGTGGAGGTGGAAAGGACCAAGAATGAGTGGTGAAGTTGGGGATAGAGCCGCAAAAGTCCATGAGATGTGACTGGGCATGGGGATCACAGGCAGTCACAGTTGACCGAGCTACAGCCTCAGCCCCACCATTTAAATCACATAAGTGTACAGCTCTTACAGGGGCGATGCTGTGGTAAAGCAGGTCCACAAACAGGAACTCCTGTGTAGATGTCTTGCAGACTCTCCTGTTATTAGGCCATTAAAGGTATTTTGCATGTACTTTTCAACATGTAGGTGGTATTTGAGTGAAGATTTTTGGACTGACCCTTTAAACTCCCCAGTGCTTATGTGTGTTTGGCACTAGGGTTTTCCCTTTGGTAGTTATAGAAATGGTGTTCACAGAAATTTGAATCGAGTCCTAATTCCTCAAACTGTCTCAGTCTACGTTTTGATTCTATGTTTGAAATAAATTTTAAGTCACCCAGTGCTCCCTTTGAAAACACATGCAAAATCCTCTGTCCCTGGAACAATGACAAAGGACCAGGAACATCTGCGCTGGAACAGCCGTAGCAGGCGTGCTGTACAGTACCGTGTGTCAGCTTTAGAAATTCCCATTAATCCCACCGCTGTACTGGGTTTTACCCATACGAAGATAACTGCCTATGCAGCAATGCTAGCAAGCCACTCCTGACCTCGTCCTTGTAACCCACAATGTAGACGAGATATCTGTGATGCTGAGAGAATGAAATGCTTCAGTTTTACATGAAAAAAGGGTATTCAGGCTTCTAGGCCCAGGAGTACAAATTATTAATCACTCCTCACAAGGAATCTGCAGATGGATGTTTAGCACTATTCACCGCAACATAACTGCAAATCAATTAGTTCATTTTGTCCTGCCCTGAGGCTGTCTGGCAGACAATAGCAATGTCTTGTGCAAATGCTTTTATAAAGAAGACACAGGGGGAAGGAACCACAAAGGCCATTGGTTCTAACGAGCAATTAGGAAAGTGTGTAGGGCTCGCTTTCCTTTTTTTTCTTCTTCCCCCTTTCTTTCTTCAATTCATTCCGAGGCTCTAATTCTGAAAATGATGCTTTTCTTCCCAACTTCCTGTTTGTCAAATGAAGTGCTAATCAGCAGCTTACAGCTCTCTAGCCAGTAAGGGGAGGATGAGGTAAGAAGGAGTTGGGAAAAGTGGAGAGCCAGGGAACAATGCCGGGGAAACAATGTTCACTTATGCTCTTCAGGCCTTCTGGGCAATGGGGGCTACACGCAACTCCCAGGAAAAATAACCTTCCCTAAACCATTTGGTCGTGATACTCAGAGGAAGGAAGACCCTTGCTCCAGGGAGGGCGGTGAGTGCTACTGAAATGAGTCTGGTCCTCCACCGATATGCCCGAAATACTTTCCCTTGGTTCCTGTGCAAGCGGTAGGGAAAGCGAGAAACCCAAGTCCAGACTGGGATGACCGCATCTGCCCTCTGGAGGGGATGGTTTCCCTTCCAGCACTGACAGAGAGGCCAGGGGAAGAGCAATCCTAACACAGACACCTTGTTGCATGCTTAAAATAAGGAGCGGTGAAGCTGGGCTTGGCCAAGCTGCCTCCACCTGCAACTTCACTTGGGAAGAGCTCAATGGGAAGGGCCCCAAGGTGTCTCCACTGAGGGCAGGTTTTGCTCGTGTACTGTAAGCAGCCCCTGCCTGTCTGGTAAAGACAGAGGCAGAGCAAATACAGTGCCACACCAAAGACTGTCAGACCCACCAGTGAATTAAAGGTAGAAATTCTGCTGGAGAGATGAGCCATCTGAAGTACATGTCCTTCCCAGCAGAGCAGCCTTTAGGATTCCCTTCCTTTTGACTTTAAGGTCACCATGCTTGCCCAGTGCTCCCAAGAGCAGACAACAATGCCTGTGGAGCCAAACCTCCCCCATTTCCCATGCTCTTGTTTCTCTGCTCTCTCACATTTCACCTGCCTATGCTGCAAATTTCAGGAATTGTGAAGATCAGTGGCAGCTTGTAGAACCTAATAAAGTTAGGTTCTTGGGACACTTAGGTGTTACTGCAATACAAATCTCTAGAATGGTGGCTGGGCATTACTGACATGCTCTGGATGCCCAGAGACTGGCTGGGATGGGGATCCCTCGCAGAGCATCCCTGGGGAATCCCTAGGCACAGTCTCACCTCTAAGAATTGCACTATGCTGTACTGGGGCCTAAAGACCACAGACTGTATGGCAGTCCTCTTTGCTCTGCTCAAACTAGAGATTACTGAATGTCTGCAATCAGATATCCATGAGCACTGCATCATATAAAACCTGCATATTTACTTGTGGGCCACTAATCATATTTTTCTTCTTGATATCCATAAGCATTCATATGGTGATGATTGGGATTTTCTGCACACAAGCAGTTAAACCCATCAAATAGTATTTGCATGAAGTTTAAGCAATATATGCAGCCATCTGGAAGGTCTGTTTGAGACCAATCCCTGCTGGCATCACCTTGCTCTGAAGGTATACGTGCTCTCCATGTGGCTGTCTAGTTAGGAGAGCTGGTTATTTGAGTTGTGGTTTCTAGACAGGTTTCTTAGTAGTACGTTTGCTTTTACTTCTGTTTTGCTTGATAGTGCTTGAACTTTGTTGCTTGTCAAGTGATTGCCTGGTGGCTTGTAGGAAATCTGTAGGAAACTTCAATGTCACTCCTCTTGTAGAAATGCCTCCTCTGCAAAATCTGCTCTCACTCACCAGTAAAAAGGCAGGTACCAAACTGTGCATTGGCGAGTCTAGGGTTTCCTCTCACTGGAGCAAATGAACTAGGGGGAATTTGATATTTTCATGTGATAAACTGTCAGACTCTAAGACTGTTTATTATTATTATTTTATTATTATAATAATTAATTTCCTCAGGGACACAAGTTACAGCACGTCTTTCTGGCTCCTGCTCTGTGAGTCACATTTGTTAGCGCATCTATTCTTGCAATCTCTCTGTCAGATAAGGACATCCTATTTTGCCATTTTACTAGAAGAGAATGTGAGAAAAGCTTTCAGTAACTCTTATGGGTATCGCTGGGCAAAAATTTCTGTGCAAATATTTTGTTTGCCAAAAATGCATTTCTGGATCAGCTGAAGCTGCCTGTCCTCTTAAATATCTTGGAGTAGAGGTGAATAATGTTTCGAGCCAAAAAGGAAAAAGAAAAAAAGGAAAATTTCTGAGAAGAGTTTGACATTCATTAAAAAACGGTAAATAATTTTGAAAGAGTCAGCTAACTTTATTTTTAAAAAAGGGAAAAAAACCTAGGCAGACAGTTTCAGGATCTTTTTCACTTTCCAGTTGAGTTAATAGGACTACCTGGTGCAAGAAAGGATAGTTATGTTCACCTGTACTTGCTAAATCTTGTTGCTTTCCTTGTCTGATGCCAATACTCATTTGACCTCACTGTACACTCTACACCTCAAAAATACTACCCCTGCCAAAGTTTCACCACCAGTAGATGGCTTGGGGCAGGTGGGAACATGCAAGAAGGGTTAGAGTGGAATAGAGCCATCCCTCTTGGTAGCATCTTGCAGCTGAACATACCTTTGGCTCCTCTGACAAAATCTTTCTTTTTCATTTTTACCTATCTGAAGACTGTAAAAATCTATATGAAAAAATCTCACCTAAATAACTTCTGAAATGCTTCATTAGTAAACCTACAGACCCTGGTAGTTCAAGTCCTCTATCCCCATGGCACACTGAAATGTTTCAGCATTTTGTTCAAAGTAGCAAGAAGACCTTTGGCACAGCAAGATCTTAAACAATGAATTTCTAAATCTTTGATTGGTCTGCAGACCACCAATTTTCCTTTCTCCCTGTCAAAATCTTAACATCCAGAGATTCAATTAAACAGTACAGTAATGAAGGAATGCTCACTAAATGTCTTGTGTATTTCACCCATCTCCTCAACTTTATGTCAGAAATGCATTGCTAAAATGATAGAAAGGAGGATTCCACCTTTAATTTGTCACCGGTTAAACACTATGTTGCTTTTAACAGGCGAGTGTTCATTTCTGTCCATAATATTTTAAGAGATAGACAGGAGTTACCTAGGCAGAGGAAGATCCTTTACCTCAGTTTGACTTGAAAGTCACTGAAGTCACACACCCTTAAACTAACTCTACCAGGCTTTGTGTTGGGTTTGAGCAGATACAGGCTTTGAATTTCAGTGGTCCTTCTTTCTTATCATTAACAACCTGAGTACAGCCATGGTCTGAAATCATGCAAGAGAGGTCTTTCTTGCATGGCCCACCTGCAGTGATCCCTTTACCTGAGCCAGGGGATCTGTTCTTTCAGTGCATAGTGCTGTGACTAAGCAGAGAGCTACAGAAAGCAAATCCTCTACCATGTGCAGGTTTTTTTACAGCTACCAATGAGAAATTAAGGCTGATCATGACAAAACATCTACTGCCTCAGTAGATGCTGATTCACCCAGATTGAAGTGTGCCATAGATGTGACTGAGTTTCCAGTGGACTTTGCCAGCACTAGAGCGTGCTCCTGATGGAGATACACTTGCCAGGCCAAGGTTTCAAGCCTTGTGTAGTGTACTTAGTGGCTAGCTTGGTAAGGTACTTGGCATCCCGGGCCTCCCAGATCTGGGAGTTACAGAGACACAGTGCTCCTCAGCCTCCCAGGGAACCAGACCCAGGCCAGCCTGACAGGGGCCAGCAACTATGACTGAAGAAAAAGAAGCCTTTGGCCCCAGTTAGACTTGCTCAGGCTGTCCCCAAACTGAGAATTGCCACAGGGTTGAGCAGAGAAAAGTAATTTCATCCTGTGGGGCATTTCAGAAGGTCTAATTTTCATCCCACATCTGAATTTAAAAAAAAAAAACTTTGGAAAAAAAAAGATGGCTTTTGAAATCATGAATCAAAATTCTATCTCAGCTCAGATAAACAAATTACACTCAAAGAAGGAAGAGAAACACTACAAAAGGAAGGGGCAAATTAAAAAAGATGGAGGAAGTGAAATAAATGAGGCTTTCTCCAATCCCTAGTAATCGTGAACAAGATCCATCCAGGAATCTATGAACCTTGTTGCAGAATTGCTCCAGAGACCATATCTGTTTGGCAGGACCAGAGCTGGATACAATGCACAAGAGTCCCTGGAGGAGTAATCATTGGCTCTCTTTTCCTTTGGAAGGAGTCCATGGCATCTATACATCCTTGAGATTCCCCATGTCAGTGGATGTTTACTAGACTTCCCATCCTCCTGGATGTGGCCAAAACTTGGGGCTTCTTCTCTGCCCTGTGGGAGAACAAGCTAAGAAGGTGTGAAGGAAGTCTGCCAGCATCAGGGAGAATGGCAATCACTCCTTTTATCACCTCTAGCAGCTCTGATGACCCTACACTTCCAGCTTGCCTCCAGCAACCTGCTGCCTCTCTGATCAGGCTTGTTTCTCTGGAGTCTCCCTGTTGGCAAATCGCTTGCATTCAGGCACAGCCAGTATTAGTTAATCACCACGTTTAATACATTAGCATGCACTTATTTATCTGCATCCACTGAGCTTTGTAAGCTGCAACTCTTGTAGCTCAGGCTGGAAAATTAGTTTCACAGCTGCGGAGGGTAGCTGTTCATTTATTTACAGTCCTTGGAGACCTCGCTGAATGCAATGGCACAAAACAAAATGAGGCCTCTAATCCAAAAGCCAGGAAGCTTAAGCACCTGTAGAAACAGTTTTGCATTCCAAGGGGCAAATTATCTCTAATCTTGTTAAATGACTGCACTGCGAAACAATCGCAAAATGCTTTCTTCGATGGCGTACAACCAAACAGGAGGGGTCCATTACTGCTCTGTGTGAGGGAGAGCCCGTAATCCTACAGGAGGACACAGATGATCGCAAAACAAGGGCTGCAGTCAAAAATAAAGAAGAAACGAAATAAAGCTTGAACTGTTTGAGAACGGATGCTTCCAATTTTCTAAATTACAATAGCAACTTGTTGCCAAGCAATTACAGTGTTTCATCTGTTTTTTCCTGATTTGCCCCCCACCTCATTTGTTTTTCTTCAGCAGATGCTGTTTCTGAACTTTGTCATTCATGTCCCTTTCTCCACCCCCTGTAATTTACAATTGATAATGAGCCACCACCCAGACACTGCCACCAGGAAAAAAAAAAAAAAAAGAGGAAAAGTGAGATGCCTTTGTGCCTGTTCTCACTCTGACCAGGCAGAAGCACCTTTGCTGGTCATTTTTAATCACTGCTTTTTTAAGCAGGCTGCTGGATTTTTTTTCTCACTGTCCAAGACACATGCTGCATGTTACCTTTGACAAATGACCAATAACTACTTATTGCACCAGTAAAAAAGAGAATAAAAAAATAGTAATTATGCTCTATGAAACTCCAATGATAACTAAAGTCTACAAATCTCCTACAAACTAAAACAAGTGCTTAATTCAAACAGGGCTTGCCGGAGTGCTGGAGCCAGACTCTCTGGGGGTACGCTGTGCTTTTGTGATGGAGCAGGCAGTGTGGACAGTTCATTGCTGCTAGAGTAAATTCAGATCTGGAGAGGGTGCACTGGCAGGTATTCAGCCTGGATGAGAGGGATGGCACTGGGGACTCTCTGCCAGGGTATACCCAAACCCAGCACCCTGCCCATCAGTGGGGTCCCAACCAGTTGTATAAGCTCAGCTATGGCATCACACTGAAATCAGAAAATCAGATTTTCAAAAACAAGTTTTCCCTGAGTGGAGCAGACCCACTGACCACTCGGTGTGGTAAGGACACGGAACAGGGACCTATCTAGAATTAACAGTGGGAAAGCTATGGGCTGCAGATGTCTTTCTGGACTTCCCCACCTAAGCTTTGGAGTTGACACCTTCTTCCACTTAGCTATACTCTTCACAATCCTTTTAGGGGAACATCCACACCTTGAAAATATGTAGGAACTCATGGTATGATCACTCATTGCTTCCAAGGAGAAGAGGAACCACCAGTCAGTAGTACCTTATTTCTGGTCAGGGCCACACTGCCTGGAAGAATACATCAGTGATGATCACACCCCTCTAAAGCTATTTTGGAGAGTTATTAACTTTCTTTCTGAACAAACCAGCATTTTTATCCCATCTCTACATTGAGCACCATCTCAGAAGTCCCATCAGTGGTACAACTATAACCTTGGGTAGGGTGCACAAATAGATCAGCAAGTGTAGGTAGACATGACTTCTCCTACACCTCTTCAGATCTGTCTGCTTGTACAAACTAAGAACCTGCTCCTTTTTCCAGCTGCTGAAAGATCTAGCCTCAAGGAGAGGTTTCTTTCACTTTTGAGTCATTGCTCTTCCAATGTTCCTGCACTGCAGAAACGCTGGATATAGTTTCTGAGAAATTATGAGCTACATGAGGCTAATGGCATCCATGTCGCTTGGAACTGGCTTGGCTGAGCTGGTGGAAATCAAATCAATGAAGCTTCATTGATCTACATCACCTGGGGTTTGAATCCAAGAGCAACCAGACTTTACACACTCTTAAGTATTATCCTCCAAATTAATGATGAGTGGGTTACATGGAGGAGATACAGCCCTTCTTGGCCAGCTGGTGGATGTTGGAGGCACCAGCAAGGTGTGGACATGAAGCAGGAAAGCTGCAAAGAGGAAGGATGCAAGGAAAGGAAGCTATTACCTCCAGCACATCTGCTATGCAGTGCTTGAACTCACTTTCAATTTTCAAACAGGCTAAATTTGCACACACCAACCAAACACAGCTGACTGTGTTTTAAGCCCATCCTCGCTTTAAGTGAGATAATGAGGAAGGTTTTAACCCCATACAGCCTCAGAGACTCTGGTTAGCTCCTGGATCCCTTACCTCCAGCTCTTGGACTCTGCTTTTACACAAAATTGAGATTTCTATGTAAAGTTCAAGAACAAATTAAATCATCTCTACAGGCATAGCTGGAGCAGAAAACTGCCTGCTAAACTTAGACTTCTGCCTCTCCACAGCTTCCCAGAGCCCTCATACTGGCCCTATGTCTCCTACTTTTTTTCTTCCCTTTTCTGCCTCTTTTCATGCTATTCCCTGTTTTCTTAAAGAACCTGAGAGCTAATAGATCACTTCAAACTGAATGCAATTGCTCCCCAGCAGTGAGATGCTGTGTTTCCTCTACACCGAATCTATGCACTATTCCACTAGATAAACAGCACCAAATGTCATCTGAGAATCACATCCTGCTTTCATTCTCTCCCCTCGTATTCGAGGCTCTAGCTTTGTGTGAGGGTAATTCACTTTCTCACTGAATGCAGAGTGAAAGCCCATTTTCAGCACTCTCCCAACACCCATGCACAACCAGCTATTCATTTCCAATGATCATTTGTATTTCTTTTGGAAGACCTTAAACACCACAGGAGATAAAAGAAAAACCATTCAAGTGAAAATAAGACTGGCAAAGATAATACATTGCCCTGCTGTCAGTGCTTAGCTACAGATGAATACATATTAATACTTTTTTTGCCTGGTTTTGCAACATAGTTGGGATTTGTACGTGCTGTGTGTGTGTATTTGCTGTCTTTCCTAAATAACTATTCAGCCATGTAGCCAATTTTAACTAAGTTTTTGAGGTTCTCAGAGATATTAAGCGCCTACAAGTTTTTGGAATAAAGATGCTTGAGGAGAAGAAAGAGACAGCAGTGACAGCAGAAGATGTGGTGTGAGTAGAGCCCTTATTGAACACTAGAAACTGCACAGTAATTCATCCTACAGATATCAAATTCAAAACCCAGGGCTAGGCTATCTAGAGACTAGATATTTGCTGTTCAGAGGAAACTTTTCTAGTAACACCGTAACTGTGGCTCCGACCCAGGCCCTTAGGTATGAGCAGCATGTTACTTTGCCTCTCAATCTACATAGATGAAACCAGATTTTAATTCCAAAGCCGCAGTGTGATCCTTGATTCCCTCGATTACCAGAAGGAGTAAGTGACTTTGACCAGTTATTCCCATATGGAAGACACATGGGAGGAGAAAGCAAGGCTCCTCATGCTCCTTGGCCACGTACATAATGTGGGACAAGGTCACTTATTCATGCAGCTGCAGATGGCCAGCCCCTAGTAGGTCCTGAGCTATATCTTCTGTCAAATCTAGGTAAAGGGATATGATATGTCACACCAATTACATCAGCCCAGGAGAAGGGACATCATATTAAACGCAACATGCCAGGTGATGTTACTTTGCCCTGCAGTACTTTTGTCATATGGTAGGAGCCATAAGCAAGGGAGGTTTTGATAGAAGGCTGAACATGTCTGTTCCTTTATAATTAATAATGAGTCAATGAAGCAGGAATAGAAGTGATGCAAAAACAGAGTGAGATCAGTGAATGTAGAAGATACTGGATGTATCTTAGTTTAGAAATATTTGGCATGATATTTGCCTTCCCCAAAGAGGAGGTGGGATATCTAGGGGTGTCACTGGAGACAACAGTGGAGTTCAGCAAAGGCACTGAAGACTGACTGGAGATGCACGGAGCCTGCATGGACTCAGATCTTTCAGACAAGATATCTGGAAAGGTAAACTACTGGTTGATTGGAGTGACTTGTGGATCTAAGCTTAAGAATTAAGGTAGAGGAAAAGACTAGCAGAGGAGCAACAGGGCTGAAGAGGAGATCCACTTCATTGCAGAAATGGGAGGAGAAACCAGCAGGAAGGGAAAGAACAACTAGTTCAACAAGAAAAGAAGATCAAATTGAGGTATCCAGGTACCTATGAGGCTACAAAGAGGTAAGAGGATAAAATACAGGGGAGAAGGGATAGATGAGTATGCTCTTTTCAGGAGAAAAGGCACCTCTGATTCATACCAGTCCCAGAAATGCAGGAGACAGGATGGTCCTTGCCAAGAAGAGCTGACTGACCTGCCATTGGTAAGGGTCCAGAAGAGACTTGGGAAGCTAAAGCAAGACCCCAAAGGACGTGAGGGGGAATCAAGGATAATTATGCCCACTTGGGACAGACATTCAAAGAAATTACTCTTGGATGAGTCTTTCAGCCTTTGGAAAGGGTAGGTGAAGCCATTATTTGGAGGTCAGCAAGTGCCTCAAATATTCATAAGGACCAATGGTTTCGAGACAGTTGATTATGGGGAAGTACTAATGAAAAAAGATTCATTGCCTTGATTTCACCTCAGTAAAAAGAGTGGTATTGTAGGATTAAAACTAGCATATGTGAAACTTTCATGAGAAATTGAAAATAAGAAATGAGGGAGTGAACTTAGGAGACATCTGTGTAATCCTTACACCTGGATTCAGCACAGAGGAAGAGGAGATTCAGCGCATAAGGGAAAAAATGGTGTGTGCTGGGATGTGAGACAGTAGAATTGGATTCTGTGGAAAGGAAAAATTATTGCTGCAAGCAATAATCAAATAGGCAATTTGATAATAAGTAGATTTTGTCTAATGCAGGTGGAAAAAATGATATTGGTTACTAAAAAGCATTGAAACATTTGTCTATTGGTTAAAGTGGCATTAGCAATAAAATGGAGGAACTTGAACTACCAGTGCAGGATGTAAGACAGGATATTATAAGGATAATGGAAATATGGTGGAATAGCGTTGTCTCTGGAACGCAGGAAATGAGGGATAGACATTGATCAGGAGAGACAGAAACAAAGATTATGGGGAAAAGTAGTGCTGTACAGTAATGGTAGGAGGGAGTATGGAGAAATACAAACTGGCTGCACAGGCAGAGCAAAACATGTTTGGGTCAAAGTGATACAGGGTGAGCTGGCTAAAGACATTCAAGCTGAGTTATACTAGCAGTCTCTTATCGTTCCCAGGCTGGACTGTAAGCTAGAGATTTCTTTCCTATATACATGTGTGTGTGTGTGTGTGTGTGTGTGTGTGTGAAGCATACATATATATATATGTGCTTGATAGCAGTCCTGAGGAGAGAGACCTGGGGGTCTTGGTGGACAGCAGGCTCAACATGAGTGAGCAGTGCGCTGCAGCAACAAAGAGAGCTGGCAGGATGCTGGGTTATATCAAAAGAGCCATCACCAGCAGAGATGAAGAAGTGATTGTCCCACTTTACTCTGCACTGGTCAGGCCACACCTTGAGAACCACGTTCAGTTTTGGTCCTTTCTATACAAAAAAGATGCAGACAGGCTGGAAAGGGTCCAGAGAAGGGCCATGAGGATGATCAGGGGACTGGAAGACCTGCTGTATGAAGAAAGGCTGAGAAAACTGGGACTGTTCAGCCTTGAGAAAAGAAGGCTTAGGGGACACCTTATCACCATGTACCAGTACATAAAGGGTGGCTATCAAGATGAAGGAGACTCCCTTTTTACAGGGAGTCACGTGGAAAAGACAAGGGGGAATGGCTGCAAGTTCTCTTGGAGAGATTCCGATTGGAGTCCAGAAGAAAATTCTTTACAAAATTAAACATTGGAATAGTCTCCCAAGGGAAGTAGTGGATTCCCTTACACTAGACAGTTCTAAGACTCAGCTTGAAAGGGTGCTGAGCCATCTCATTTAAACTGTATTTTTCTGTCTTGAAAGGTTGGACTAGATGATCCTTGAGGTCCCTTCCAACCTGACATTCTATGATTCTATGATAAATATACAAGTAAGAATTGTATCATTATGGGAAGCTTTAATTCTAGGAGGAAAGGCCCATGCAGTCCTGAGTGTGGGCTGACCCATTCACCAATCAGTTCTAGAACAAGTACACAAAGATGAGATTTTGGATTTTATTTTGTAGACAGTGAGATCTCTAGAGAAAATAATGACTTTTAATCTCTGATCAAGAGATGAATCCATGTAAACAAAATCAAAGTATTAAAAAAGAGATCTGTAATGTAAGTTCAAAGGGGCAAATTTAAATGAATTAGAGGAATTAGCTGTAAAACCCAAGGAGTTGAAGAGCTCTAGGACTGTTCTGTGGAGGATGTGCAGAATAGTTTTCAGCAAAGGTGTAAAAAACTTTTTGCTCTTGCATCCTGCCCAAGATAGGAACCAATATTGCAGAAGAAGGCTTCAGACTGAACCAAGAGCAAGATCTGCTTCAAACAGGATATTTGGAGCAGGCAGGGTAAAAGGTTACAGGGGCTGAAAAATAGACCTGATCAGCAAAAGAAGCCACATCTTAGAGGTCAGAAAGCATAGAGGGAGAGCTGAGAACCATCAGCTGTCAAGCTGAGTTAAACCTTGCAAAGGAAACTAAAATAAAAACCAGAAAGTTTTCAGCTAGAGGAATAGGAGAGAACAACTCAATGAGAGAAAAAGAGATTAAAAATATGGCACCAAAATGGAACAAATGCTTTGCTTCAGGGTGCAGTTTAGTGAGATGGGGTGAGATGGCTTAAGAGATAACTTATCTCTGCCAGCAAGCTATGGCTCTGTTATGCTTTCCCATCTTGCCACCTCAGTCAGGAGGCCTTACTCCATGTCTTGTGCCAGCTCCTTAACCCATCAGTAACCTACCCCAGCAAAGCGCATGGCCAGTTTTTCTGCCATTTTAGCAAGTTGAATCAGCTCAGAAAACTGCTCCACAAGTACCCAAGTTGGCACCAGTGATGAGTGGGACCATGAGGAGACGAGGGAGGAGAGAGGCAGGTTCTTCCTCTTGCAGCCTGTGCAGTGTTAGATTGGCTCAGCTGCTCATGACAGCACCACCTTAATTTTGATTAAGGCTATAGAAATGGGAATGACCACATAGAAGGAGGAAAGGAAACCTGGGGACAGATAGTCTCTGTCCCCAAATTCTGGAAGAAGAAGGATGTGAATTGGCTAGTCCAGTAGAAATGATGCATTCATTCATTCATGGGTGGTTCATGTAACTGGAAAATAGGATTTGGGCTCCATGGTTAAGTAAGAAAAGTAGGAGAGAACGAGATGTTCTGGGCAACTACAGAGCCATTAGTTTGACCTCAATGTTATACAAGGCTTTATAATAATTTTTTGAAGGAAGAAAAACTGAAAACATGGAAGTTAATAGAAAATGGGATAAAAGGCAACCAATTTATCACAAGTATGTTGTATCCTTTTGCCTACTGTGTGAGCTGATCCTCTTTATTCAGTCCTAACACAGAAGCAGGAATTGGCTGGTTTTCTTCCGTCAGGATTGTTTTATTCATTGGTCATTCACAAAAAAAAAAAAAAAANAAAAAAAAAAATCCGATTTCAATAGCCTTGGGAAATGGATGTTCAGCAACATTCACTGTAGCTCACTGGGTTTCTAAGGGCCATACAAGCAGTGGGTACAACAAAGTGATATAGCTCAGCAGTGGTATGATGGTGCTGCATGTGTTCTGTCAATATGTCTTGCAGCAGGATGCCTGCAAACTCTTGCAGAGCAAAAATCCTGTCCCACCACTGCTGTGGCTTTCAAAATGTCCTTCAAAATACAGCAGAGCCCTCCAAAAAACGTCTATAATTACGTGTTCTTCCCCAGGCTCCCCTTGGTTCTTTATTACTATTTTTGAAGGATTTTGCTCAGGAAGGTCTTTATACTCTGCAGGCACTGCTGAATTGGAATGGGAAGCAGGGTTTCTTCTCATTGTAAGGTAGGCAGGGCTGCTTTCCAGTTTCCCAGCTGCAGAGATTTATAGCCACTACCAGATTCACTAGGTGGCCAAGGTTTTACAACCCAATTGAACAGAATAAAACAATTTAGACTGAAGGCAATTCGATGCAGGACTCAATGACTTTTAGGAACTTGGTGTATTGTTGTGATCATGTAAGTTACAAAATGTATATATATGTATATATTTGACAGATAGTTTTCAAAAACAATGTCATTATTTGGAATGATTTAATTAGGGTTGACACGCTTGCAAAGCATCTCTGGGAATCAAGGAGAAAACCTTGAAGTGCATGGAAGATTTTCAATCTGTTAAATCCTCCTCCAAAGACAGGGGTTTGGTATCCTTCCCAAGGCTTCAAACTCCCTTGAATACAAATTCCCTTTGAGCATCTCCTGGGTTAGGCTCTTCCAGTCCGTTACTGGCCTTGGCCTGTATGAGGCTCAATGCAGTAAAATGACAAGTAGCATCTCAGAAGAGACATCTACCTTCATCCTTGCCCAAACATTAGGGAGACCAACGTCTTCCTCAGGACAGCTGACTACCCCAGTAGCAAGTGGAAAGAAATAAGAGGACACTCTTAACTCTTCTCTTCCAAGGGGAGACCTTGAGGTAAATGGGCTGGGGGAGCCACTTTTATAAAGTCAGAGATCAGTCCTTTTCCTAGCAAGAAAAGTGAAGCTGGCCTCTAGCTCATGATAACAGTAAGCTTGGGAAACTTGCAAAAAGCTGAAGTGGAACACATTTGTGTTCTGCCTAGTATCAGATATGCATCCCTAACTGTTAAATCGGACAAACCATCTGAAGGAGTTTTTTGTTCAGATGAGTAAGACGAGTTGTATTCATTCTCTTTACTTGAGCTACAAAAATGTGCAAAACTAGTTTGGGTCTAAATCCAAACAATAGCTTGTTGCAGTCTTATCTGCACTCATAAGATGTGAATTTTCAGGGATGTTCCAGACTTTTTGTCGCTATTGCTTCATGTGCCTGATATTGCTTGATGGACTTTCTGGAAATAATGGGCTGCAGGCTCTGTTACCTTTGCATTTTAGAAGCCTGTGGATCTGCTTGTGTTAAATATTTGCAGGTTACAATTCTTCTGTGAATCAGACTCCAAGGAAGGCTTGTGCGGTGCTTTCAGTGAAATCAAAAGCATGATGCATCCATGGTTAGAATTAATCAAAGGGACTTTTATGAGTTAGGTTTAAGCAATCTAGGCCTGAGCACCTTGCCAGGGGCTGCTTTGCAGGCAGTTTTACCATGGGAATGGGTACCAGTCCCATTGCCCTCATAGGATGAACATTTCCATGGTGTGTTTTGAGTCTCTGTCCTGCCAACCTGTGCTGAAAACTGTCTGTTTATTGACAGGAGGAAAATACATGTCCATTTGCTACAATGGAGATATTTGGAGTGTCTGTGAATGTTCATTGTAGCAGCAGAGCCTCTGAGTCCCCAACAAGTTTGTTACTGCTAAGTCTTTTTGGTAAGAGGGGGAAGGGAGGAATCTGGCATCTGAGAGCAATTGAATAGGAATGAAGATGAAAATTAGAGATCAAAAGCCATGAATGACAAGGAAATATCTCAACAGGAGTCTTATCTCCCAGTCTCCAAGACTGGGATGTTTTTCAGGATAAAAATGGCTGCTAATGAATTCTCTCCATATAACCAAACGTGTTGGCTGCTCCCACCCAGATGCGTGCAGCTTATGCTTCCCCGCAGTTTTCATTTGCTTTATTGCTTTCAGATGCTGTTTGGTATTAGTTCCTCTGGTAGCTTTGTCATTGCCACCAGCACTGGGGGAACGTGGCTACAGCTGACTGGGCTGGGAGGCGTCAGTCCTGCCTCTCCAGGGGCTGTCTGACACTAAGGCAGAGCTGCCTAACTGCAGCCAGATAATTAAAAACAATCGATGCTATTAAGCGAACATAAGCCTTGACAGCTCTGAGTATATTCTCATATAGCAGGGTGTACTCAGGCATCAGGAGGGGAGGCTATTAATGAAGCAACTGGTGGGAATAACACCTAACAGGAGAGGTTTTGCTGTTGTACGTGCCACTCCTTCTGGGCCCTTTAGATCTGTCCTTTTGATTTAGTGGTGCAAGTTAGCTAAAACTCTGCGTATCTTTTCCTTCTGGTTTGAAACCCTCCTCCACATTCATTCTGCTCTTGCCCAGGCTCCTCAGAAAACAATCCTGTATTTATTTACAGCACATCATATTTGTTTAAAGCAACCCTTCTGGGGAGAAGGCAAAGGGACATCTGAGCCCTCCAGTGAGGACCTCAAAATAAGCTCTGTATTTTCAAGGTAGGGGTATTTTAATTGAAGGGTTTACAGGGAAAGGAGGTGGACCAAGGGTGAGAGCCTGTTTCACTTGATGCCTTCCATGTGCTGCGTTTCTACAGTGCAAAATCCAGGAGCACCCCACACAGAACTGTGAGCGAACTTGCTCTCCTTGGTAATGCTCCTGCCTTGAAAGCAAAACCAGGTAAGTATTCGTTTGTTTTATTTTGTTCTCCAGAGTTGCCTCAGATTATTTATTTTGTTTTCAAATTCCCCTACACACACATATGCACTCTTGCTTTTTTTCTACCTTAGCTGAGAGATGCCAGTGAATTAAAATGGGACAATCTTGATGCCTTGGTATATCCAATGGAAAGAGTTTTGTACTGTGCAGTTTAAGGCTTATGTGGAGTGAAATAAGCAGAGAGAGAGGAAAAAGGGTGTTACCTGTTTCTGTTGCCTCCTTCCCACCTTTTTTTTCATTTACAATTATCTATAGAGAAAACTCAATGAAAGACTGCCCCTGTCCCAAAATGGGTTTTAAAGTAGCAGCATGATGAAAGCATGGAGGCAAATACATGCACTGATGAAAGCCAGTGCTTGAAAGCTCAATAGAAACCATGTCACTTGGTTAGCAATGGTTCTTCTCCTTTTTCTATACAAGTTATTTATCTGCTCTTCATCTTAGCAGTACTTAGAAGCTTTGGCAGTGGTGGTTGGTGGTTTAAGCTGAGGGTTTTGAAACAGCAAGTTAATACAACCCTCTGGATTTGTGAGTTGTTCTAAAAAGACCTGTGAAAATGAAAGTCTATTGTCAGGAGACATAAGTTTTTGATACTGGGGCCTGCACCTCTGTGAGAAAATGCATAGGGATTTGCAAATCAGACTGCTTGATTACCTCTATAGTAAGGCATGGCTTAACAAGGTCATCTTCACTAAAACTGGGGAGAGATCTTAGCATTGACATCCCTTTGCTATACTGCCTTTGTGCTATTTGCATTTCTGACCTCCTCTAAGAGGCTATTCCTGTCCTGAGGAATTTTATCCATCAGCCTAGTCAACCCTGGAGCATCAAACATGGAGTCATTACTGGATGCACACTCTCAATTCCCACTGCAAGAAGCTTATTGCTTATGACAGGAGGGTTAAAGCCAGACAAGCATACTGATTGATTTCTGCCCAAGAGAAGGCTGAGTTTCAAGAATGTTGTTTACAGAAAGGGCTTGATTCTGATCCACCATCAGGGTAATTTTCATTTATATCAATACAAGATAGATCCAAATGAGGCCTTTGGCCTGCAAAATATTTTAGGGCTCTTTGGGGAGAGGCAGCTTTATAAAAACACAGATTACAAAGAGAACAATCGCAGTTCTTAATTCAAAGGAAAACCATGGGAAGATGTGCTTTTGATGCTAATCTTCTGAAGTGCCTAGCACTACCAGTGTGGTGTAGATGGTGTCTTCCCTGCCAAGTATGCCCTGGCTAGACCTGAGCTATTGACAGTCGTGGGGCTCCCTGTGAGTTGATGGGACTGCCCAAATTTGCACTAGTATGGATGCTGGCTCAAACTTGGTTTTGCAGCTATAATCTCAGTCCTTGTGTCTCGATTTAGTTGTCTGTGAATGCCCGAGGATGCTTTTATTTTAGAGCATCTGTAATTTCCAGCCACTTCAGCTCAGTAGATCCCTATGGTGACTTAGCTTCTTGGGGTACAAAAACTTTATTAAGGAGCAGAATGACAGAGCAGGAGTGGAAAAAAGAAAGTTTACCTTTTTCTCCCAATCCACTACCCATTGGAGTTGTATATCCTTTCCTGGTAGACAGTTCCCAGGTGCATATAGCTGTGAAAAAGATTTACAAAATCATTCAGGTAGGCTGAGTGCCTGCTTTCTTTTCATGTCCTCTGAGACTCCAGGACCAGTAAATACCTTTGCCATGAATTTCATACACATCATGATAATCACTGTACTCTGTGCAGTCAGTCTGGAGTGAGTTTCTCTTGCCTTGGTTTTTTTTGTTTTTGTTTTAGCTCATCACTACAAAGGTCTTAGTCCTTGTCCTGCCTGCTAATCAACATACTGTGATCAGAGTCAAAAGAGGACTTTGAATTTGCCTGTGGTTTTGTGGGAGGACTATGGGAGAAAACCTCTAGGAGAGCAATAGCAAAATTATCAAGATAATGAGTACGGATTGAGGATGTAGGATGCTTTTAGGAAAGTCAGATTGAAACCCACAAATTGATGAGAACTTTAAAAGTGGCCAAAACGTCAGGAAGATTAATGATTTTAAAAGACATAATCCCACCTCACTGCACTTCTGCAAGGTAACTGGACTTATTAATACTGATCTCAGCATTGTTGCAGAATCTGCAGTAATGGAACTCTTTAAAAAAACTGGCTGGATAAAAAAATATTAGGTCTGTTTTATGTAGGACTGATCCTTTCCTGGCAATGGATTATATAAACTCGTGATTTCCCTCACAGCAGCAGTATTATAATATCCAAAGTATTAAAGTCTTCCTGAACTGTATATTTTTTAAAGAGAGAAGACAGAATACAGAAACCACTGAAGTCAATAGATAGTTCATAGTCATTTTATCACAGGAAGTCACCTGCCCTAAGAAAATGACAATCATTGGGCCAGAACTGTAGTGAGCCTAAATTGTTATATCCCCATTGACTCCATCTCAGTGATGTGCATTTGTGTCAGTTCAGAACCTGATTTATTTTCTGTTCCTAACCTGAATGAAGAGCCTGTTCATCAGCAGCTCTGTCATGCAAAATCCATTTATTTAACACTGTTCTCTTGGGCTGAGAATGGAGAACAGAAGACTCTAAAATTAGAGAGAAAATCTTAACTCCATATCTAATAAAGTTTCCAGTCTAGCATAAAGAGTCTTCTGATTTTAATAACAAACCTAACAACCACAGACTCAGGCTAAATTACCAGGATCTGAAATTTACATTAAGGAGACCTTACTCCATAGACTCCCACTGGAATCAGTGGGAATGCCTGGAGAAATGCAAGACATGACCCAGTGAAATTACAGCATTGAGATCTTTTATCTTTAAAGAATTTTTCTAATGCATCCTTTTTAGAAATTTGGTATATTATTCCCAGAAACATAGTATGCTCTTCCCATGGAAAATGCAGTAACTAATGAAGTTGATTTTGCATTCTTCTCTCTATTCCAACATATTAGGAGACACTTAAGAGATTTCTGAATGTTTCAGAATTAAATTATGGACAAAAGCAACAAAGCCACAGAATGGAACAATCCAGCACTTAATGCAGTTTCTATTTCAAGCCATATGAGAGGGCTGCAGTCAGAAGGAAAAGAACAAAGAGGATTTGCTGCTCAACTCGATGGGTGCAAACCAGGACTGCCACTGGGGTTTGAAGAAGTTTCACTGGAGATCCTGGGAAGACAAGCAGGGCTCTTATTCTCCTAGCTTAATCCAAAGGTTGCTGAAATTGTGGGAGCGTCAACCTTTATCCTCCCTGCGTCAACAGATAAGTTGTTGCTTTAGTTTGCACATTCTTTTCATGCAAATTCTGTGTTATTTTATGCCATTACTTCCCAGTATGGTCAATGGTCCTTCTGATTCCTCTTTGTGAGCAATATTTCAATTGCCACTGGGGTTTAATGCCATCAGGACAGCCTGCAGTACTGAGAGATCTTCAAGTGAAAATAAAACTGTCAAGCTCATCTGGTCTTCTCTAATGGATATAAATGAATCCAGAAATGCATGCCAAGCTTTTTATGAACTGTATGGTATAAAAAACATGCTGCCAATGAGGTTAGAAATGCCATCCTTTATGCCTTGTGGTTTAGGATATATATACTGCACTGGAATGCTAGAAATAGCAAGATGTGTTAGTTTAGGCAGTTTAATAAGAATGTTTAAGTTTATGAATTGGCTTAATTTGAGTTCTTCTCAAGCAATATTACTTCTTACTGTCTTGAATTGTTCTTTTTCAGTGGTTTAGATACCACTACTATTACTGGCTCCTGGCTGACTGCATACTTGACAAAGTTTGTCATGAGGTCACAATTTTCTGGCATTTCGGAAGAGGGGGTTATGGAGTGACTGCACAAAGCTTGCTGCAATCTCAGCACATGACACATTTTCCAGCTTTCCTATGTTTCCATCAAATAATTGCAGTGAGAAGCCACCTGATATAAACACCTAAACAAATGGAATAGTGGATAACCCAAAATGCAGAATCATCCCATACTGAAAGTGGATTTATTCTTTGTCTGGATCTCACCTCCAGCCTGTCTTTGCTGTGGTTCCTATTTGTATAGTAATGGTATCAGTTACATCGGCTATAAACTGGGGTTTTTTTCCTGGGTTAGGTGAACCTGAGGTCCCATTACTCTGGAGAGGTAGCAGGTAGACTGAAAGAAGGAAAGGTCAGCAAAGTTGCTCAGATAGTGAAGTTTCAAACAGCCTTGGGTGCAGAGTTGAACAGACTGTTGTGTGTCCAGCCAGAGATACTCCATCACAGGCCTGATCGACAGTCTGGTTATCTTCATGCCTGGACATCGATGTAGTGTGTGTTTCCTCGTCTCCTTCACCTCCCAGGCTTTGAACACTACTGCTTGTCTTGGGTTTCAGGACTGGAACAGTCTTTTCATGCTGTTTTGTGAAGTGCCTAGAGCTCTGAACCAGATTGGATCTCTAGGATTCTCCAAAATTATTAAGACAAGATAATATCGATCGGTCAATATGGGTAATATCACCCTGATCTGACATTAAAAAAGAAACTCAAAACAGAACAAAAACCCCAAACCTAAAATCCACCCTATTCTCTCTTTCGTGTAGATACAAATATCAGACATTAAACTTCTAAATTTGGGAAGTTTATGTTTTGTCTTCAAATTTCAAGACAAGCCCACTCTTCTCGGAACCTTGGGTATTTTTAGTAAGCTAGTTCCAGACCTAAATCTTTAGCTTCATGTCTGTGCTGAAATGGTGTGGAATTACTTATTTTGTACTTGAGTTCAGGAAGCTCCAGTGAACTGAGTGTTGTCAAATCACTTGAATTTGCTAATATCTTCCAACCCCTTGTTAGAACTTATTTCTACACTTGCATATATTTATGCTGCACTGATGACGTATACATCTCTGTATGTCCCATACCATTTGCTTGTGTAATGAAAGTGGTGGGTACAGTGACAAAGGCTTGTTCTGCCTCTTCAAGGGTGTGGGCTTTGGCTCTTGCCAGCCCTTTCTCTGTGGTCAAGGGGATTATAAATCCAGAGGCTGGGAACAGTTTTTGTAAAGGACTCAATCCTTGGTTGCTTCAGTGAGCAGAGGTGTTATACAGAGGGATCAATAATGTGGCTGTGATGGTCTCAATATACATGAAAACGATGGTTTGTAGAAAGAGATCATATTTTTATTAGTCCAAATGATTAAGAGGCATGGAAAAAAGCAGGGAAGCCTTCAGGAATGTGAGACCTGGGGGAAAAAAAAAAAACCTAAGACATATCCTATGGATGAATTTAAAGGTTCAAGGCATTTATCTTTCATTTGGACTCCTTCACAATTTCTTAGTCTTACTCTGACACTAGTAATGCTTGTTGGAGCTTATAAATGAGGTGAAAGTTCTCTTTTTACTGTCCCCCACTGAATAGAGAACATTTGTCTCTACGGGGAGGTTATTAATTTCTCTAGTTTGATCCTAGTAAGTGTCCATTTGTCTCCCCTAGAAGATCTTTGCATAGGCTGCTATCTGTAAACATATGCACACCATAGAAGAGGATCAAGTCTGCTGTGGAACCCAGCCATGAACTGCCTTGTGACTCTGGACACATTCTAGGTTACGTCCTCTGGGAGATGTTCATGCTACCTTCTGTTCTCTAAATTTGGGTGGCCAATTAAATAGACTGAGCTCAGGCTCTGGAGAGGGAAGGGTCTTCCATAGAGTGTTTCAGAGCACCTAATTTAAGCTACAGCCCTAAACAAACCTCTGGAGGACTGATTTTTTCTCCACTAGCTTTGGAGGGTCTTATGGAAACCAACCTCAGTTGCATCTCACCAAACTTTAGTCTCCGACCTGAGGTACCTATATCTCCCTTTCCTCCAAATGCTGAACCACCTGTATGTCTATTAGCTAGAGAAGATGACTATGCTACCGCTGTATACACCTTGGTTCATATGTCCGAATTGAGAAGGGTCTCTTTTAACGTTTGATGACTAAAGCAGATGAGTTGAATCCTCCCCCCCTCTGTTTTAAAGGTACTACAGGGACAATTAGAGTGTGTATTGCACTCCTTAGGGGAAAGGAAGGGGCTGCGAGGGCACACAGACTGACATATTACCGTTCAGGGTGGACATGTGGTCTGGGTGTCCCAGATAAGATATTAGGTACCTCAGCTCAGCTCAGTTTCATTTCAAAATTATGACTGCTCAACAAGTCACTATATTTGCTGGCTGCCCATCATCTAATGCTGGAAAATGCTATTCTAACCTTTCAGCAAGTCTGATGAATGTTGTATTTAGTGACAAAATTTTGGTTTCCAGCTTCCACAGACTGCAATGGTGAAATGTTACCATAAAATAGAGATTTTAGATAGCTTGCTGAAAGGTTTGAATGCCACATTTGTGCTAAAATAGGCAGACTATAACTTTGCTCACAAAATGAATTCTCACTAGCCTGCCAAGGACACTGGAGTCTTATATTTATGCAACCAAAGACATGGTAGTCACCATCACAGCAGTTTCTACAAAACAGGTAACCAACAATAAGTGACCAGATGTATTAATAACATAGTTCTCCGTACACCAACAATTGGAGATAAACAGTCATTTCCCCATCCATGTTAGAGGTACACCTCCCATTAAGTTGGACTTCCTGTGCAGAAGAAACAGGTCCATATACCCCATCAAACAAGACCTGAAGTGTCAAAGCTCATCTGGTTCCTGCTAAAGCATCACATGGATTAAAAGCACCATGTATGTTTGATGATGTTGTTGTAGCTCCCATAATCTATCATGACACTGCTAACAGTGCTGTTTATATCTCAACAAGATGTTTATATGCTGTGTTCTTTTCCTCTCCACCTCATCAATTTCAGAATAAGGCTTTTAATGTAAGATCTGTCTCTATTTCCAGACAATATCTCAAACTTTATAAGCATAGCTGCAATTTACATAATTAACAAGAACATTAGTAAATTGTAACATACAACCAAATGCATCTCAAAAGATGTGGAGCTGATGTAATGAGGAAAGAAAATAGAATTAAATGTAAAAATAAATACAGTCAATTTAATCCTCATAATTAATTTACAAAGCTGAATTATCTTATCTCTGAAAGTCAGTCACCTGATTTAAAGTGCCAGCTGAGGAAGGACCCTGGAACTTGCTGGGTAAGAGTGTTTGAGCCTATGCTTTGTCATCATTCAGTTTAAAGTGTGAAGAGAAAAGCCATAAGCACCATTATAAGTACCCCAGCAAAACCTATAAGAACTTTGGCCCTCAAGGGGCCATCTGAGTCAACAATTCCCTCTTCATGCTGCTGCAGGTGATCTTGCAATACACAGTAGGTCCATGAAGTCCGTATTGATATATAACAAAAAAATACCAGAGCTTCAGTGCTGGAATTTCTCCATGTCTCTGGAGGAATGGCATGCCACAGGGAAAGAAGAGAGATGCGTTGAGCCCTGGCAACAGCAGGGAATTCTTTAAGTGATGACACACAGATGCAGCTAGGCAGGGGAAAGTCCTCCACTCTGCAAAGAAAGGCAAGAAATTTCTCTCAGATCCAGCACCTGGCAGTGAGTGTAACCAGGTGTACATGAACCTCAGGCTTGGTACAACTTGACACTTTCAGGCTATCTGTGTGTCCCATCTCCAGCTGCAATCAAGCTCTTAATCTTCAGAGGAGGTGAAGGAAAGACAAAAAGGTCAGCCTAAAAGCCAAGCAAGGTCTCAATGGGGGAACATCTACATCCTTCTTATTAAAATGTTAGATAGCTTTAATACATGGACAGTTTGTAATATTTTGCTTCATTTCCTGAGGAAATGAGGATTATGCAGCTGTGGTGTAGTTGTTTGTTTGTCAGGTTTAATCATTTTTGAGACTGTTGGCCAATTTCAGTGCAGTTTGATGGAAGGGGAAAGGCATCATAATATTATGTTTTAGAATATTCAGGAAAATTAGCAGTGAGGTACAGGACAGAGACTAATCTAGTGGGAAAGGTCACAATGTGAGCTCAGCATAGTCACTCAACATGAGAGAATCCACATGGAAGGCAGCCACAGGAAGCCCAAGAAATATTCCCTAAGTCCTGATGTTTAAGGAACAACGTGTTAATGCATTTTTTTCTAACCCTACTAGAATTCTAATTAAACTGTCCTATTCCCAAGGATTCCTTTCAACTCCCTGTTTTATCTTCCGGCAACTCCACTTTCAGTTTAGTGTATCCCTCCCCAGACCCATGAGCCCTCCATCTACCTGCTGTCCTGAAACAAACCCTAGTTTTGACCTTACAGGTCACCTCAAAGAATAGCCCTGGCTGCAACAACACATTTGCCTTTATCCTGAGGTTCAGTGGGCAAAAAAAAGAAAGAAAAATCCTTTTGTTGTATATTTGGGAAATAATAATGTGCCTTTTTTTTTGGCTTGTCAACATTGACACTTTTTTTGCTTGCTGGAAAAATTGGTTCTAGATGGTAATGAACAACATGACCAAGATTTCCTACCTTGACCTGTGTAAAATAAGGCATTTGAGTCACCGTAGTCACTTCAAGGTGATTCTTCTGGCACCCCTTTAGAGCTATCCAGATTGTCCTCCTAGGCTTCTGGCACCAAGGAGGTAACTCACCACTGTGAAGTATCTGCATGCCTTAACAAGGGCTATCTAAGGCAATGAGTCACCAAAACATGGTTTTCCCCTACGGAGAACTTTTCATTGACTTCAAAAACAGGAGGGAAAGGTCTAACTGGGCAGACATTCATAAGCTTTGTTTAGTGTAGAGAAAAGAAGGCTGACAGGTCTCTGCAGAAATAAATCAGAGTTTTCACAGTGTGTGTGCACATACACACATGCCCACACATCTACTCACCTGGACAAAATGTTTCAGGGAAACACCTGAAGGAAGAAGAGTTATTTGAAAAATTGGCACAAGAAGAAAAGAGTATGAAAATGTCTTAAATAAGCATGTATCTGAAAATTGGGAGAAGTCTTCTAACCGTCAGACCATTGAGGTTTCTCAACAGTGTCCAAGTGGACAGAGCAGAGGCAAACAGCTTATTGCATTGTGGGGCTGTATGGTGGGATAGCAGTGAGAGTGGGAGCTGTGCCCACTCTGACAGACAGAAGAAGCTGAACAATAAGGATAAGAAAAACCTGACTGGTGGCCAATATATTTGAAGAAGGACCTGGGGATACTGGTGAATGAAAAGCTGGACATGAGCCAACAATGTGCACTTACACCCCAGAAGGCCAAATGTATCCTAGGCTGCATCAAAACAAGCGTGGCCAGCGGGTCGATGGAGGTGATTCTGCTGCTCTACTCCACTCTGGTGAGACCTCTCCTGGAGTGCTGCTTCCAGCTCTGGAATCCTCAGCACAAGAAGGACATGAATCTTTTGGAGTGGGTCCAGAGAAGGGCCACAAAGATGATCAGAGGGCTGGAACACCTCTGCTGTGAGGACTGGCTGAGAGAGTTGGGTTGTTCAGCCTGGAGAAGAGAAGGCTCTAGGGAGACTTTATTGCAGCTTTTCAGTACTTAAAGGGGGCCCATAAGAAAGATGGGGACAGGCTTTTTAACAAGACCTGTTGCAATAGGGCAAGGTGTAATGGTTTTAAACTAAAAGAGCATAGATTTAAACTAGATATGAGGAAAAAAAAAATTACAGTAAAGGTGGTTAAACATAGGAACAGGTTGCCCAAAGAGGTGGTAGAAGCCCCATCCCTGGAAACATTCAAGGTCAGGTTGGACAGGGCTCTGAGCAACCTGATCTAGTTAAAGATGACCCTGCTCACTGTAGCAAAGTTCAACTAGATGACCTTTAATGGTCCCTTCCAAACCAAACCATTCCATGTTTCTATTGTATTTGCCACTTGATTGAGAAAGTGTTAAGCCCTGATTTAGCCTCTCAACAACTGAGCTTATATTTAATATGGTTAATCCTGCTGATTGCATTTGATGCAGAGCTGAGCACACTCTGAAAAGCACTGCAGAGATGGCTTTGGGCTTCTCCTGATACAGCAGAGGATACAACCATCACTTCTGAGAATAGCACTGACATTTTTGCAGTAGGCAGATAGACTTCCTCTGCTGGGACATAAAGCACTGCAATGCAATGCACTTTCCTTTTTCTCTTGCCTTGCTAAATCCCTTGTGAACACAGTACAAAAACCAAAGTTTCGTCTTATCTCTCTGGTGGAGCTGAACAACAGAGGATCCATATAATTGACTGAGCTGGGTGACTATCAAAACCCTGCTGTAATGCAAAACATGCCTCTGGCAGCAGACTCTCCCTCTGCCAACAACTGGTTCTGCAGTACCATTCATGCTGCATTGGGCCGATTTGTGTCACACTGTACCTGCTGGCTGTCCCATGGTGAAGGTCTTCCTTTTATGCAACTGCTCCAGGAAAAGGGAGCATGAGCATGGGAAGAACCCAAAGTACAACATAAACTTACAATTAAATACATCCTCATCCTCTCTCAGCCAGGCAAGTGGGGCAGTGGAGCAGGACAGCTGTCTTTCAGTGATTTCAAGATACATTTCAAGCTCTGCACAGCTGGAGCTATTCAGTAGCTTGGGAAGGAACTCTGTAGCCTTGCCAAGGCTCTGCAGCTGCCAAATCTGCCTTTATTAGCAACAGCATTTCTTGTCCTCCACAGTTGAATACAGAACAAGTCTGACATTATTTTTCATTCAACCTTCCCAAGCATGCTAAGAATATCACAATAATCACTTAGAGTGTGTATGTGTGTTTTATATGTGTTTTCTTCTCCCTGTAAATGTGTATACATGCATGCACACTTAATGGTCTGGATGCAAAGCCCCACTGGAGCATTGAACATCTCTTTCCTATTCTGGTCAGTTATACTTCTCAGCTACATTTAAACCTCTTGTTATTCATTATCTGTGATCTCTCCCATGAACAGGTCTTTGTCTGGGCCATGCTGCTCTTTGTAGGTGGCATTCTCATCCATACAGATGGCTGCAACAGCCCTTGAGTCTCACTTAAGTCCCATTTTAAGGATCTAAGTAGTTCTCAAGTGCTGTCCATGTCTTTTCTGAAGTGAGGTGGACTTAAGCTTGTGCAAATACCTGCCCTGTAGAAGTGAGACAGGATAGCTGTGTATAAGTAAACTCAGCCTTTCTTCACTCTCCTCTGCTGCCCATTCAGGATTCATTGCTGGTTGCCTACTGAAGTTCAGATTTTAAAACATCTCTTCAGTTGAGGACCAGAAACAAAACAAGTGAACTCAGAGGCCAGTCATATACTCCAAATGATGAGAACTCCATTACTTGTGTAAGGACGAGTTTTGGCTTTGTTTGGCACCTGAAACTTTCAGACCAGGTTTCAAGCAGACTTGAGGTAATGGGGCATGTGAAGGCAAGAAAATCACCTCTTCTGGATAACACAAACTTCATTGACAAGTCACAGGCAACCCATGGCTTGCCCTAGCTCTCTAGGCAATACTTACAAGTACATTTTCAGGCGTTATAACCCAATTGTTAACGGCTGAGTATTACTTCTAAAAACAAGTTTCAATGTTGCTCTTACCATTTCATGGCTATTCATAATGTGGACCTGAAGCACTTGGCAGACAGTGATGCTGTATGCTACACAAACACCACTCTGATTAGATTAGTATTTTAGTTTCCATTTTTCAGGTAGAAAAACTAAAGCAGAGAACTCCTGTGGCTTTCCCATCCCTGTCAGAGAAGGCTATCCAAGAACTGGGAATAAAACAAAGCTATTTTTCTTCTGAGAACTATGCAAATTTCATCACAGAGTCATGGAAGCAGAATAATCTATGTTGGAAGAGACTTTTGAAGATCACATAGTCTGACAACTTGCTCAAAAAAGAGCTATCTTAGATAAGGTTACTTAGGACCAACTCCAGCTGAATTCTGAATATACCCAGGGAGTGATACTACACAACCTCACAGGGCCAATTGCTCAAATGTCTAATAGTCTGACTACTATCATTGGGAATTCTTTTTCCTAATATTTACCTGGCATTTCTACTCTTGTGAGTTGTCTCCGTGGCCTCTTGCTACCGTGCACCTCTAGGAAGAGTCTTGCTCTATCTTTACTATATTTTCTTCTCATAAAAATGAATTATGATCACTTATTTCAACACTTCATAAGATTTTTAATAGCTATGGTAAAGTCTTCCTTTTCATAAAGATTACTTCTGATGACACAGCTAAGAATGTTCCAGATACTGAAGAAGGAATTGTATTTGGTGTAGTCACTCACTTCACTCAGTGAAGTGGAAAATCAATGCAATACGCACATCTTGTTAGGCTCTACACTTACTTATGAGGGTTTTCCTGATAAACTCTGGCCAGACTAACACTACTCCAAAAGAAGTTCTTCCTGGGATGCATCCTCCACAGATGCAAACTGTCATCACCTTATTAAATCAAGGGTACCATGATGACTGCACTTGCCAAGTTGCATTGAATGAAGCTTCACCAAAAAAAAAAAAAGGCATGAAACCATATGAGAAAGGACATTATGAACATCAGGGAACCTGAACAGTGTATATAACTTTCTTTTGGTACAATAAACTTGTACCTGATAGCTGTGGTGGGATCTAATACAATAGGTATTATTAAACTTGCATAGCTGTCAAGTAAACATAGTAATGCTGGCATAAAAATCTACTTACTTTCCGTTTCATGTGTTGTGCTGGTTCAGCCATCATCATTTTATGCTACCATCAGTTGCCTGATCACACAGGCCAACACTGAACTCAGCAACAGCCCCTCACAAGTCTTCTTTCAGACAGTCCTGCCATAGGTTCCTATGGGCCCAGCTCCTCCGCTGCCCACTGTGGTGCCAGCATCGTCTACTGGACACAACAGACAGAGAAGGCTTGCTCTGTGACCCTTCACATGGAATGACACCACCAAGAATGCTCAGCAAGTTGCAACCAGCTCCAACAGAAGCCGCACCCAGGAGGAAGGTCTGCCGACAGATCAGCTCTTGGTTAATATAACCCTGGCCTCTCCCACTACCCCAACCATGACCTGGGTGAGGGCAGAGCCACAGAGACATAGGTGGGCCAAGTTCTGCCTCTGGAATATGAAACCAATAGTAAAAAAGAAAACATTCTGCTAGGTTGTTAGTCATTCACAGGCAAACTCCAACTCAGGGCCCATAGCTCACCACCCAGCACTTCATCATGCTATCTCAGTACGAATTGGTAGTTATATACATATGGGTATATGCTTACTGTAAGTATGTAGATGTCTGTAAGCTATATAGAATAAACCATGTATGTCTATGACTAATATTTGTTTCATCTTTTGGGTGAAGGGATGAATAGAAATTTGCAAAGGGCATTCCATTAGATCATAATAATTCTGTGTGATTCTGTGATTCTGTAATTCTTTTGCTAAAAAGAGGAAAAAAAACAAATACACATACTAAAGTCACATAAAAAAATAGTGATGCCCCAGATCTGTAGGAAAGCTAAAGGAGTTCACATCCTTCCTACTTTATGCAACAAATTCCAATGGAAAATGATGGCAAGGACTGGCTGATTTGCAGTGCCTTTCCTGGAAACAACATTTCTGTTGGGTTTGCTGGTGTACTGGGAGCAGTTGTATGACAGAAGCACCACATTCAAGCTTCATTGGTGTTGTTCTCTAAGTAATGTGCTAGCAGGGGCATTAATACATGCCAGGTTTGGGCCTGTGCCTTTTTAGCTCATCTTCCTAATGCAGGGAATTATTCTGACAAGTATTTCTGTGCCTGCTGTGGTGGTGTGTCCTCCAACTGCCTTTATCCTGCTGTTAAAAATTAGTGGCACAGAGAGAAAGAATAACTGCAACAAGTTGAACACTTTAAAGGACAAGTTCCTCTGAGCAAATGCTCTCTAGAGCTCCTTTTAATGGCAGTTTCATTCCATCCATAAAAAGCTGAGCAAGCTAGACCCCTCTCAGATGCTTGCAGCATAGTTGCCCTTTGCTATTTAATTTTTGGAATAGATTTTATTGGTCCAAGAAAGTCATTTATTGCAACTGACGTTCTTTGGAATAGGAGTGAAGTTCCATCAGACTTCAAATGAACTCTAATTATATTGCAAATAGGTGGTAGAAGTGTTCCCAAGTTTAGCACCACAGCTCTGCAACCAGTCAAAAAGCGAGATGGATTTAATTTTACTCCAAGTATGGATTGTTTGGAGTGTTTTTATTATTTTATTTTACTGCTATTTCTAAAAAAAAAAGGAGAAAAATTCATAACAGCAAACACATCTGTGCTACATATTTTCCCTGTGTGGCACTGCAACAGCTTCAGTCTATGAAAATTAATGGACTGTAACAATATGGTTGGAATTTAAATGCCGAGTTGGCGCCAGAATAAGGAAACGGACAACATTCCCTGATTGTAGAAATGTGCAGATCACCTTTTCTCACTTATGCAACATTAAAAGGAAGGATATCCCTATTGGTGTCCTATTTATAGTGTCAGCATTAAATCCATCCATATAGTGCATTGTAGTGCTCTGCTGCCTCTGCTAAGTTGTGCCAAACTGACTCCCTCTGATGATGACATGATTTTTCCTCAATTACTAAGCACGAAAATTTGTCCAAGACTGTAGCCTCCATAGAAAAGAGTTTGGCATAGAGAGGAGTTCAACAGATTTTACTAGTCCAAGTCATAACTTGTGTGTAGCAGTCCCAGTGGTCTCATGCATGGTATTGATATCCCAATCTGAGATCATGGTTCAGATCCCACACGGGTAAGACTTTTTTCTCCCAGTTATGAATTGCAAGAAAAGGGACTGCTTACCCTGCAAAGAGCAAAAGCATACATTAAACAAGAGCTGCACAAAGACATCATTTGTTGAGAACTGCAGCGGTGACTATATGACAAGCTGTGGATTTAAATTGGGTCAGTAGAGACCCAGCACATCCGTTCAGGTTAAAATAATCTTTCTAAGGAAAAGGATGGGGATGCACTAGTCTGGGTGTTTTGGCAGGCTGCATATATTCTGTCACCAAACGGCTTTAAAGACACAACAAGCAAACCTGTGGGGGATGACCTGCTTTTAACAGGTACTGGATAACTAGATAAGGACCGTGGGCTTCTTAAGGCCCTTCCCCACCCTGTGGTTCAACAGTCAAGGACCTCTCAAATGACTTTATTCTGAAAATTGTATACATACATTAAAGGATTAATTTTTTATTGCTGTATGAGCTTGGTAATAAGCCACAGTGAGACAATCTCTAACACCTGCCCTGGATAGAGCATTACTTGGTACAGGTGCACATTTTTTCTGATCCAGTCGGATATAACAGCTCTTTCCATGTGAATATCCGTAGGACAACAGGGCAAGATTAGCGGAATGAGGTGTTCCTTTTTATTAGACCATATAGTACGGCTGGAAAAATTAACAAGTGTTTTGGATGCACAAGTCCTCCCTCAAGTCTGAAACAGAAGCAGCAGACTTTGAAATGAAAAGAAATGGTCAACATTTGCTTTGCTGAACATATCATAGGCTATTTCTGAAAGAAAAGTTAGAAGGCACCTATAGAGAAAAGATGTATATGGAAGGAGCTTGAGGGACAGAGATGGTAAGTTGGATATCACCTGGGAGGCAGGTGGAGAATCCATGGTTATTGGTATCTATTGCAGCTGTGAGTTTTAGCTACCAGTACATCTTGTCAGATGTTTTTGTACGTTCCTTTTGCAGCTCATGGAAAGTTTGAATGCTGATCTTGAAGTTCCCAGAGCTGGGCTTGCAGAGGGCAGGGGGGTTGGACTAGATGATCTCCAGAGGTCCCTTCCAACCCCTACGATTTTATGATTCTGTGATTCTTTCATATCCAGGAGCCAGTGTCTGTCCCTTGAGTTAGGATCCAGAGGATCCTGGCTAAGATATTAGTGAAAACATCAATCAAGTAGTCATGTCCACTACTAATAATCAGTGGAACAGCTGCATGTCCTGAGACACAGCTTGTCAGCTGAGGCACAGCAAACATCCGTGGCTATACTGTTAACCTCCAATGAAGGGGAGGTAAAATGTATCAGCTTAAGCCTCAGCAAGAATCCTAAACCAGTGTATTTGAGCTGTCATCTGCAGCAACCTTAGAAAGCCCATACAACCCATTATCATGGCTTAGTTGGTGCCTAGTGACAGAATTGCTTAACTAAACCTGAAGAACCATTTCAAACCCATCATATGCAGAAGACATTTATCTTTGTGATCTTCATCATCTCCCTTCCACAGGGAAAGAGAGAGTAGAATGTACAGCTCACACCCCATAGGAAAGGCTGGGCACAAGTTTGCAGGCTTGCCTTAATTAAACTTCCCTTCTTTCGACCTCAGAAAAAGAAAGAGCCTTGATGGCGTCAGATTGTCACATCCAAAGGAGTAGGTGAGGCTCTGCCCACGGAGACCATGAGGTTGGAGAAGCCAGAGATGTGGAATAAGAGGGATGAAGACTACGGGCTTACAATAACTTTGTCTTTTGGGACTTCCTGTTGTCCAGAACACTCTTCATTAGTTTTCCAAGCTGAAATATCACAGATATTGGTAAGGAAAATTTAATTCTTCTCCACGTGAGTATCCAATAAAAATGGTCTAGCTCTGAGATTATTGTTTATTCTGCTTTTTTAAATAATGCCTTGTCTTTGCTTTCCATTGCAGTCTTGCTAAGCTCAGTCACCTGCAGTGTCCTGCTTAATTTGGAGATTCCTGAGACGGGCACCTAAGAATTGAGATTTGACAGTTCTCCCATATGGATTTAATTCAGTGTATTTTATTCAAATAAGTGCTTCCTGCCTAAAGTTCAGGAGCCCTGTGGGCCACCAACTGTCATGAATAAGCTGGCCTCCAGCTTTGAAAAAACGGCTCGAAAAAGCTTGTGGGTGGGCAAGAAACACATTTTCCAAGATATTGCTAAATTCCAAAATTTTACAAGATGTTGATTATTTTGGTGCTTTTTCCAAGATAAATTATTTGATAACCTTCCCACGTGCCATTCCATAGCTATGCTTTATACTCAGGCCTCTGGGGGCCCGTGGCTGCTGGACTCATTTGTTTGCAAGTATAACTGATGTCAACTTGTTGTTCCAGTGAGCAGGGCAACCTGCCAGCTCCTTCTGTGACAAACTGATTTTAAGGCTATTAGATTCTCATTTCTGCTGCAGTGCGTTAAGTATTTTGTTGCTGAAATATGTGCAACGGCACTAATGATGGATTTACTGTTCTCCTGAGGTGTGCAGGTGGGGAGAAATACCCAGGCCCTGGCTGACTGGAGAAACTCACCATCACCCCTATAGCTGGGTACAGGAGCATTTTGTCCAGGAATGGTCCATTTCAGATTTGACCCTTTGGGTGCAAGGATGACCAAAGCACCAATTTGAGTTACTACAGGAAATGGACAGAGGTAGATAGCTCTGAAAATAAAGGTAAAAGGGGGCAAGGTGTGGCAGCTCAAGATAACAGTGTCTTGAACCATTTATCGTTTCCTGGACTTAAACAGCCAGCTGAGGATGCACAATAGCACATGATCTGCACACTTTCTCAGGTCTCCTCCCTGTGTATCAGGACATGGCAAGTTTTTGTCTCATTATAATGATGGAGCAGAGGTCCATGGCTATGGCAAACTCTAAGTGGGAGAGTTGTTTTCAGGAGCACCCCGGAATTATGAGCATCAAAGATAGCAGACAAGAAAAATAGCACCTAACCCATACCCTACTGCCCCCTCTATATCCAATATTTCAAGGAAATATTTATTTGTTTTTCCTTTTGCTGGTGGTAGATTGACATGTGGTTTAGGAGTAAACCCATAGTCCTCTGATATGCACAGAATTTTAATTTTTAAAAACTAGATGCCCAGGCCTCTCACTAAACCCTCCACCACTGTCAGTTAAGCAGTTTGGCATCTACCATAGTAAAACAGGGTTCTACATGACTGAGTGATGAAGACACCAATCATCTGCAAGTAGGTGGTGGACCAAAGGGCACTTCTTTTAGAAAAGAATATTGCCATGTGCTTAATTCCCAGTAAAGTGAAACTAAGCACATGCTTAAAGGCTTTTCTGAATAAGGATGGACATATGACCATGCTTAAGAGATTTCCTGAATCTTTCCATAAGGTGGTTTTTTACTGGGTTCAGTAAGATTTGACTGGAAACCAGAAACCCTTTTCCTAAGTTTTTGCGGGTTGTATATTTGTTCAATCTTTGCCGACATAGGGGGGTAAAATGTCATTTAAACATGAGGAAAATGAATGAAACAGGACACCAATTGAAAACAGAGACTTCACCGCTGAGAAAATGGTCATTTAATTTTTCCTTCATATGTTATTAAATTCAAGAAAGCAATAAAGCAATAAAACCACCCAGTTTCATTAGGTGGTTGAAATAAGTGTATATCATCGATGGAGACATTAGGTTGCATGAGTGTCATCACCAAGCTCTTTTAACGGCCTTCCACTACTAAAGGGCTGAGTGTTTTGTTCTGGGTGCGTAGCCCCAGATCCATTTAATTTCAGTGGACACATGCTCTCCATCTGTGTGTCTGGGATACTTCCTACCAATTGCTTCAAAAAGGAACATTTCCCACATGCGTTCTGAGCTGTCAGAAACAGCTCTATAATTTATTGATCTGACCTGATCAAGCTAAATGGGTTCAGATCTAACCAAAGAAGTTTTAATAAAAATTGGGTACAGTGCAAGAGAAAATGTTTGTGAAAGTCTTCTGAAGTAAGGTGCAGGAATGAAATGCTTCTGGCAAAGTGTTCGCACAGTTGCAAGCAAAGAGGACAGCACAACTCAACGGATTGCAATCTGGGAGCTGAGCTGCTGCAAGTGACCACATGAGCAGTCTTACCCTGCTCCAGATGACTGGGCCACTTGCAAAGGTGTAAATGTTTCCAAACATTGAGATTTGTCGATATGCAGGTAACTATGCTTTATGTATATGTATATACCATTTAAAAGAGAAGTAACTTACTACTTTCTGCAGTAAAAACACACATGGCAAGAGATTCACCCTGATGAGGAAGTTTGCAGTGGGGTGTAAGTGCATAGTGGTTCTTTTTATGTGGAGTGAAGGCTCACTTTAAGTCGTTTTTTACAGCATCTCTATGGGAAAAGGTAGTATTGTGACAGAGGACTGAATGTAGTGTAGATTTTCTGTAACTATAAGGGTTTGTTTTTGAATGCACATTACATATTTTGTTGGTGTTATTTCTGTTGTAGAGCTATGCAATACAATGTGTCTGTGGACATGCCATAGCAATATCCATGTCTAATTATTTAATATTTTTGTTGGGAGCATTATACTTACAGCTTTCTTCCTGCCAGGTGTGGAGCCTTGGGCATCTATCTGAGGCATCTGTCCATACATTTCTAGGTGTCATTTTGAGAGTGGTGTTTTACTGTCTTTGAAATTCAGACCTGACAATCTTTTATAAAGGTCTGGCTAAAAAAAAAAAAAAAAGAAAAAGAAAAACTGGAAGAGAAAAGGGAAAAATGTTCTTAAGTGTTTGTGAAAATAAGTTTTGCTTCTGTATTTCAAAAAGTCTGCAGACCTGACCTAAACTTAGTGCCTTCTCTGACTTGACTTCAGTGAGGTTACCCTGGGGTGACATCAAAGTCACTCAGTCTCACCTGGGAAATGGATATTCCATGCTCTCTGTTAGCAGCAAAAAGCCTCAGTCTTAGGAAAGGGATAAAGAAGATACAATGATCTAGAAAACACTGGCAAACAACTGAGATAAGCAGTATGAGAGGTCTTAAGTTTTATAGGGTATATTTGGAAAACTTCCTTGGCAAATGTCCTTCTAAGGAGCCAGAAGCTGATTGGCAGCAACCGCAGGATGAGGAAAATGTACTGGCAAAGTGTTATCTTCCTATTCTTGGAGACAAGGAATGGGTCAGGGAGACCAACTGTCTCCAGAAAAATAATCAAAAATCCTGCCAGAAGACAGAGAGAGATTCAGGACAGCAGCATGGCATGCCAGGGGCAACCAGTGGATGAGGAGGGGTGTCAGAAAGAAGCATTCCTTGCCCCAGACTCACTCTGCTCTGCAGCAACCGCCTGCTGAGGGTTATCGTGAAGCAAAGCAGTGCTCACAAATGCTGCACTTATGTTGCTTGTGAGAAGAAATCCCTCATATTTTGCACCATGTGGAGCAAAGGAAAGTGTGAGTGTGGGGATACTGAAACTAAAAAAATTGATCAAAAGCTCTCAGCTACCTTGGTGCCACCTGAGCCTTGCTCTTGAATGCACTTAGCAGTACTGAGCACCCTCAAGTGCAACTGCATGCTCTGGCTTGCCCTCTGCAAGTCAGTCAGTTCGGGTTTGGCAGGAGCTGAGGAAATACGTGCAGATAAATGAAGTTTTGCTTCTTCTGAAACTTGATGACTTTATGAGGCAAGTCCCAAATTGCTTTATATACCTTATTGAAAGTGAGTGATTAGGAGTTCGGTTACCCTACATAGGCCCTCTGTAACTAAAGCAGAGATAGAGAGAGGCATCTTCCAATATCACATCCATCCTCTGCACTCCACTGTTATTATCAACCACAGAAAAAGACTGAGATTATTACTATATTAGTGTGGACACCTCTACATGAAACAAAAGCAGTTCAGCAATATGAAAAAAGCCTTTATCGACTTCTGAGATATGTGGTTGGGACAGATTTGGCCCACTGAGGTCTATAGAGAGCTGCTTCAGGAAGTCACGTGCAGCACAAAATGATGAGGTTCTTGAATTTAATAATTTACTGGCAGACATATTTACATTCTAAGGGCTAGACTTATTTTTATTAATTAGTTCTCCCTGTTGACCCACAAGAAGGGGATTATCTTTTATGTAGACACAGTAAAAAATTCTGCACATAAATAGCCAACGAAACCAGAATTGAAAGCCGGTGGTTGGGACGTGCCGTGTTGTAATTATATTAGAGATGATCTGAGCCTGAATTGTTGTTATTTTTGCTATATGAATAGTCCATGAATATGATACTTATATTTACTCAGTGATCTCATGAAAGAATTATTGTTCTTTCATTCTGGCAGCATTGCCAGTGTGCTCAGCCCTGTGCAAAGATGAAGCAACATACAGCTCTTGTCGTTGAAAGTAACATGAATTTTGAACACAGCTCACATTTTAAACTTCCAAATTTGCTTTCACAAAATAGCCGAACATTTGCTGTCAACAAACTTTCATGCTAGCATGGTTCAGCTGTTGAATATTCACAGAAAGAGACTGTGGTCAAGTTCAAATTAATTTTTTAATCTAAATGAATGTAAAAGGCTGTTTTTCCACCCACCCCTGCCCTGCATATTCATGCACTATCCGTTTAAGCAACACACTTCCTCATCCACCTAATTTCCACTGAGTTTCCGGTATGTGCTCATGTTGAACAACTACTTACATATGTTTTTCTTGAATGAGGGAGCAGAGCCTTGGCCCCAGAGATGGGGAAGGTGCAGTCTGGGTGGAATTCCCAAAGTTTTGTTGCCTACAAATACAGTAGGCAGTCAGAACTGGGCTCTCTGTGTTGACAATGGAAAGACATGAGCTCCCCAAAGACAGGTACATCATCTTCTGCCTCTTGCCATGCTTACAAAGGGGGGTGAAGGAACCGGGTGGAAACAACACCTGATTTTTAAGGAAACTCATGTTAGAGGTATAAGCCCTAGTCTATGCTTGGTTAGCACTCAGAGCAGAATAGACTGTAAGCAGTATTCCAACTCCAGCCTACCTTGGGTTCAGCTACTTAATGAGAAAATATCAAAGTTGTAATGCTTGTGTCTTATAGTATCAATCCTGGAAGCTGGAGGGGAATACCATACACTGCAACTTCCAGAAAGGGTTTATTTTAAAAACCTTTGCTTATTCACGAAGCTTTTCATAGAAATGTACCGTTTTATTTACCTGAGTTAAGTTCTGGATTCTGCCCAGGTTTTTCTCTTCAGCTTTGCTAACAGTGGGTTTCTGTCTGTTCCTACAATCCATCTGTGTTCTGCTCAGAGAAACGCCTTCCTGGAGCAAGCCCTGTGTTTGTGGAAGATCTTGCCTTCAGAATAGGGGTCCATGATTTCTCATGGTTAGGTTCAGTGATTAAGATGGCATCTACCTCAAATCCACCTGTGGAAACAAACAACACTGCAGCTGTGGATTTGCTATTGAAATGAAACACCACACTCTCCAAATACAGGGCAGAAGACTGGATATTCACGATAACACTGGGGGAAGCTAGTTTCTTCTGCACAGGGAGTTCAAAATGCTTTCCAAGTACTCATTTACTGAGCACACCCGTGAGACATACACATAGAGAAATATCCTGAGCTTCCTGTTACCCAGGTGAGGTACAGGAAAATCAGAATATTAAAGTTATTTAGATGCCTAGGCTGAGATCCCTCTCATACCCCTAGATGCCTAAAGTTAGATACTTAATTTTGATCTAGCATATTTTACATCCTTTCTGTAGGATTAAATTAATTACCATATGAAGCTACCTGTTTCTCCCCAATTAAGTATTATCTGCTCAGGATTAGGCCTTTATTTTTCACATGCCCTAAACATTTTCCCAATGGGGATACAGTCTTTTATAATGCTTACTACTCTTTACAGTCTGGGAACATTTTCAGCCTCACACCGAGTCTCAGAAAGTAAGAGTCATGACTGGCTTGCTTATTTCTGCAGCAGTGTCTCCCTAGTCTTGTCCATTATACATGTGATTTCACTGCAACCACAGTGCTCACTGCAATGGTATTTTACCCCTGACTTTTACCCCTGAGACAGTGTAGGCTCTGAAGGATTTTAAGGTTCTTTTTTCCCTTTGTTTATAAAATGGGGAACGAGATGGTCAGGAACAATGTGTGGGATTACAACATGGGTTATTAAGTAGTCCTTGTTTTCTGGTTTTCCCTTCCAAGGTTGCTCTCGCTGCCTATGTCTGCTGCGCTCCTGTGATTTTCCATTATCATGTGACAGCACAGTAGTAAAATTTAGACAATGATCTTTGTTATGAAAATCAATTTGTATTTTTGCCATTTCATTTATCCAATGTGTGATATATGGACGAGAATGTACACTACATGGAGAAGACCTACTGTCATCTAGTTGGGCTTACTGAAGGTTTTAATTATATATTTTGCTTTTACCACATTGGACACCGTAAGCACATAAAAATGACTAATAAAAAGCAACTTTTTCCATGTATCAAAGGCCTGATTAAATACTCAAGCTGAGAAAAAGAGTCTGTTTGGTGAAAAATAATGCTGGGTTAGTATACTGTCCTGGTTTCACTGAAACAGAATCATAGGCCAGCCATGGTCTGCAGGCCGTTAGCGGTTTGGAGTCAACCATGGCAGCTGACCTGAGTTGGCTACAGATGTAACCCAGACTATAAAGGTCACGTTTGTCATAAAGGAGGAAGTTTACTGAGGACAGGGATCTCCTGCTTGGGGTCTTCTCTTAGGGTTCCTCCTCTTCCCTCTCCTGAAGACTGCTTTCGTGTTTATTGTGACCATCATACACCTGCTGGGCTGAGTATAACTTTGTTTACCTTATACTGGCATTGGTATTAGCTTTGCTGTTTCATTAAATTAGTTTTCATTTCAGCCTGTGGGTCTCCTCTCCTTTTCCCAATCCCCCTTCTTGGCTGGCAAGGAGTCATGAAGTGATAGAGCAACTGCTCTAATGTGGTGTAGACATACACAACTTTCACATTAGGTTTTACATTGTGTCTCCTGTAGTCTGAATTGGCTGATGCAGGGTGAAATCAGTAAATACATGCATTTTGACTTGAGTTAGCTGGTGAAGTCCAACACTTAATGGAAGGCACAGCAAAACCCCAGCACTGCCTTTTATTAACTACTGTTCATAAATGTAGCTTCACTAACCAGGTTTGATAGCAAGCAAGGGAAGATCAGTCTAGCCTGAGAATGCTCTTCTCATCTGATGAAGCTGAGAGTCAAGGAGCTAGAGGATGCCCTGTTTGGCAGAAAATGACTTTATTTTCTTTGGCTGGCAATTACAAAAATGTAAACCCTTTACTCCTCAGAGGAAGGGCAGAATGCAGGGCTGCAAGCAAGTGCCAGGATTAGCCCTGTTCAAAATTGGGCTTTTCTGTGTGAACCGCTGGAAAGTAAATAACTCACTACTTCAAGCATCTGAGCAAAATTATATAGGGCTAGAATTAATCAGCAAAAGGTATTGACTGTGGAAAATAGCTAAGTGTCACACTGGATCTGAATATTTTGTTAGTCTGCTCCAAGATGTCCCATGCTTCAGGGTCAAGCTGAAACACACTGGGACCCAAAGATGTCCACAATGTTGGAACAGCTGCGTTTTAACTCTTATTCTTAGGTTTGCTTGAATAAATATCACCAGGGCTGAGACCCATCATAAAGGGCTTTAGAAAGCTGACAAAGTAACAAAGACGCTTCACAAAATAGGTCTTGGGCTGAATGCCGGGCTAATATTCACTAATCCCAAAAAACTTTTCAAACAAACATATCCCCACAGAGGTCTATTTACTCAACAACTGGCATTTAAAATAGGTATATTACCAAGATCCAGCATTCTGTGCCTCTGTTTATATTCTGAAAATCAATATCACAAGAGGAGGAAAGGGTCCTTGGCTGTTATTATCCTCATGACTTTACAATTCCTTCTCCCTTCATTCCCTCCTGAGTTGTCTGTGAATAGCTAGGAGCGAATAATGTCTTAATTGCCCATGAAAAGTATACTTAACTACTAATATAAATATATACTCAGAATAAGGACTTCAGGTTACAGAATGTCGTATTATTTAGGAACTGTAATTATTAACTCAGTGGGTAAATGAACTAAGACTTGCTTGTGTTCTCAAACTGAAGATTGTAGCAGATTGTTGATAAGAATAAAACAAATTTTACTTTGATTTTAGTTTATTTATGTTTATCTTTCCCTCTCATTTTCAATATGCTTGTTAAATTAAAAAGAAAGATGACAAAAGGAAAATAAATATATATGTCATTTGTATCAGCCATATACTGAATCTTTGAAAGAAGGCCAATAATTCCATAGAAAAGGGTAAGAAAGAAAGACCTACGTCACCAGGCTCTTTCTCACATTCCAGCCAATGCTCAAGGATTAATCTCACAGTTTTAGACAGTTGAAACTTTGTGTTTGAATCTGTGCTTGTTTACGTCTTTCTCTTTCAGCACGTCTCCTGGCCAGACAGAAGCGAGCAAGGGTGTACAAGATGGGGAGGTGCCCCACTGCTGTGCCAACTCCTCAGCAATCATGTGGTCTACTGGGGGGTACCAGAATACGGCTTTTCTCCAATGTAAGAAATGTGTTTATAGAGAGGTTGTCTGGTTTTATTTGTCTTACCCCAGGGACGTGTTTCAGCAACAAAGCTCTCTGTAACCATGCTATACACTATTATCTAACTCTTCTTGGCAGTAGATTTCAAAGGAACTCACAGAGCTGGAAAGCATCACTACCCTTGTTTTTGGCCATATCAAAACTGAAGCGTGGAGATAACAGCATTCAGCTCAACAAACACCACCCCCAGTGCAATACCAGTTATCCTGTATAATCCTGCAGAAACCAACAGCACAGAGTAAAACGAAAACACTACTAATTATGAAAGGCTTCTGAAAAGTCCTCACTCAAGTGATTTGACTCTGTAACACACAAACTGTGAACTCCTTGAAGTAGCCCTGTTCCAAATGACAACCCCACAGAGGAGCAATGCTCTTTTGTGCTCGAGGAAGATCTGGTGTTATGCACATTTTCAGTCTTATCTCGTTTAAAGGCTAAATGAAGTCAAGGGCACATTTCCAATGTGTTGCAGTGATGTCAAGAGCACAAGATATCAAAGTGACTCTAGCAATTTACATGGCCAAGCCACTGCACGCATGATTTGAATGCAGGAGAAAGGATAATGAAAGTAATTCAAGGATGTCCTGATGCATTATCTGAAGAAAAAGGGTGCCTAGTCATTGAGTTCAGAGTCAAAAGGCAGCATGGTGACAACTGGCTGGAGCCACCCAGCCCTAGACCTTCAAGGCTTAACTTGGGCACAAGTTTCCAAAGGCAGCAGACACAGGAAGGTCTGCAGACCAAGCCCATAGGTTTTTGTCTGCTGACACCATTTCCCATGGAGTCTGATGGTTCACAAGGCAATGCTGATTGAGCTGTGTACATACTGGAGGCTTCATTACGTGCAAAGGTGTGTTGTTCCAGTCTTCTGCTTCCAGATGTGCCTGTGGAAGCAATGTGAGGTTCACTCCAAGAGCAGCCAAATGTGGGGAATTAACAGCCTTATGAGCCATGTCTTCCTTTTCTAGGTGGATATATGATTCCTTGTAGCTCAGAACTATGTACACGTCTTCATAATATCTCCCTCATAATACTGGGGACTCTGTGGCTGCTAGTATCAATGTAAAAATTGAAAAAATATTGTCCCTTCATGTTGTTCCAAAATCTAACAGGAGGGCAAGTTCTGTTGTGTCTCGTGGTCTCAAAGAGTCTGCAGTTAGGTTTTGATCTCCACTATATAGATTAGAAAAGTTCCCTGTAAATAAACGGTTCTTTGAAGACAGCATCCTCTCAGTTCAAATTATACAGCCAACGTATACTGAGGGTGGGCCTGACTTCTCCTCTGGCTGGTTTAGACTTCCTCTCAAAATTAAATGTTGAGGGATAATTTCTTGCAGATACAGATTGTCCAGTGCAAGCATTTAGTAAGTAAAATAATACAAAAGACCTGACACAAGTACAGAGGAGAGAACCCCCCCAGTTAGATCACCCACCTCCACCTCTGCATCCCCTCTGATACATTAATACTGATCATTTTCCTTAAAACTTCATTTACCTTGTTAAAAATTAGGAAAAGATAAAATAACAGATGAACATGCTGTCAATATTCAAAGCTTCCTTGACATTATAGAATCTACAGGGTGGAAGTCACGCACGGGCTTGCCTGTAACTTTCCAATGTAAGAATAATTTCAAAAATCACAGACTAAAAGAATAAAGATTTGGGAAGGAAAAAGCCCACTTGTTTTTAATATTTTCTTCAATGGTACAGAAAGGGAAAGGAATAGCACATTAATAAAAATAAATTATTTAATTTAAAATAGTAGAATGATACAACAAAGCTGTTTAATAGAAAATAAATTGTTTTATTTTTTGTTAAGTGTTATGGTTCAAAAAAAATATTCATTTTTTAAATAAGACCTCTTTTCTGAGAAAAAGTGTCTACAACATCCTTCATGCAAGTAAAGAATACGAATGTGTTACCAATTTCTTTAAAGCATCCAGTTACTTGGATGTAGCTATCTTTAATGTTTGCTTGCAACCATGGGAACAACATGTATTTCTCCTTTTGGCAACATAGTGACTTTATCAAGACTCTAAAACCCTGCAACTCCTTTTTTTTTTAAACAAACAAAAAAGGAATTCAGATGCTCTTCTGAGCCTTTTGTGTTATCTCTAACAGGTCTAACATTCTTCTGCTTCAGACAAGTGAAAGCACTGAGATCTTTCCAATAATCCCCAAAATTCAATGAGTTCCCAGAGGAGTGGAGGTACAGGTATCCCATGTTGCAGGAGAGGCGATCTCTCCTGCAGATGGATAGCAGCAAGGGCAGGGTGGTAGAAAGAGGTCAAACATTTTCTTGGACTTGCTTGTACAGTTGGAAAGAAATAGAAAATTCCCAAAGTTTTGAAGTGTTTAGGACCCAAAAGAAGAGAAGAGCTGTTCTGACAAGCCACATCTTGCAGGTGGATACTGCTTTTGTAAGCGTGGGAAAAACTTGAGCATTTACAAAGTGACTGAAACACTGAGCAGGCCAAAGCCCATAGAAGTGGTAGAGGAGTTTCTAGCTCCTAGGACAGGAACAATTGGAAGAGAACTTCTCATCTTTGCTGAAGGAAAGGAAGGGGAGGTTTTCATGTTCTCATTGTGGGTTGTGCACCCTAAAGGGACATTCCACATTTTGGAGAAGAGTCCAGACTAGCAGGATTTAAGAATAGTCACTGTTAATCTATCTCTGAGGTGACTCATCTGAATCAATCACTCTATTTTGAAATTCATGAAAGGGGAGCAGCTTTGGCTAGTTCTAAGGGGCTGGGCAGTTTGCTCATGCATGTTAACAGAGAAAATGTTAGCATTGCAGTTAAGGTCCAGATTTCTTAAATGAGCCTCTTTCAAATGGAGTTTTTATGATACCAGCTTCCATCTGGAGGTTACTATCAAGAGCAGCTTGCTGTAGGCTTTAACCACAGTCAGTTGATGAGTAATTTTGTCGATGTGAACAATCTAGATGATACATTGTACAATCTGTTGCAGCAAATACTGGAAAATTCAGACAGGCAAGATAAATCCTCAAACTTTGTGCCTTTGTGCCACACCAAGCTGCTGCCTTTGGTGCACACAACTACTCCCAAGCCTGCCCCGAGGCAATAGCTTGCCTGTGTGGCTGCTTCCCAGCCCATCCTGGCAGGTTGCACCATCCTCTTGGGACCTCCCTCCAAGGACAGTACAGATATACCCAAAGATATTGATGTCAATGCAGGGGCAGGCAGCTGAAGCAAAGCTACAAAGCCCATTTCATCTGTCAGGAGATTCACTGGCAGCTCCTGGGGTGCAGCGCTCCTTCTGCTATCACTGTGAGCTGGGAGCGATACCCCCCTGCCGTGCTTCATCCTGCTTTTTCAGGCAGAGCTGAACAGAGTCAGCAATGTGACTTGTCCAAGGCCACCCAGAATGAGCACAGGGCTTGGAATAGGATCCATGTCTCCTTGCTCTCAAGCTCAAGAGGGGGGTTTGGCTTTTTTTTTTTTTTCATAACAAGACCTTCCTTCCTGTAGGTTGCCGAGTGCCCTGGCACTGGCCATAGCAAACAGTCCCAGCTTCTGCTCTATACAAGAATGAACTGGGCACAATTTCCAAGAGATCCGAGGGCCGTCTGCTGGGGCACAGGGAGAGAGGCTTCCAATCCAAACAAAGCAGGGAAAATGTTATGCAAAATCGCTTCTCCATTCCCTTCCTTCCCACTCTTTCTCTTTGCATTGTGTTGACAGAGGATGTTTCTCCTGACCATGGCCTGGCTGCTGGTACATCCACCACATGGGCTTCTGTGACCCCCCAGGATAGAAGTATTGCTTCACAGAGAGGTCCAGGATTTCATAAACTGGCTTCATTTCACACAGGTATGAAACCCAGATTTCTCATAAATATTTCATCGAGGAAACTCCTTCCATCTCATTCAAGTAGATAAATAAATACATACATACATAAATATTTTCTTTTTTTTTTGGACAATTCCAAATGGTTTGCTTCAAGGAAATGGATGCTTTTTTTCTTTTGGATGTTGAGTATTTCTACAGGGTCTGGCTGTGAGTGAAGGAGTTGGAGGGCCCTCTGAAACACCCACCTACAGCCACCTTTCCCAGCACTTCTTCACCAGCCATGTAGCTGAGATGCCACAGCCAGCTAGGTAAAAAAGGATGTGGGACAAGAAATAATAAATTTAAATCTGAAGTTACATCCAAAAGAAAAGCCAAACCAAATTTAATTTCCAAATGTTAATATAGCACATTTTGACACTATCAGAACCTTTGCTTTCTTTTTTGTATGATTGTGCAAAACTTTTCAGTTGAGATGACACTCAGCTCTCTGAGAGGAAAGACCTCCATCAAAGCTTTTCCAAATAGCCCCAGAGGAGATGTTTCACTTCCTAATGAAATTAATTTTCTAATGGATTAAATACGATTCTCTTTGTTTTTAAAATGCAGTTCTGTGAAAGAGGACTAGGGAAAAGGGATGACTCCAGGTGCACACAGCCCTGAATCCTGGTCATAGCTTTGCTGCATGTTCTGCTGCATTTAGAGACATCCCTTGGCACAGCCAATTTGACCTGTGAAAAACAACAGGAACGCTTTTTGCAAGAGCCTGTTTGTGGTGCTGTCAGGAAGCTCCAAGCTAACAAAAAATACCTGTGTGCCGTATGGGAGCAGCGCAGCTCACTCTTTAGCTGTGGCTGCAGTTGCATTTCCCAGAGCATGGCCAGAGGTTTTGCTCTGCTTTTCTACTGCCTTTTTTTTTTTTTTTAAAAAATGAGAGAAAATGAATGACTAGAAATACCAGGGACTTGAGATGCATGGAAGATATTTACTTTATGTAAGAGCTGTGCACCCAGTCTCAAAATTCAGGCCCTCCTCCAAGGTTTGAAATTTGGTATCGAAAGAGCAGACCACCGTAAATCATTAGCCACTTCTGGAAATCTCAGCCAGTTCTGCAGAAAATGAGAAAACCTTCCGCTGGAAGTTAAAAGAACAATCCGTAAGTGGTTTTAGCAGCTACTGTGCGTCCCTGCTGCACTCAGTTATTTAACCTGAGACTAAGTTTCTTCCCAGGCTCCTGGCCCAACATGGCATGTTTTCTCTGCTGGAGATTCAGTTCTTGTACATCATGTAGTAAATATAAAAAAGAAGGTTTACAGCCCAGTGAATAGAGAAATCTCTTTCCAGGTCAATGCAAGAAATTATAGAGCATTGGAAAGCCCTAGTTTTATCTCCTGCCAAAGGAGGGATTAAGCTACAATGATTCCCAGGCCCAGGGTCTTTTTTTTCCCTTTGCCTCTGCCTTCTTTGAGTGCAAATTGACAGAGACGGGTTTTCACTCCAAACAGCTGTCTGTTATTTGAATGGAGTCAGTTCCTAATCCTGCACATGACTGCCATCAGAGGCTGCTGTAGTGGAAATGTTTCTAGTATCAAAACAAAGCCTCTGGCACAAAGATCTGTTTGAGAGGGCTCTGTGCGTAACCTCTGCTTTCAAATACTATCTTTCTCCGAAGGCGCTGCTCTGCTGGCTACCAAACTAGTCATTACCCATTTAATTAAGAAAAGATGCACTCTATTTTGCATAATTATAAAGGAGGAAAATAAGTATAAGATGCTCAAATGAAAATCTGTTGTTGGAATCCTTCTATTTATTTTTTCTTTTAATGTGTGTTATCCCTCCTTCAATTTTCATTTGAAAATCAGAGCTTCAAGTGAAGTGGGCTGAAATAATGAATGGGATTGTTCTGAGAACTGTAATTCCCAAAGATCAGTTGCTGGAAACACACATACCAACCATTAATACTAAAATGTCTAGAATTTTAGGTAGAATAAACATTCTAGATATTTCTCTAGTTACTTGCCAATCCATACTTGTTTTGCAAAAACTCAAAAGGTCATGCACTGCTGATCTACATAACATTTAATTCCAAATATTGTTGCCTTTGCTTGTCTCAAATTAGGGAGAAATATCCCAGCAGGTACAATAATGCCACTCAGTTTGGGATGTCATGTAAGAGCCAAGTTCTCTTACTGCTCCCATTGGCAATTTCCTTCCTGAATTTTGGCAAAAGACTTGCTCTCTCTTTGCCTCGTGTCCTGTCTGTAAGACCATGAGAGAAACAATTCTGTTGTTAAAAATGTCTGTCCTCTCATTCTGGCAGGGACTGCTTCTCGGTATGTTTTTGTGCAACAGCGAGGATGCTACACCTCATCTTGGTCACACAGCAAGAAAGCCTGTCACTGAGTTAAAAATCCACAGAAGGAGACTGACCTTTCATTAATACTCCAGAAGATCAGCATGCCATGTTTCTGAATAGATGCAAAACCAGGACTGAACTGGTCAAGCTTAAGAATCAAAATCTGTAAATTTTTAGTTAGGAGAGAGGATGAAAATTATGTGTCCATGTCACAGAGTAAGGTTCAGGGAACTCAAATGACTTGCTAAGAGCTGCACAAAGGCTCCAAATCAGAGGTAGGGACAGGCACACATGTGGGCTCCAAATATGAGGCTGTCATTAATACTGTGTTCATGGAAAGAGATGTAAACTCCACTCCAGAACAACTCCAGTAGGCTGCAGTACCTTCATCTTCCTCAGAACATCCTGCGCTTCGAACAACAAGAGTGCAAGTCCCACATCATTCACTGGCAGAGTTGCTTTGGTTCGGAGAGGGTCAGGAAGGTCTTCTCCATAGCCTCTCCCTGCTTTGTTTCAGTTGTGGTCCTTGAAAGATCAAGAAAATGCAGAGCAAATACAAATGCCAGGGAACAGATTCTGTGAAGAGATGTCCAGATTATTCTTGGGGGAAAAAAGGAGGTTATGTAGTTTTGGGGATGTTATTACTCTTTATGTATGGCTTCTTGTCTGAATGGCAGAATTTTAGAAGTGTAAAGGATTGCTTCCCACATACTTCTGATCCTTCTGAGCATGGCCAGACAAGTGAAGTGAGATGCTATACCACCTCCAGGGAGAGGTACTGCTGACAGCAGTGTGCTGAGCTCTTGGAATGCCTTGATTCTCATGGTCAGCCAAAAGTGTGTGGTGGGTTCCCCAGGATAGACCACACAGCTGAGTATCATCTCTGTGGCATTGGAGGCCGAAGAGAGGACAAGAAAAAAACAAATTTCATCTATTAGCATGGTGTCATACTGAGATGCTGTGAGAACAGAAGGGTGTGAGGTTGGTATCATCTTCGAGGATGGGAGGGTTTTGAGCAGAAGATGGGAAAGAGGCAATCAGCCATGCTGAAGACAGGCACTGCAGGGGAAAAGAGACCAGCAAGGGGAAAGTAGTTCATGAATTGGTGAATTGGCAAAACATGCACAGTGGGAAGGGCTGGATTTGATGGGCCTTGACAGTGCTAGCACAGTCCCTGTAACAGCATATTGAGTGTTTTAGATAATGAAAAGCTCATTGCTGAAGCATGTCTCTCTAATTAATTACTGCATTTGGCATGATAATCCCTCTCAAGATGGCTTAATGATCAGCTCAAGAAGTGTTGGAAACTCTGTCAGGTTCAGCTCGCCCCACTGGCAGCTGCTACTAGGACCTTCTGAGGTGCCTGGCCAGCTCTCCCTGCCTGCTGGGGACAGACAGCTGTTGGTGCCAATCGTACCACCACAGTGAAAGGGATAGTCTATCAAAGCAAACAGCACAACAGGACAGCTCAGAGAGGTTGGTCAACAGAAGTGACCTCCAGTAAAGCCACTGGCTTGCTGCATTGGAGCAGCCTTGATTTAAAAGTGACATTCTCTCCTTTCCTTCATCCCCAACTCAGGAACACACTCACCTCTTATTTGTCATAACATGTCCCTTGTGGGGAAACACTAACAACTAGAAACAGTTTTCAATCCAAACCAAAAAGGTGCTGTCAGGACCCCAACAACAGCTAATGAGGAACAAATTAGACAAACCCCTTGGGAGGCTTCTGCAGGAGGTGGCACCTGGATCAGGACCACAAGTATCTCCTGTGAGCTGTGCTTTTTGTCTGCCATGGAGATGGAAGGGCAGCAGTGTGAGGACAGATCCAGATGATGGACTCCACAGACTGTCCTTGGCCCAAGCCAGCAACTGCACCAACCTACAGATCTGTAGTATCAGTCCAAGGAGAAAGCCCCTCAAGGGTGGCAGGATGCAGAAGGCAGGTGGGTATGGGAAGGGATGTCTTCTACACAGCCTATGGTGTAGTTTTGTGCAAAGGCAGAGAGGCAATAAAACAGAAATGTTGGTTTGCTTGTTTGTTCTTGTAGGTGAATAGAAATACCCTTTTCATTGCTGACATAACTGATCATCTTGGAGACAGGATCCATCCTGCTCTTAGGTTAATTCTCCAGGTGACTTCAGTTCAATATCCCTAAGGCCTTCAGGTTGTTTCATCCTCACCTTCTGCACCTCAGGTATTCGCCACTGCTCCTGCCCCAACACTCACTGTTCCACCATATGGTGGGACCACTGTTCGACCATGCACCACAGCACCAAGGGTAAAACATCAATTTGTAGTCTTTTCCTAAAAGGATGTTTTTAAGCTCGTTTCAAGGACCAGCAGCATCTGCTCACAGCTATCTGTCCTGACGCATCAAGGAGCAATGGCTAATGGTAGCACATGGGCAGGAATGAGTGAGATTGCTGGGAAATAGGGATATCTCAGGCTAACCTCTCCACTAGACCTAGCATGTCATAAAACTGTTCTTTTTCGTTAGCTTAGGGGACCCTTCATCTTCCCGTGTAAAGTGCAACTAAAACCCTTCTGCTTTTCAATAGATTTTGCCTGAAGGGAGAGGTTGTTCTATTGCCTCAGGTAGGTGACACCATCTGAGAAGGTTTTTTTACATCTGCATTTTCTCACAGTTTGGGACAAGGTAATAATAACAGGAGAGAGTCCTTGGATGGTAATGGAAACTTCAGACTTTACTCAACATCACACCTGTAGAAGCAGGACATTATCTCTAACAAATGCTATTTTAACCAAAGGGAAGTTTTTTTTTTTTTTCTAAGTAAGCAGCAATGTTTACTATGACAGTTTATCTTGAGGGTAATTTGTGAGGTTTTAGTTTTTGACATTTTTCAGAATTTTGGGGGGACTTTTTTTTCAAAAAGAGAAAAAATATTTGAAGAAGAAATTTAAATGAAAAATCACTTCTGAAACTTTCCACACCTCCTCCCATAGACAAGGCCTACTTAATCCACAGTGTTTCCAGATAAGAAACTGAATGGCTTTTTATATCACTTTGAAGAACAGAAAATGGTCAAAACCTCTTTGCAGAGTGGGTAGGCAGAGGAAAACTGATCTGTAGTGTTTGAAATCTAAATTTTACCATCATAAGACAGAGAAGAAGCACATCCTATTCATCCAAGTGGTAGACTGAAAGTTTAGCGTATTTTTTTATTTCCTTCCCAAACAGCTTTGCTAGTCTGTAAACCTCTACAGATCATGTTCAAATGGCTGTAACTGATATGCAGGTCAGTTTGTGGAACGTCCCCCAGTTTTGATCTACAATACCATTACTTTGGGGGTTTTAGCCTTTCTTGGCCTTGCCAGTAACAGACACATGGAGACAGAGGGGATAACATGAAATATTTTAAACAAGTGCTTTTGTTAATGCACATCCCACAAGCTGCGAATGCTCCAGGGGACCTTTGCCAAGGGTTGCTTAAACATCTTTTCCAAGAAACAGCCCCTCTTCATCATCATCCTGGCCCCTCACATCCCAACGGAGGGCTAAGGTGACCTGGGAGACACTGTGATCCTGAGGGCACAAGGAGGGAGGAAGATGAAGGACTGGAGACTTCTGGCTGAGTTCTCAGATGGTCATGCATGACCATGGAGGGATAGGAGGACCCCCTTACTCTCTGAACATGCAGTATATGGCACATACAGAGGCACACGTGCAGGGCTGCCAGCAGGGATGTGCAGGAAAGAAGGTTTCTGCAGAAGGATCCTTCAGATAAGGATGTCCTGGCTCTGCTTTCCCCCACAACTATGCATCAGCTTCTTGACCATGAGCCTCTCCCTTGCTTTCGAAACAAAAGGTCTGTTCAGGGAATGCCAAAGTACAACTGGATAAAAATTTAAATAAGCCATCATCTTTCCCTCTGCTCCTCTTAGGGTGTCTGAAAGGGCATGCTCAGCATGCAAAAAAAACCTGCTGACTTCACACTCTGCTGGAGAAGGAGATTTGAAACCAACAAAAATAATTGTCACTGTGTTTAGCCAGAGTCAATAAAAGCACTAAGGGCCTGGCAGTGTCAAACCCAGGATAAAATAAATTGCCAGTTCATGAGCACTCCCTACAATGTATCCTGAAAAGAAGTTTTCTTTCCTTTCACCTCAGAAAAAAACGATGGGGAGGGAGAGGGAGAGAGCTGAGATGGGGGAGAGCCTGGCAACATATATTTCATGTCTAATGATACTGTTTTAGTGGTGAGCAATAAACTGTGCGGTCTTGAATGATGGCATAGGAAAGAATAAATAAAAGTACTGCTCACACTGATTGCCTGTTGGATCACATAGTTAATCTGAAGTAAAGTGTCTTATTTGTAGGGACAGGCAAAAACGTTGCAAAAGCAATGGAGCGATGCGATCCATCTTTTCCAAAATGCCTATGCTTTTTGATGCCCAGCTGGGACACAGTCAAGGGGCCTGATTTCAGAAAAGGGAAGAGCTCAGAACCATCTCCAAATTGTTAACAGGTTTTAGGCCTGAAAAAGTAAAGTGTCTACTGCTACACCTACAGGGGATCAGGCTAGGGGGGATCAGATTCTCCATAATCATGCCTGGTTGTATTCCCTAGCTCTGCCAATTTCCCTAATAGCACTGCCCACCCCTTTACAAATCTTTCCTCACCTAAAGCCACCAGCCACTTTTGAAAACCAAAGCCAAAACCAGAGTTGTAATAGTTTCCAGAGATCATGAGGGAAAGTCACGTCCAAGTGATCTTTTATTGAATGTTTTAACAAAATTAAACAGAATATGGTAGAATGCAGAGACAGAAAAGACAGAAGGCAAACAGTGCTATTTGTGTTTCCTTTTCTGTGTTGTTTACCCTTACCCTGGTAACCTCCTTCTATTTTAGCCTTGTTTGTCTTGTTAGGTGCACAACATGAGGGACTTCATTTTCAACTCAAAGCAATGTCCTGGATGTTGTTAGACATCCATGCAGGCCTCAAACTTGTGCAGCATTTATGGGCTCAATTCTGAATGTCCTGCTCAGTGCATTAAAGACATCTTCTCTGTGAAGAAGGACACACTGCCCCAGTGATACTGACCTGTGTCATTCTTTATTTGTTTTAAGCAAAAAATGCTCATTCAGTGACCCCAGAGTGATCTAGTGGGCATGAAGACAGCAGCTAACCCAGGGAGCTGAGGGGTCCTGGAGGAAAATTGGCAGCACACAGAAGCAGGGATGGTGTTGAAATGAGGCAGCCAGTGATTACTTTTTCTTTAGAAACATCCCAATGGATGGATAGTGTTGGCCAGCAAACAGGAAGGGAAGTGGATTTATGTGTCACTTTGGCCCATCTGCCACAGAGACCTTGGTACCCCCAAGAAGGGAAGAACATCCCCACCAAACAAACAGAGGTAGAAACAACATCTTCTCTGTCCCAGAGCAAGAAGCCTGTGTTGCTTGGACAAGCTGGTCACCATTTGTACCCTTGGAGCTTGATCTGTTTAATCTTCTTCCAAAGAAGATGGAGCCAAAAAGCAGGCTGTTTTTCTCCTGTTGACCTCTACCATCCCTTAGCTACCAACCCAAGTGGGTTTCAGAGAGGCAAAAAGAGTTTTCAAAGAGAAAGGCAAAAGGCTGAACACACAGCTGCCCAGCACTGGAAAATACCCACTGCTGCATGCAAAGCCTCGTATAACATTTTTAATTAGATGTGACAGCCCAGGGTTCAAGCATGTGAGGAATTCCAGGCTAGATGAAAAGGAACTAGGCAGAGATCAATAGGGATAAAGAAGCAGTGATAAGGAGAAGGACCTGCTTAATCTTGTTTTTATCTCTGTTTATTTATCCTCTGTCAGCGGCGCTCTCCTGATCAAACACACAGGCATGTAGAACCCAGTGCACTTACTCCTTACGACATGACAATAACAACAGAGCTGGTGCTCACATTCCCGTTCACCCCATGCCTTGGCAAACAGGGTCTTCTGCTGGCTGACACACAGCAATCTCTCCCAGTGTTTGCTCTCTGGCGCTCATCAGTACTTCAATGCACTCAACCCTGGCATGTCTCCCTCCTTTCCCTTCCCTTGCAGTTGATAGCAAGTGTCACTCTTCTCCCACACCTTCACACTTGTATAGAGGCTGGGCTGGAGATCAACAAGGCAAGTTCATGAGGTGTTAGAGAATGGAGATGCTTGGCCCTTGCCTGCCACTGCCTCAAGAAGCCCAACTCTTCTCAAGTTATTTTTACTCCATATCTCATTTTATTTTTTTTAAGATGTAAAAATCACAGTTTGCATTGCTCTTCAGAAAAGACACTCTGAAGACAAGACGGTTAAGGTCTGGGGTGCCTCATGGAGCTCAATGGGGGAGCACTGCCTGCAAGTCAAGACAGGGCTGGGCTCTCATTCATTACACCTTGTTGTCAGGGTTAAGTGGGGATTGCATCTCTGATTTACACTCTTTCTGATGGCTCTCCTCTATGTCAACTCCAAATTTGGGCCCAAAATATATTTCTCTGCTCCCTGGGGTTTCACCAGCCTGTTCATACAAAGCAGGGGTACTGAGCAGCCTCTTCAGTGGAGGGACTTGTAGGAAAAAATGGCTGGGATTTTCATGAGACGTGGGCCCCAATATTCCCATCTGTACCAGGGCCCTTTCCACTGCCTGAATACACAATCAAACTAAGCCCCAAGGCAGTTGCTTGATTTAGAGCAGCTGAGGGTATAGCTGGATTTTTGGAGAGCACACATGCTGTGACTCCAGAGGAGAAACCAGTCTCTAAAGTAGAGAATACATGGCAGCCCATATTTAGCCATATATTCTCTGAGCTATTTCCAAACCCCCAGGCTTGTTGAATAAACTTAATTCAAGCACGGCTGTTTTAACATACCATTGCATCTATTTCCAGGATGATTTGTCTGCCAAAAGTATAGCATGCCTTGCCTTCCACACAAGGCTTTTCTATGGAAGACTGTGTCAGGTAAAATATTTCCAGCATTGTCCTAATTACCAGCAATCTTTACCTGCAAATAAGTAATTTCTCTAAGGCACTAGAAAACATTAATCATCATAACTGCTAGCACATCATAGGTTGAACTTCCAGTCTAGGTCAATGTAGAGGGAAGATGTTGATGGTATATTTAAGCACTTACATTGGCAGGGATACTTCTAAAAGGTGAAGGCAGCACTTCTGTAAACCCAGATTCATTTCTTTCCCACTTTACTTAGTCCTTGTCAGGCCACACCTGGAATACTGTGTTCAGTTTTGGTCAGTGATGTGGACAGGCTGGACAGGGTCTAGAGAAGAGCCACAAAGATGACCAAAGGACTGGGAACCTGACAGATGAGGAAAAGCTGAGAGAACTGGGTTTACTCAGCCTTGAAAAAAGAAGGCTTAGGGGAGAAGTTATCACCATGTTGCAGCATTTAAAAGGTGGCTGCAAAGCTGGAGACACCCTTTTTACAAGGACTCACATCCCTATAAAAGGCAAGGGATAATGTGTACAAGTTAATACTGAGGAGAACCAAATTAGACACAAGAGGAAAATTTTTCACAAAAAGGACAATCAGCCCGTAGAATAATCTCCCCAGGGAAGTGGTGGATTCTCCAACATTGGACAACTTTAAGATTTGACTGGACAAGGTGCTCAGCCATCTTATCTAGACCATGCTTTTGCCAAGAAAAGTTGGACCAGATGATCCTTGAGGTCCCTTCCATCCTGATATTCTATTCGATGAATATTAGATATTTTACTGAAATACCCAAACTAAACTTAGTCAGTTAAGACTGTTGCTGTAGTCTGCAGAGGTTGCCCAGAGAGTGAGCTGGTGTGTCTTGCATCTTCTGGTGGTGCCTCATTCTTCCTGCTGTCTAAGGAGGAGAATTTGACTGATTGGGTCCCTTGCTTAAATAACTATGCTTGTAACAGATTAATTAGGTCAAGGCATTTTTACAAATGATTTGTTAACCCCGGGGCACCTTTGAGATAAGCAGAGGCTTCACAGGTGTCCTATACCAAGAAAGAAATGCTGTTTGCTTCACAAATTTCCCAGCATCCACTGGGGACAGAAAGTGTCTCTGAGATGGGATGTTGTTGTTTACCTGTCCAAAATGGGTTAGGAAAATCTCCTGCCAGGATCACTAGTAAACAAACAGCAGCTTGTTTGAACAACGTAGAGCTCCTAAGGTTGCTTTCACAGATGAGGCTTGTGGCTGACCCATCTGTAACAACTGTTTTGCCATCCAGGGTTGTCCACATGTCTGCACTATTAGCACTACTACTGTGCTACAAAAACTCCACTGCTAATGCTAATGCTCATCCTCCCACTTCAGAAGCTGAAGGTGATGGGACTGGTGTGATTTTCCTGTGTTTCTCCTCACCTAGGTCCTGCAACATGAAGTCTTACTGCCTCTAGCTGCCGTCCTTCTAGACAAGTCACTAAGAATTACATACATGCAGTGGTGACACCAAGCAGGGTCACCACTGCTCGGTGGAAGCGTCTGCCTGTATCAGCTGCAGGCAGATTGAAAATCCTCATCCACTTTCTGAGCACAAGCTGCTGCAGCTGAGGTTAGCTAAGTAAGAGCCTTCATAAGACGAAGGTGCCTGAAAAAAAAGATGCCCAGGAGTTATATGTCTCTAGAAGGAGATTAAAGCTTCCTTTTTTGGCATACCTTCAAAGATTGTCCAAACAATGGGAGGTAAAAATCCCCAAATTACCAATTGTTTTTCACCTAAGTATTCAGTTTCTTGCAAGCAGGCTTTAACTTTTTTTATTATGTGTTCACACTTCATGTGTCTCCTTCTAACCCATTCCTAAACCTCACCCTTACCATGACCCTTGTTGTGCCCCATGCAGCTGTCAGAGAGCTATTGACCACTCCTTATCATATCAGTCATAGTTCTCTTAGTATCACCTTGCTTCCCTTTGTCTGATTAGTTATCTTCATCTCCTGCAGGTAGGTATAAGAATGAGATTTCTTGGATGCTACCCTGACACAAATAAGATTTTAAGTGTGTTTGGGGCTTGCAGGGGCTGCAGCAGTCAACAGGCTGAGGACTATTATACCAACCTGATGACCATCCTGGGATCTGGATGCGCTTGGGGGGAGCTGAGGGATTCAGACTTGGCCTATTCCTCACCAAGCTACCCTTCCTATCACTCAAAAATGTTATATTAAGTCATTTATAGTATTGTTTAGCTCTAGTCAGAGGAGAAATACAATAACCAGAGCTGGCATTGAACTCCAGCACACAGGATGAGATCTACTTTGTGTCCCCCCACAGTCTGAGGGCATTTGCATCCAGAGTCCCCTGTTAGAAAAACAGAGTGGCAAGTTTTGAAACATGGATTTGAGTTCAGGTTCAGACCTAGAACTCTTGGTGTACTCAGATCCAAAATATGCAGAAACCAGAAAAAAAACAAAACAACCATAAAATAACAACAGGAGAGAGAAAATGAAGGAAAGGAGAGTGAAGAAGAAAAAGCAAGGGAAAAAAATTCTTTACTTCATCCTGAAGAAGGGAAGACAAAACACTTCATTCAATGTTAGTGATATATAAATTTTTGGCTGAATGTTTCTTTTTAATTTCTCCTCAAACTCCTTTGCCTGTATTATTCCTTTGTTCAATCTAGCTATCGCTCAATCTGCTAAAGAATATATATAACTTCCCACTGTTTTTTAAGTGTAAGGTGCAGCAAGCAATGCCTGGCAACTATTTTTGCTCTAAGCAGGGACCCCAGTCTGGGCCCCTGTTGGCATTTTCACCTCTTTGGGTCCTCATCCACAGCTGATACCTATGAATGTGCCAAGTGAGAGAAGCATGTACTTTTTCCTACCCTGTACACTGGGACTTCTTGTCCCAGAGGCTCTGTGACCATTTCTATTTTCTGATCTGGCATTTTTTCTGATCCCTTGGCCAGTTTGGAGCAGGCAACAGCCTTTCATTACAAGCAAGTGGTGGTACAATGTGTTCGGCACAGAGAAGACCAAGGGTGTACATGAACATCTCTCCTGTGGAACTGGAGCCAAACTGGGACTAAGGAGGTGTTTTAAGAAGCCTGTTTGCATTACTGATGACCTTTTAGAAGAAATTATGTCCTGTCCCATTTCTTCAACTAAATTTGGCCTTCCTTGAACTGCACAGGCTTGATGATTGTGCAGCTGGGGTGATTGCTTTCCACCCAGTGGCAGCAGTGCACCCACAGGCAGGAGGAGCCTGACAGTTCACAGTTGCGTATGCTTTTTGGAGAACTCACTTCCTTGTTTTCCAGAGAGGTCATGTTCTTCCCACTGCTTGCCTATATAAATGGAGTAAGGGTTCTTTTAATTTATTTTTAAGGGCTGCTCTACTCACTTAATGCCCTCAATGAACTCAAAATTTTATCAGATAGTTTCTGAAGATCAGACCTACTCATCCACCATCAAGACTGAACTCAACTCCAGCAATCAAAATGCTTCCAAGAATAGCTATGATTTCCATACTAGAAAGAGAATGTCCATTTTCACAATTGTGTATATGGTCCACAGATGGCCCCGTATGGGAAAGGTGAGGAGTATGTGCATAAACCTGGTGTCTTCATTTTGATGCCCACCAGAAGAAGCATCCTTAAGCAACCACACTTATATTAGTATGCTGAAATTTCTGCTAGATAAAGCAGCGCTGAAAGCAGAAACTTTCATTCCTAGTCTATGTGGGTGCTCTGAAAATTGACCAAATTGCAAAGGACCTCAGATTAAACTGTTCTAGGATTTTGGAGACCTGGTTCTTCACTAATCACTGCCTTCCCATCATGTACATTTAGGACTGTACCTCCAAGAGACGTCCCCCCAAGTCCATTTCCTAGACTTGGCAGTGTATTTTCTGGTGCTTCTTGAACACAGATAGTGATCCTATGGCAGAAATCTTTCATGAGGAGGAAAAGCAGTGTAATTTTAAGATTTGGCATACCTTACTGAACGTGGCTCACCTGCTATCATGTGGGCTTTTTTTAAAGACACTCCAGCAGTGTCTATGAACCATAAACCAAGCTCATAGGTAGCTCATCAGGAATAGGTATTTCTAATGCAAACATCTAAGGGAAAGTAAGATTATTCCCACCTCCTGAGTCCATGACTCTGATTAAACACCTCATGATATTCAGATTTAAAATTCCCAAGGTGGGGACTGTAAATGTGTTCTGTATCAATTTAGCATCAGCACCTGATAGGGATCAGATGTCTATGGGAGGATGCTAGACACAGATTACACAGTATAAAGAATAAACTAAAGTGTTGTTCAGGCTGGTTCATTTTAACCTTTTTAAAAATTGCTTACTTTCTTTTGAGGTAGGTCTATGATCAGTGCTAAGTACCTTTGCTTTCTCTTGTCCTGTTTCTGAAACTGAAGGTCATATTTGAAAATACCAAAATTTAGGGGCCAGGCTACGGAGACGTATAAACTGGGCATAGCAGCACTGATAGCAGTGATGCCCCAGTGAGCAAACTGACCTTGAGAAAGTAAACTGATATGGATGAGTTTAAGAACTTTACAGTAGAGATGAGGAAGGATCTGCACATTACTCAAAAAATCTCAAAATCCTGGTGATCCAGATGGTTCCTTTGCTCTTTTACTGATGTGTGATCATTAGCAGAGATGTGTAGCCCATCAGTAAATCAACCTAAATACTTTGTTATAATAGTCCTCATTACAGAACATTGATAGATTAACTGTGCTCCATTTCAGTTTATGAGCAAAGCTCTTTGCTCTCCCTGGCAGTGTGATTAATGCGAGGTTCACATACTTAACATTAGAGACCAGTATTTATGGCCTTAAAAACATCAAGAAAAAAGCAAAATGTCTGCTGTGACAGAGTATATAGTACAAGTGTCAAATCTTATCAAGGATCCTCTCATCCATTATAGCTTCAAGAGGTGCTATCATTTACCAGGCTGACCTGGCAGACCTCAGAGCTTCATTGTAACATTCTTTGTATGATAATCCGGTTAAGAGCAAAATACAGGCTAAGTGAGACATAGCTTAACACTTTCATATACTCAGTAAACCCATCACTGAGAAAAAAGTCATCAGCAAGCTAGCCAAAGTCGCTCTTCCCCAAGGAGGAAGGATGGAGTCAGACTTAGCCAAGTGAAGTGATTTTCTCCCTCCTTTGAGGTACGAACAAATAGTGAGCAGTGGTGCCATTACTGATGTGTAAGTGGTACAAATTTGAGGGGGACAAATTTGAGGCTAAGGTTGAGGCATGGTCCAGGCCAAGCCATCACATCAACCTTTGCAATGATTAGAGTAGTTTTGAATAGCACTATTCTTTAATTGAGGGGGTTGAAACTTAGCAGAGACTTGCAAAAGAGTTATAATGGGTTTGTCTGCAATGCAGCCTGAAAGCTCCAGGGAGCACAGTCCTCGTTCCTCTTATGGGCCTCAGAATCCAAAATTTTAAGTGAGGGAAACAGGTCAAATAAGCTCAAGTTTGGACATCTGTTGCAAAGTCAGACTCCTCAAAAAGACCTGGATTGCCCTCCATCTCCCACACATCAGGGATGTTTCTGTAATAAGCATGATCTACTTGAGGAGCTGCACTGCTCAGTGGTTGCCGTCACAACATGTTTCATAGATGAGCTCAGAGACCGCTTGACCGGGTTGATTTATTAATATGCTCCTATAATAGGACAGGTGTTACCGAGTGACTAATATTGGACTCTATTCAAGATATCAGTTAAGCACTCAAAGGCACTTAAACATGCACATTATCACAGATACACCTTAGTATCATTGACTTCAAGGAGACACTAACATGCAGTTACAGTCAAGTACATGCTTAAGTACCTTCATGAATCAGGGCCACTATCTGATTAAACTAGCTGCGGCATTTGTGACAATACTGACAGATTGTGAAAGCTTCATTGACATAAGGTTGAATGATTATTTGTCCAGAAATGTGAAGGACTGTCATCCAGCTTCCTCTCTTTGTCTGAACTGGTTCAAAGGACACATCTCTTGTGTGCTGAAGGCGAGTAACTGCAAAGAGCTCCAGCGTGCTTTGGTTTCAGTGTACTTTTCAGTGTGTTTAAGGTACACAATGACAGGGAGTTTCAGGAATTATCATTTCTAGACATGTTTTGCCATGTCTAAAACTAAAGAAACTATGTGCACAATCAGGTTATGAACCAATAAAATACAAACTACAGATAGGACTAAGTTTGAAAAGAAACCAAACTGCATGTAAAGATTCAACCAGCTTTATCCAAAGAGCTGTGCACTAAACAAAAAGGCTGATTCTCAAAGGAGAGACATTAACTGGCATCATAATACACTACCCAACTTCCATCCAAGAGCAGATCCCATGGAAGACCCTGCAGGCAGTGTTGTTTCACATCACCCCCATAATTTGAGGGTTAAAATGCTGTCCACCACTGTCTGGGAAAAGGGATTGAATGCCTTCTGGTTTGGAAAAGTTTCTTTTTCATGATAAAGAGCCCCCAAATTCAGCTGTGATTTTTAGTTAAATCACTGCCTTCAAATGCCTGGAGTCAGCATCAGCTTTCCTGAGCTGTGCAGAGTTGGGAGCTTACAAAATGTCTCCATTTGATGTAAGGGGGAGGACTTGCCGAGGAGCTCACATTTACCCAGAGATTTATAGGGGGAGAGGGCAGGCTTGTGCCAGACTTGAAAGAGAACATGCTTCTGAGAGATAAATTCATTTTCATGTTTATTTATCTAGAGTAGAAAAACGGTCCTGCCTAGTAGAGCATATGCTGGGCGTAATGAAAGACAAACGTCAGCTTTTGAAGGAAAACATCCATTCGTCAAAGGACATGGAAGAACAAACAACTTGTTCATTAAAGCACAATTGAAAGGTGGCTTCTCTCCACTCCACCTGCTTTCCCAAGTTGGGGATTGCATGGGAAACTGCTGCTCTCCTCACTTTCTACTTACTCTCTGTCTTGGAGCAGATAAAAGGCTTTTTCCATTTCAGAGATGGGCAACTCCCCCTTCCCCAAACCCAGGTCCACAATTCTCCATCAGTTTTTCTTCACTGTTTTGGAGAAGGCCACATCTGCATTTAGTCCAACTCTGTTGTATCAGATGCTGGCTGAAGGATTTACTCTATACCTAGGTCAAATTCTGGAAAGCACTCAGTGTTCTTAGTGTGTGTCCTTCTGGTAGGTGCTAGAAGCTGGTAATATGATACATCCCAAGGATCCCTCTGAATAGGAGGAAGCAATCAAAATCTTCTAAATTTTCCCAGGATGGGAAAGCAATTTCCTCCTCCAGCTGTAAGAACGGAACAGATTGAAAGGTCTCAGGGAAAGTAATTATTGCCCTTTGATGAGTCTATCAGGAAACTGAGACTGGCTCATTGGTTTGAATTAACATTTTTGTCTTCTACCTAATTGTCTGTATAAATCCAACAAAAAGAAATTATCGATTTAGTGTGTCTAGCATTTATATCCCTGTATATAATGTTGATTTTTTTAATGAAGTATCACACATATATATGGACATACATAAGTAATAAGTATAATGGCCAACATATGTGGTAGGCATCCCTGATAAATCCCTAAGGTTTGGGCTCAGGTTGGTTTATATTGTTTCCCACTGCTCTGTTCACTTTCTGCCATTTTTGTGGCCAGTTCTCAGTGAAGTTTTACTTGTGTCATAATAGTGGTCATCTGCATCTCTGGAAGCCACAATTTCAATAAAACCATGAAATATGACAGAGAAGTACAAGTGTTGCTATGACTGTCCCTTGGATTTTCTTTTATTATAGCATTACATAGGAAAGCTTAAGATTAGAAAATGACTGAATCACTGGAAGATTTTTGCACACTTTTAATATGAAGTCACAGTTCATTCAGTCCTTTAAAATGGGTCAGCTGAGCCCAAAAGATCATGTTTACAGTTCCCAGTTGTCAGCACTGACTTGCTGCTTAAAAAAAGGAGACTTTGAGACTCCTTTTAAAGCGTAGATTAGATATAAAAAGAAATGAGTGGAAGAAAGAAAATCTGCTTTGCACTTGAAATCTGCAGCCAGGACCCAAGAAGGAACAATGTAGCTTCAATCTGGGAACACCTTGTAAAACCAAAGCCGAGAAAAATGTGTGTAGGTAAAATGACTCACCATCCTGATCGCAAAACATCAGTGTTGACGTTTCTTTGGATGTAACTGGAAGCTTATTAATGACGATCCACTTTAGCTGGAGATTTTCTTAACCTATAAAGTTCAAGTAGCTGTTTCTTCCCCACAGACCACTGATCTGGCTTTACTGACTCTGAGACTAAATAGGCACCTTGTGCAAGTGACCTTATTGACAACGCTTGGCACATAGGCTTTTATTTTCAAAAAGTGAGCAAGCAGACACCCAGGTTTAACTTGTGATCTATTAATATATCTAGCTGGGACACAGCAAGGCCACAGGCATCTCAAATTGTACATTTGTTTGTTTGAATAGCATACAACTCTGTGCCCACGCACAGCCCAAGCCTGAGAGTTTTGTGGGCCAGGAGGGAGGGGCAGAATGAGCTGAACCACCTGGGGAAAAGCCGGAACATGAGGAGGCAGACTCCCCTTTTACTGGTTGGGGGGGGGGTNTTTTTTTTTTTTTTTCCTGGTTCTCAATCCAGGGAATAATAAGGTGGATGAACTCTCCAGCCACACTGGCTCACTTGTACTCGCCATTGTGTGTAGGGTCACAAGCTCTTCCCTTTGTACCCACATGGAAAGGAGTAGCAGCCCCTTTTACACCTCTCATTCCACCTCTCTTCAACTCATCCGTTGATCAGGATGTTGTTAAGGAGACAGGAGAAATAAAAATTATTATATAGTTGATGATAAGTGTGTTTATGCAAGAAAAAGTGGCTTCATTCACTTGTTCCTTCTATGTCCTGTAACAATTATGCAGAAGATCCACACGGGAGGGTACACCAGTCTACTTTCATGCTGCTCACAAGTGCATTGCCTCTCATATCCAAGGTCCCATAGTGTTAGTTCAGATGGTGACAGAGTTAGTGGGAGACATCTCACCCAGCTTTAGCCTCCAAAAAGGCTTGATATTTGGTCTAATGAAGTCCCTATAAGACACTTTCCAGTGAATAGTAATTTCCACTTGTATTAGCATAGAGTGATGGTACTCATCTCCCTCTGCTGAATGGAAAATACAAAAGATCAATACCCTTTCAAGAGTAGAGGTTTTTTGCTTTGCTTTTTATTGGCAAGCCCACGAGACTGAGCTATGCTGCTAGAAAACGTCCTCTCTCATAGAGGCTTCTGCCAGCTCCCTGCCCAATGTAACCTTCCAGCCCTGTTTGCAGAGCGGTTCACTTGAAAGCTCTGTTGACCACCTCTAGGAAAACTAGCCAAGGCAGCTGATCTACCTTTTCAATTACTGGGCTCGGCTAACACGGTTGATCTTGTTAATATCTTATAGCCCATATTTGCATGCTCTAATTTGCTGGAAGATGCCAGGGCACGGGTACTGCACAGAGATAGAGAAATGATCAGCTGGGGATTGGAACCATCTCCAGTGGCACAGCTGGCACCAGAAAGGTGTGTATTGGGTAGCAAGATGCGATAAAAGACTTCCAGTTTTTTCTTCAGTTGATCAGAAACTAAAAGAAATTGCAAGATTTGAGGGCTAAAGCTTATCTGCTTTAGTAACTCTGCTCTGCTTTCCTTGTGCCAAGCAAAATGAAAATGGCAATCCTAGAGATAACCAAGCAGTCAAATTAAGGAGGTTTAGAGATTTATGCATATAGACACGTATCTAGTTTTTAAGACACGCCAGGAAGTTCCACTCCTTGGAAAAAAGATTAGAGACATGTCAGGCAGAGCAGACATAGTGGTGGAGACAGCCCCTTAAATGCAAATAAATGAATGAGAAAGGTCCTAGGTAACAGATAACACACTAAGAAACCATTTAATTGCAAAGGGATATCAGAGGTCACTGTGTTTCTGCTGGTTGTCAAGAGTCCTGCTCATGGAGCAAAGCACACAGTGCTGAGGTAGCTGAATGGTTCTTTGCACCATAGTGGAACTGGATCCAGCTCTAGAGCAAACCCCAATGCCTGCTTAAGCCCTTGTAGGTGAAGCCGCATTTGCTGAATTCTCCAGCAACAGAATCCATACAAGAAGTGCCTTTCCATTCCATCCACAGCCACCCACCCCCTCTCTCTTGCTGCAACTTCTCATCCCCTCTGTCATGCCCATTTGGTTGATATCCCAGATCTAAACTGGGTCAGTAAAAGTCCAAGGGAATCAAGAACTGATCTCTTACCCTAAATACACAACGTGATTTTTGGAGGAAAAAGTCTGATTTGTGTTCACCTTTCTGAAATGATATGCTCCTATTGAATCTGTTGCCCTTGGAGCATTGCTTTGATGCTGTGATAGACTATGATAGAGTGGTAGGCTCCCGAAGCAGTGGTAGCCTCACTGGCCAAGGATAAACTCATTACATATGGGCATGGGGCAGGCTTGAAAGAGCAGGTCCAGCCAGGCCAGGCTTGTTCCTACAGGATTCAGCAGATGCATTTCCACTGGAGAACCCAAGCATGCCAGCCCCAGAGGCAGCTTGCAGGTGGCTTCCCTGTTTTGGAGGCCAGAAGAGGTGATGTTTGGGCTGTCCTATTCCAGTTGCTGGTAGGGCCCAAAAACACTCTCAAACACATCTAATCACCAACATGCAAGTAAACTATCAGTGCAAAGCACTGCCAGTTCCTCCAGTCAAGGTAGGCTACTAATAGGCACAGATCTGTAGTTTACTTAACCCTTCTATCCTTAATGAGCACTTTAACAGCTGCTCAGGGCACAAGGATCACCATCTCTGCAGATTTTCTGTATCTGTCTTCCTCCTTGATGGGAAACAATTTTGCTTTGCAGTAAGTTGTACAGGGGAATCTTTTCCATCAGGAGATGGAAAAGCTTGAAAACTAAGAAAAAAAAAAGTATCTGTATATGGAGATCTATGCAGAAGCTCTTTCTAATCTCCCATTGTAATTAATGAAGATCTACAACATGAGTCAGCTGCATAAGCACAGGCACTTAGTAACCTTTCAGATGCCATGGAGAATCAGACATCTGCCCAGGGCTGGCAGGTACCACACAGGCCATGAAGACTCATGCTCCAAAGCTAGTCACATGAGTCAGCAAGAGCATGGCAAAATACACCCGTGACTTCTGCTTCTGGTCCATGCTTTGACACTTAATTTTAGAGCTCAGATCTGTGTGCCAAATCCTACCCAACAGTCCAGGTGAATTCCACCTGGCATTTCAGTAATCCAGTGCTTGACATGTGTGGTGTTGGGATGATCACATTTGTCCTCAGAGAAAGAGTGCAAGTGGACAGGAGTCATCCTCAAGGAAAGCAGCTCACTTGAAATGACTGGCATAGCTCCTGCTGGGAATGGGTTACTGGACTAGACAGACCCTGACAGCTACACAGTCTGAGCCTCCAAAAGCACGTTAGTGCCTTTCTACAGTCTATAGTAACTGGTATCATGCCCAAGAGAAAGGCTGGAATTGCTAACCTGTAAAAGCTAAGATAGCAAATTAAAGAATATTTTTTGAAAAGATGTAGAGAGTTTAGGAGAATAAATCCCATGGGCATAAAATACATCCTTTCCACAGGAACAGAAATGGTCACAAACCCCTGTTTTTTACATGCTCCTCTTCAGTTTCTTTGACTTCAGAGTGGATGAAATGTTATGTAGTTTTTAAAAATCATTACATCTCCTTCAGTTCCTTTTCATGCTCTGTTCCCAGCACAGTTAACCCTTTTTCTTTGTTCTGAAGATGTCTTACAACCTATGTGAGACTGCTAAAGCATTCCGAGAAACTTATCACCCCCCCCC